>JXCR01148592.1:413655-468054 GCA_002079205.1 Phalaenopsis hybrid cultivar | reverse complement strand
CTCTGAACCACTTATTCTTTGAATGTGAATTTGCTCAACAGATATGGAAACAATTCCTAAACCATTTGACAATTGACCAGGGAAAGCTTACTTGGGATAGGCTGGTTGACTGCTGGTGGCACTGGAAGATTAGAAAGTACACTGCTATCCCCTTCACCATTGCTTGGTTCATATGGATGGAAAGAAACAAGGTCAAATTTGAAGATGCAAATCCTAATGTGGGGACTACTGTTAGAAATTGTGTGACTTACTTGCACAAGATGATTAATTGGAAAGGCTTTCCCAATATTTATAACTCCTGTGCTTCCACTAAAATNTCTCTTTGATTTGGGTTTCAAGGGCCCTAATTTCACTTGGAAAAGGGGTTCTATCTGGGAAAGGCTTGACAGGGTATTGGTCAATGATGCTTGGTTCAATCAATTCCTCCTAACCTTTGTAACTCTTCTTAGCCTTGCTGGCTCTGATCATAGACCTATTCTTATAAGCATCACTTCTACTGATAACAATAACTCACTCCNTGCTACTAAAACTGAACTCATTGCTGTGTACTGGGCAATTAACCTTGCCACTAAGGCTAATTGGAATAGAATGTGGTTAGAAGTGGATTCTGCTGTGATTATTCCCCCTTTAAATCAGGAGGAGGAGACTCCCTGACACTACTCTTACTGGTTAAGCAAAATCAGGGATCTCACTAGCAAGATGCAAATTAAGTTCACCTTTATCTACAGGGAAGGTAACCAGCCTGCAAACTGGTTGGCTCAACTTGGATCAAGCACTGATGAGACTGAAGTTGCTGTTAACCCTCCACCTGCTCTCTTTTATCTGCTACAAGGAGATATCCTAAATGTTCCCCACTTCAGAATGGTCTACAAAGATAAATGATCTCTTTGGGGACAGAAGCAACCTCACTTAGTTTTCCTTTTTTATTGAGTCATTGTAGTTTTAGTTTTTTGAGGGTGACACCTAAAGTATTTTGGGGGATTTCCTAGGTTCCTCTATTGAACCTGACAGTGAAATTCCCAGCCCCCCTCACTGATGTTTGTAATAGTCATTTTAGCTCAACATGTAGGGAGTCATAAGCAACTCCTTTAACCAATATATATATATATATTGGCAAAAAAAGATTCTATTAGTCTTCAAAAAGAGGTTACAATTCTAAGGTGAGGGATTTTAAACTTGTCCACCTTAAGTAAAAAGGAAAGAGAAGGGGAAGGATGGTTGGATACAAAAGCTATTTGAGATTGTGCTCTGCTAGTAGCTAAAAAATGTGCTGGTCTGTTTCCTTTCCTGTAGATGAAGGAAAAGAAAACCCTTGTTTCCACCATTAACTGCTTGATCTGGATAATCCACTGCTATATGTGTTAGGGGGGGTGTTTTGACCTGTCATCTATTCCACAAGCTGAAATGAATCCACTTCCACTTGTAAGGGATTTCATTTGTTTATAGAAGCCAGCTTTAGTGCACAAAAAATAACTGCGGTTTCAGCTTCCATGGCATCTGCTGCCATTATGGGTGACTGAAAATAAAGTAAACAGATCCCTTTGTGGTTCTTGAAGACACCTCCCATGCCAGCCGCCTTTGGGAAGAAGCTTCCATCAGTATTGACTTTTATTAAAGGATACAAAGGTTTCTTCTACACTACCTTGATAATATGGAAGCTTTACTGTTCAGCAGTTTTACAAAAGTTCAGGATGTTTAGGAACTTTTTCCACTGTATCAGTTTTCTGATGAATGACAGTTAGTTGGCCACGACTCTTCCAGTAACAACCCCAATGTCTTCATGTTTGGCTTCATTTCTTACAGACCATATGAACCATGCAATAATAAAATGAGTGGAGCCTAATTTCAACCTGTTCCATTCACCCTAGCAGCTGTTCAGACTCTCCCAATCCAAGTTGATTGTGTTAATATAAAAGTGTGAGTGCAAGTTTTTCCACACTTGTCTAGAGAATTCACATTTGAAGAAAAGATGTTGAGAAGACTCAATATCTTTTCTACATAACTAAAATATAGAAGGTCCCCTCAATCCCTTAAGTTTTAGAATGTTGTTGACCTCACTTTTGGTTCAGGTTAGTTTTTTCCTGTTGAGTAGCCTAAGGTCTAGCCATATTACTTTCCTGTTGACTATTCTTAGAAAACTATAAAAGGCACACTCACCATTATAAATCCCAAACTCTTCTCTACTCAACTTGAAGTTCCACATGTTGGTCTCAACCTCTAAAAAATTAGTAAGTGGGGTCACTATGGGGGAAACTCAGGATGAGTCACCCTTAGGACTGTTGGACCTTAAGGTTAACTCTGGGTGTTGGTATCGAGCTAATTCACTCACTACACTCATCTACACTCACAATCACTCACAACCCTAAACTCAAATTTCTAGCCTTTTTGGGATACTCACGTAGATGGTCCCCTAAACCTACTAGCCCTAGGGCTATGGTTTGGCTAAAACCACTATGCAGAGGAACTAAAGTGGGGTTTCCATTGGTCCATGGCTTGTTGGTGATGGTTGGTACCTCAACTCTACCAAAATACCCATCTTGGCCTTTTACCACAAAAACACCCCAAATTACCAAGATACCCCTCCATCGCCCAAAATCCAAAAAATTCCAAAAATTCTCAGAAAATACTAATAAATCCCTAATATTTCCAATTTCATTTCTTTACCACATGACCCAATTGGCCAATTTTGACCATCTTTAACCAAAACCCCAATTTGCCTTTAAAGACCCAAATTTCCCCAAATTCAACCCAAATGTCCATCAATTTGATCTCAATTGGCCCCAATTCCAACCCAAAACACAAATTCACTTTTTATATGATAAAACTAAACCAAATCCAAGCCTAATTGGCCCATGATTTGAGCCCAATTTTAATTTGGGTCAAAACCCTAATTTTGACCATATGACCTAATCTCACCTAATTGAACCCATAGCCTAGTCAATTGAACTCAATTAATGTTGGAAAATATTTATAACATTTCTATAAATCAAAATAAACCATAAATTGGCCTTGGTGAAGTCTCAAATTCATTTTATTTTGGCCTAAATCCAAAATTCCTAAATTTAGCCCTAAATTGGCTAAGTCCCCAAATTTTACAATTGATATCCTTAACCTCCAAATTAGCATCCAATTCATGTTGAAAATTCTTCATGATGTCCCTATTGACCATTCACAACAATCAATTTGGACTTAGCCCAAGGCTAACCCAAGCTAGACCAAAGCCTAGCCCAACATGATAAAATTGATTAAAGTTCAAAATTCCCTTAAATTGACCCTTCAATTGAGCTCAAAACCACTTCCATTCTTCACCAAAGTTGTTCTTTATGATCATCTACACTAAATTTAACTTTATTTGGGCCATTTTTCCATTCTTCACCAAAGTTGTTCCTTGTGATCATCTACACCAAATGAAACAATAAATTGAGCCAATTGGCATGGCTAACCTAGCCCAAACCCAAGTTTTGGTCATTTGCACCCACTTGGACCCATGTACTATATGTGACCTAACCACCCTAAAGTCACCAAATTAACTCCATCACAGTCATTAATTGGACTTAGTGACCAGTCAAACACCATGAAACCACCTAAATCAAGCCATGGAACATAGTTCCACAAAATCAAGGGATATTATTTCCAAAAATTTATGTGCTTAAGATATCGTTACCAAAATTAGGTACTATTGCACTAAATTGTTGTGACATATTCCCCTGGGTTCCTTAAGCTCCTAGCCACCTCCCCCTGGCCGACCGGCTAGCCTACTGGTCGAAAAAGCTCAAAACTGAGAGCCACCCCCACGGAGCTTTACCCAAATCAAACCTAAAGGCCAGCTCATCCAAATCAAACTATGGAGCTACTCTGCCCTCCACCTAAGCACCACATTACACCTCCTAATTTACCATGACAGCCACCATAACCCCATTTTTATAAAAGGGCACCTCCATGGCCGTTAATCTAAGTGCTGAAATTTTCTTAGAGAGACCTCTCCAAACTTCTCACAGAGCTTCTCTAAGATCCCTTTAGTGCATTCCAAAAATTTTCCCTCACCAATTTCCATTGGCGGAGCTCAAGTTTGAGCTTGGAACCATGCCAGAAACCAGGACAGAACCCAATACACCTCTACAATCCACCCAAACTCAAATTAACTCTACCCACACCTTCATAATAGCGAAAGAAGCCAAAGCCCCATAAAATACCCCTTCCACAGAGCCTCTACCAAAGCTCTAGACCAACACCTAAATCCGGTCGTGATCAAATTCATACCTAGGCCTTGCACCAAGACCAGGGACTCAATCCCTAGCCTCTTTGGATCATAACAAACGTGCCAAGAACCTCTGATCAAAGCTTCACTTCTCAGAGCAAAGGTATAAAACCTCACCTCATCCCGAGCCTATTTTGATTCTCCATTTACTTAGAGTTAGTTTGATTGCTTGATTACCATATAGATGTGTTCGTCTCACTTAGACAAGTCCATAGGATCAAACCTTAGGTGATTTGGTTCAGTCTAGGCTGAGAGCTTAGGGTTTTAGTGTGGACGGTCACAAGATCATTCTATCGGGGACGATGACGGGGATCCGTTTGATCAAGCATATATCAAGTGGACGGAGGAGATCTAGCTGGACGACGCTTCGGGACATAAACAACGGGTCGAGTCAGCACTGAGGTGGATGGCAGCCCGCGTGGAGCTTCAGAGCCGTCGTAGGTTGAGGTGGCACGCACAGTTTAAATAGAAAAATAGAGCTTTTCCGCATGCCTTCGGAGCTGCCTAGGATCTAGTCAACACACGCTGTTTAAATAGATAAATAGGGCTTTTTAAATTATTTAAATGCCCCTAACTTAGAAAATCCATAACTTTGTGTAGAAAAATCACAAAAATAAAATAAAAATACCTTCTTGCTCAGTGAATAGAGGAAAATAATGGTGGAATAAATTTCAAGTCCATTTGATGCATAAAATATTTTTAATTAATTAAACACTGTTTGAGAGCCCATTTGATGCATAAAATATTTTTAATTAATTAAACACTGTTTGGGATCATTTAATTCTCCATGCGTATTGATACATCACTTTGGCTTGAAATTTTGGCATGTTGTAGCCTCTATCAAGGGAAACATCCTCTGATTTTTCTAAAGTCAAAGGAGGTTCCTATACAGAGATCCATAATTTTCAAGTTCTTACACATTATTTCCTTAAAATAATCATGGAAATTAACATATTAACTAGAAAATTTTAAGAAAATTTTAGAAGTTCCACCATGACCAGAGAAGCTTTTGGAAATAATTTCATTGGTCTTCATTTCAAATGCACTTAAATTTTACCAACACTAAATCACTAAAATAATTAATTTTGGAAAATATAAACATTTAAATGACTTGATTTTTGATCTCCACTGTGGTTTATGATCCAAAGAACTTACTATAAAAAGTTCAAAATATTTTGAGTTCATTTGATAACTTAAGTTGATTTTTAAATATAAATACCACTTTTGACACTTAAATAATTTTTAAAAAACCAAAATAAAACTCAAAAAAATTATGAAACTTAGTTTTTTGAGTTCTCTATGACCAAGGATATTTTATAAAAATAAAATAATATTTAGAATAAAAACTTAATTTTTAACTTATTTTAAATATTTAAAATAATTAAAAATTCATAAAAAAAACACAAAAAAATAAAAAAATTCATGAAAATGTTCTAAATTACTTCCTAATTACTTAGAAATAATTAGAATATTTTTCCTGATTTTGTAAATAAAGATATTGAATTTCAAAGCTGAAAAACAAATTTTAAAGGCTAAAAATGAGCTTTCACTAAAATAATTCCAATAAATCAAAGAAAAATAAAAAAAAATATGAAATTTGCTCCTCTAGGTTCTCTAACCTTAGAGAGATTTTTCAAAGACACAAAACTTAATTTTCATAATTTAAAATATTTTATTTTTATTAAATAACCTAGAATTTAAAATAATTCTGATAATCACAAAGAATTTAAAAAATCACGAAGTTTGGTCCAAAGACTTCTCTAGTCTAGGTCTACCACTAGTAAAAATTTCAAAGGATTAGAATTTACCTTGGTCAAGTTAGGAATTTTCTTTGAAAAATCCTATTTTCTCCTCTGATGTCTTAATTGACCCATGAATGAATAGAATAAAAATTTCAAAGTCATTTGAATTGAATTTGACAAACTATGAACTGTTAGAGCATTAGGGGCAAATGTGTAATTTTGGAAATTTAGCCTTAATTAACATTTAGGCTTAATTTAAGGAGGGAAATGGGTAACCTTTGATCTTAATCNTAACCTCTGATCTTAATCAATTTATTTGATGCTTGAAACACAAGGGGTTAATTGGTAGAAACCAATCTCACTTTCCTCATTAAAAAGATAAGTGAATAAATTTCTAAATTATTAAAATTTGGAAGTTTATTAAAATTATATGATCTTAGACTTAGGGGTATGAATTTTGAAGTCAATAATTAATCAACTTAATATTCAAATAAAATCCAAATCATGAATCATGACCACTTAAAGCTTAGCCTTTTTAAAACTAATTAAGACACTCACCTAGGTCTTAAAGACTTAGTGGTGACTTAGGCCAAATCAAAATTGACTAAATGAGGATTAGAGAAATAAACATAACATAATCAAATATCCTTGAAACACCACTAAGCCTAATTATAAAAAAAATTGGCTGTGTTCAGGTAACACCAACTTGCCCTTTAAGGAAAATCACTCACATAATTTTCAAATTTAATAAAAATGATAATTACCCATTTCTTAGGGATAATTAAGACATCAATGTTCACTGAGCATTAGAAGTATTTACAGGATGAACCATTAAGCAACATAATAGGTTTAAATGAACTCGAGGCTTTTCACCAGTTGGTGAGAGGGAGGCACAAACCTACTCCCTTCTCCTAACTTGTTGGATACCTCAGAGGTCTATTAGACTTAATATACTTTGCTCAATAAAATCATCCTTAATTAAGCTTTTAAGGACTCACCAAAATTCAACATAGAGTTAGGAAAACCACCAGAACTTTACTTTCCCTACACTTCATAAATACCCTCACATGCATTTTTAAGTTTCAGGTGGTGGAACGAGAAGACTCGTCAGGTATGCTTTTATAGTTCATAGTATCATCTTTCTTGTGACTTTTCCTTAAATGCTTTATGCTTACATTATTTACTTTTATACTTGCATTTACCTACATGTATGAAAACAACATAAACTTGCATGTTAACCAAAACCAAAGCCGAAGACTAAAATTAAAAACAACCAAGATAAAATTCACCCCCACAACATTCAAAATATAAAACAACTCAAAAAATTAATCACAAACATCACACAAAACTAAAATTCCAACTAAATTAAGATGTCTTTATCGGATGATCAGGAATTCCTTGGAGGAGGTAACCTACGGTTGCTAACGAGGCTTCCCACGGTTTAAAGGAAATTATGGAACTCATTAAGTTGAGTTTAGTAAGTTCATTTGGAATAAGTGAATCCAATAGAACATAGTGGTGCCGGATCAAGGGAACCGCAGGATCCTAATCGATGTCGCTCTAATAAACTTTAATATGCCCCCTATAAAATTTAAAGAACTTCAACCATAGGGCCACCTGATTGGACATTATAACTTGACACACTAGAAAACTCAAACTCGTCGCGGCTGGAGCTTGGAGCTAGCATGGTGGGCAGTACGACCATCTTTAACAACAAAACGCGTCTAAATCAAACTTCCTTCCTTAGAATTAAACAACAAAGCCATAGGTCTTCGAGGTTGCTTGCTTATGCAACGTAAACCCTCACCTTATCCTTAGGCTTTTGTATAGCCCTGCTATACAATATAAACCCTAACTCATCTTAGGATCCGAGGTTGTCGTTTTTCATGACCTAAATCCTCACATCTTCCAGGCTATTTGTGTGACCATTTCACATGAATGTAAGCCCTAACTTATAAAATTGGCAAGATGAAACACCTAAATATTTCTCCTCAAAACTGAGGCCAAACATTAGGATAGCTTGGGAAGTCACCGAGGTTCACCTCTTGATCAACGACATCCCCTATTTCTTCCTTTTTTAGATTCTATAATAAAATGTTCCAAATTTGAACTAATCCCCTTTCACACCTATACGTCCGATTTCATTGAAAAGTCCTACCCTTTAAAATTCCTTGAAGATAGTATTTCTTGATTTTTGNAAAAGAAGAGTTTTGAATTTCTAATGATGGGGTACCTCTTCTAATTTTCTAAGACTAGTCAATAGGAAAGTCATATAGCTAGACCTAGGCTACTAAAGAAGTTTTCTAGACCTCAACCAAAAGTGAGGTCAACAAACCCCAACTTCCAATTCATTTTTTTCTTTCCTTGCCACACCCTTGTCTCCTCTCACTGCACCTCCTTTTCACTGATTACCGTATCTACTTCCACCACCAAATCCTATCGCGACTCTAGCCCATCGGTGTTTGTGAGAGGATCGAAAAAGCTAACTTTCACTAAATTTTTTCCTTTTTAAATTTTGATATGTATGTGACATTTGAATTTTAGTTGTTTGAAATGTAAATGCATAGGATTAGTTGTTAGCTAAGTGTATTTATATATATAAGTATTGAATGGTATGTATTACAATCTTACTATTTATAGACGTAACCATTGAGTGTTAGCTTTGTATAAAAGCCAGTTTGAGTGATATTAGAGTTGGTTTTGGGGTATGCATGAACATGGAATGGATGGTTGAGTGTTTCTTTACTTGAGTCATTCCATTTTGACTATAATTAGCTTTGTTAATTACTTACATTGGATAATATTTATGTCTATTTTAGGTTTACCTTAAGATTAGGTTTAGAGTAATGCAAATTCTAGGTTTAGTATCACATTGAATGTAAGTTAATTAAGATTTGATTTTATGTAGCTTTTTTTCATTTTATGTTATTTTAGCGTAAATTCATGTATGAGTTTTAAATTAATTTTATTGAATTTTAAATTATTTAGTTTTGCTTGAGCTTAAGTTTAGAATTGAATATAGTACGAGGATTGTTTGGTTAGTTTTTAGATTATTTTATATTTAAATTTGATTAATTTAAGTTTATTTAAAGTTTAAAATTATCTCTTCTCATTTTAGTTTTAGGGTATGTTATTGTAAATTAAAAGAGTGGGTTGAGAGAAAAGGTCAAGCTTGAAAGGTTAGAACCCTAGGCTTAGTGATTTATTCTATGCTTATGTAAAATTAAGTATTGATGGTGATGTTATTAGCAAAATTTAAGTTGAATGATCGAAGTGTCAGAATCCATAAGTCTTATTGTACATAGAAAAGAACCACTTGAACTTGAACACAAATTTTAGAAGATAGCGGTGAAGCCTGCAATGCTTTATGGTGCAGAAAGTTAGCCTATAAAAGAAGCATAAAAGTAAGTTAATTTAGACTTATTTTAAGGTGGATGAGTGGCTTTACACTCAGGGAAAATTTTGAAATGAATATATCCATGAAACAGTTGGAGTAGCTTACAANGTGACTTTGGTCATTTAAGATGTAATTAACTATAGGGGCTTCCCCTTATAGGAAGCATGTCCAAACTCAACTTAATATAAACTCTATTTAATCCTTTGTATTAAATAGAGGAACTATCGGCAAATACAAAGGTTTCACAGACCAAACGGACGTCATACTTTCCTTAGTTTATTTTGATTTAGCCTCATCCTCAAGTTTTGTGTTTATCCTTCGAGATAGATATAGGATTTGAGGTGTTGATCGAGCCTCATCCTCAATTCTTGTGTTTATCCTTCGGGATAGATACAGGATTTGAGTNTCCTACTTTGGATTCTACAATAAAATATTCCAAATTTGAACCAATCCCCTTTCACACCTCTACATCTGATTTCATTGAAAAGTCCTACGTTCCAAATTTGAACCAATCCCCTTTCACACCTCTACGTCCGATTTCGTTGAAGAGTCCTATATAAAATGTTCCAAATTTGAACCAATCCCCTTTCACACCTCTACGTTCGATTTTGTTGAAGAGTCCTACTCTTTGAAACTCCTTGAAGATAATATTTCCTGATTTTTATCGAGAGTCTTCTTAGGTGACTTTAGATTGAACCAATCCCCTTTCACACCTCTACGTCCGATCTCATTGAAAAGTCCTACCCTTTGAAATTTTTATTCTACAATAAAAATGTTCCAAATTTGAACTAGTCCCCTTTCACACATCTACGTCCGATTTCGTTGAAGAGTCCTACCCTTTGAAATTCTATATTTCCTGATTTTTATCGAGAGTCTTCTTAAGTGACTTTGGTCATTTAAGATGTAATTAATTATAGGGGCTTGCTCTTATAGGAAGCATGTCTGAACCCAGCTTAATATAAACCTNGAGATTTTGATTCCAGCGACCGACAGCTTCTTACGGGCAACCCCACAAACCAACCCGAAATAATCGCCGACATGCACTTGTAATTATACTTGCACCAGTTGTGCCTCAGCCGCCTACCCGGGCTCGGTTGGTACAACACTTTGTATTGATCAGATTTTCCATCCCGATCGACCGATCACTTGCTTCTTTACATGTTGTGTATGTGCATGTATATATTTTTCTGCATGATTGATATAATCTACTTTAGTTGGACTCCTTCGGGTCAGTATCTTACTGGCATACCCTCTTTTAGGGAGGCTGCCATCATGGCATGCCCATCTTTTGGTAATTGCCTTACCAGCATACCCCTTTTTCGGGTTGCTGTCGTCACGACATGCTCACCTTTGGGTTACTACCTTACCAGCATACCCCTTTTTCGTGGCACTGCCATCACGACTTGCCCATCTCCAGATCACTACCTTACTAGTATGCCCCCTTTTTGAGCCGCTGCCGTTACGGCATGCCCATTCTTTGGTCACTACTTTACTGATATACCCTCTTCTTGGGCCTCTATCGCTATGGCATGCCCATTCCTATGAGTCACTGCCTTAATAACATACTCTGTATCACTACTTATATGTTTTGATTTTCTTGCATTAGCATTTGCATTTGCATGTTTTCATGTATAGAGAGCCAGTTTCTTTAGGAGAGTGACATTGTGTTGGTCGTGAGGCCTTAACGAGCATTGCTTGCTGGGTTGATCTCAATGAGCAATGCGAGTTAAGTCATCGGGATTGACACGAGTATGACTGTGTTGAAGATCTAATAAATCTAACTCGTGTCATCATTCTTCGTGACACCCTTTAGATCCTTCAGATCTTTAGGATGGGGTAGGTATGACGATCCCGTCAAATTCATACTATACCTAGACTTACCCCTCACTTAGTTACTAGGTTAACACACCTTTCGTTAGATGGTGTGTTAGGCTAGAACTTAGGGTGCTACGTAGTATTTTTGATACTTGGTTATTGTTCTCTGTAGGATTGGTTTTCTTAGCTAGGTATCTTTCTTATGCATTGTGTTTGGATTGTTGCATATGTGTGGTAGAGTGTTAGGGCATTTTTTTTGGAGTCATGCCTATTTTTATACACACACATGTACTGCTATGGGGGGAGCAAGTAATGATTTCTTACCATTTGGATTCCAGGTACTTTAGCTCCCCCACTTTTAAGGCATTAATCATGATACGTTATTTGCATGTGAGTTTTCCTACTGACACTTGTTTTCATGCATGATTGAGTCTTTTCTTTTTCCTATGTACTTTTTAGAGTCTAGGAGAGTCTTGTAGCAGAAATAAGCTATTGGCACGAGTTTCTAAGGCATTTGGCACGGAAACCATGTGGAGGGGACTAAGAGCAGATGCTCGTGCCTCGTATCTTAAATCTGCATTTTATATTGATGTATAGAATTAGGACCGGATATGTATATGCGGAGTCTGACCGCCTTATTTTCTTTTCTGGGATATGTTGCCGACCTAGTGGCACCAGCTTGTTTATTATTTTGATTTAGCTTGTTTTGTCTTTTGCATCATGTTGCATGTCTACACTTGCATGTGTTTTATTTATTTTTTTCTGTGATTTATCTGGGATTTCACGATATAGCATAGGCTTTTTAGGGTTTAAATTCCTAAATTTCTATAAAATCCTAAATAAAATAATCAAGATAATTAAAAATTAGAATTAAAATATTTAGGATCTAAAAATTGCAACTTTTACTTTGTTACATATATTAATAGGTTCCTAAATAAAATAATCACGATAATTAAAATTTAGAATTAAAATATTCAGGATCTAAAAATTGCAACTTTTACTTTGCTACATATATTAATAGAGCCTACATAATATTTAGGACCGCTCTTGATAACTGCATTCATATTTGAAAGTTTCGAAGAGAAGTCCCCATGCTTCTCCAATCTGTCTGGCCTAACATTTCCTTTCATATGTGGTTGTCTAGTTCACCTAGGATGTTAGAAGGCTCCCCGACTGAGACGAGGCATAAGTTCTTCTGTTTGGAGTGTTTCCAGCTTTATAGCTGAACCTCCACTTCTCTTTCTTTTCTGAGGCATCCTTGCTATTTCGACAGGTATAAGTCCCACCTCATGGAGCTCCAGCTTGTAGTAATAGGATAGAGTTTCCTTCCTTTGACCTTAGGGCTACCAAGGTTCTCGTGGAAGATACAATTCACAGATTAATGACTGGGGATTTCAGGACGTGTTGGGGTTACTTCCTCACGACCAGGTAGACTTAAGGTCCTAGTAGCTGTGTATGATGGGTCCTGATACCCCAACCCAATTACCTCTACCTTTTAGGATCACTCCACCTTCCTTTTTGTTGAGCCCCTTTGAGAACTATCGCTCCTTGGCCAGGACGTGCTTTAACGTATTGGGATATCTCCGTTAGAATGACATAGATTTTTCTGTGGGCCCCATGTGCGATGAGCCGCTACCCATTTCGGGATGTGAGAGACTCATTCTCTGCCCGATTGCTTAGCATGAACTTTGAAGCATTGGGACTATTCCCACATGGAATAACCATCCTTTGGTTTCCTACCACAGGTCTATGATAATATGAAGAGAAACTCATTTTATCGAGAGTATTCTTGGGTATCCCCCAAAATATAATTAACCAGTAGGAGCACGTTCCTCTGGAAGTGCTCTTGACCCCAAAATAGGAACATACTCCTGACTCTCCGGTTATCGGTAGTCTATGTAGATACTTCTTTTGCGGATATTAGTTTAAGGTGCCTCCACCCGATCTTGTTTGGGCGGACATTATTAACCTATCCTTGCGAGTTTTATCGCATGTAGACTCTCCACGTTTTACTTTTTCTTTGTTTGTCTCTTTGTTGTCCTTTCTTATTCGGTTCCTCTTTTCTTCAAATCATTTATATGATTCAAGAGGGAGATTTATTCGAATGAGGAAAGTATATGACAATCGACAAGCTGGTGACTCCTTTTAAAATTAAAAAAGAGAAAAATGAACGGAAACACTTTCATTTTAACTTTAACTATTTTTTATATGTAGTTTTTAAGACTAGGCTGCTTCATATAGTTAACGAAGAGGACTTTCAACAACTTTATTATACATTGACAAAAAGTAAGAAAATGGAATTTAAGGCTACTGATTTCTTAGTTAATACATGCCCTTACTTAATAAATTTAGATAAAATTTTATGTGTATTGTTGACCTCACTTTTGGTTGTGATCTAGTTTTTTCTCTATAGTAGCCCNATAGGATTTGAGGTACAGTGCTCTTTCATTTTAAACTATGAAAAATATGGGGTCAGTTTGATTTCATACTTTTCTTAACTTCAACATCCTTCTAAAGCGGGCGATGAGATCTTAATTCCGGCGACCGACAGCTTCTTACGGGCAACTCCCTAGAAACCCCCAAAATAGCACCGACAAATGTCATTAGATGGAATTAGATTATATAGCACTCTCCAAAAAAAGAAAGCCATGGAAGGTGATCATAATTTATTCCATATACAACCTCTCTAGGGAACCTTATCCCATACATATAATTGCTCATAGATATTTTAGGTAAAACTTTGATTGGAGTTGTAAGCAAAGGCCAATTTATCTTTTCTTTCTCTATCCACCTCAATCTGCTTCACCTTGTTTACGGATTGTGCAGTGAGTAAGTTGTGAAGTAAATCTACAGACCAAGACTGCCCCTCTCAGCAATCATTCACCAACATGCTCTGATCTAGGTTATCAGACAAGGGATCCAAGGTTCCATCAAGACACCATCAGTCTAGCCAAAAGTTGATGTTGTCATGTCCCAACTCCCATAAGTATAATTTTTCAGCAGTTTCTCTGACCTTTAGCATCTTGTTCCAAACTCTAGAATCTCCCAGCCCACTTAAAACGAAGTTAGGGTGGTCAACTCTACAGTATTTAACAAACATAAATTTAGCCCAAAGAGTTTCCTTTTGTCTGAAGGTAAGCCATAATCTACACATGCTAATTTTTGGTAGCTCTTGTAGCCCCTTAAATCCCAGTTCTCCTGCTGATAGAGGTTTGGCCACTTTTTTCCAACTTACCCATATCATTTTCTTCCTCTTTCCAGTCTAGAGAAATCTGTTAAAAAATGTTTCCAATAGCAATTGTGTACTTTTCTTCATCACTACCTCATATAGGATGTACATAAGTAAAGTGGTTTGGACACTCTTTAATATAGTAATTCTACCCCCATTAGAGAGGAATGAATTGGTCCAGCTTTGTAGAGTGGAGTGTGATTTATCTATTATCTGTGGTGATAGCAATGGAACACTGTTCTTTCCTGGCTAGCTTTTAGAAAACCAAATGGACTCAGGAGAGAGGTGTGGGCCTCTCCCCTTCCTTCTTGTGATCATCTGGTGATGATAGTGTGGCAGTGATCGTATAAATGCTTTCCTTATTAGTAGAAGTAGATATTAGGTGAAACCTCCTCTAAGGAGACGCAAGATTCCACTTTCTTCTTTGGACCAACTCATTCATAGGCAAAGTGGTGATTTCTGCAAGTCCCAGCATTGTATCACCACAGATTAAGCATGAAATCTTAGGAGAAGATAGGATCGTCTGACACTTGCAAAAATCACCAAAGACACCTCTGTTTTGTGTTGCTGTAAGGTTCCATATGGAAGAAGACTATGTCAATACCCCAACCACCTTCATGGATATTACTACCAATAGTTAGAGACCTATAGAGTGTAGACCAGCTAAGTCTTGTGAAAAATCTCTGAGAAGGAGTAATGGAAAATGATTATTTACTGTTGTATCAAGTCTACACATCAGTGAGAACACTTCATTTCAACACTCTGATGTCACTACCGAGACACCCGTCTCAAAGCATCAGTACCAAAGAAGAAAATGTGGGTACTTAAGGTTGATTGACCAGTACATATAGAAGGAGCAAGAGAGTGTGCCCCTGAAATGGATTGTAAATCTTATGCTCTGACCGCCACCATCACAGCTACTACAAGGATTATTTATAAAAAAGAAGGGACTTCAATAAGTGCATATGATCTCAAAGTAATCAAAGGAAAGGAAGTTGATGCCATGCTGGGAATGCTCAGAGCTGAGATCACAAAGTTGGCCAATAAAAGAGGAATAGATTTTGATGATGAAGACTACGACTTGTCAGACTATACGGATAATGAATTTGTTAGAATCAACGTCATTGAGACCCAAGATACATCATCTACATGTGATGCTCCACACTCAATGAATGAGGATGTGATATATAAATTGGAAAGGGCCATACAACAAATAGATGAGTAGATTAGCCGCCTTGAGAAGAAAGTGGAAGAGATGATGATCGCCATGATCATAATTCAGAGACAATCACAATCACAGCAAGTGGCATCAATGGATGTAAACCACCTGGAGATTTTACATATTGCGAATGAAAGGAAAGATATTACTTCAGCCAACTAAGATGAAGTTCTAAAGAAAGATTCATCTCAGAAAATGGTGCCAAAAAGTGATCTCAAGCCATTACTCAAGCAACAGGTAAAGGAGGCCTTAGCCCAATCAAAACATAGCGCATTGGTTTCAAAGTGTGGACCATATCTGGAGAAATTTGTTGTTTTACCATACCCAAAATGTTTTGATACACTAAACTTTAATACTTTCAATGGAAATGGCAACCCTTGATAACATGATTTACATTTCCGAGTGAACTGCTCCAACGTAGTGGGTAATGAGGCATTACCTTTTCATTTGTTTTTTAGTAGCCTTTTCTGGGATCACATTCAATTGTTATGCAAAGTTGCCCAATAAATCAATCAAGACGTTCATAGAATTGGAAAACTTATTTGTGAAAAGATTTTTTGGGGCTTAACATCATGTTACAATTCTAGATCTTATAATGGAGCGTCAGAAGCCCACAGAGATATTGGTCGAGTACATTCTACAGTGATGAAACCTTAGCATGAAGTGTGAGCCACAACTACAAGAGTTTTGCACAATTGATGTCTTAATTATGAGTATTCATGGTCTGATAGCTTTCATGATTAAGGGAATTACCATTAATACATTCAAAAAGCTATTAAGTAAGGTTAGCAACTTGCAAGAAGAAGTGAAGCATATAAAATCCATACAGAAGGATGAGAAGCCCAGATAAATAAAGGCATAAGAGAAAAAGTTTGGGAAGATTGAAGTGGTAGACTAAAGAAAAAAACCCCTGGAGATTCAGTCCAAGCCATCTCAATAACCAAAGCAATGCAAGAAGTAGTACAGTCAGCCTGACCAATCATCATCCCAGTAGAGACAGTATAGGACAGATAGAGGATAGGGTCCGTCGATGACAAATTGATGAACAAAGTGTATTCCTTCAATGATAACACAATGGAAAAGATCTTCAGAAACCTGATTAAGAAGTCAGAGTTCAAATTGCCTTAGTCGAAGAAGCCAGAAGAAGTTGACAAGAAAGATCAACCTAACTATTGTGCATAACACATATTACTTGAGAACTCCATCAAGGGTTGCTTTACTTCAAGGATTCGCTTGAAAAAAAATTACAAAATTGGAAACATAATAATTTTGAAAGAATATATAAAATAACCTGAAAGAGGTTCTATAAATGTGATTTTGGCTGAGTCAATCTCTCTGATAGATCTCTATGTAGTGGATGGTGGATGGTGCACAATTTGGACTACACCATCCAAGAGGATACCAGATCAGATTCATGCCACCTTAGTGCAAGCCTCAGTTTAGAGTTTGCAGTATACCAGAATAATGCTCACCATTACACCAGAGAAGTCGTAGTAAGAGAAGATGAAGAAGAAGGAGGTAGTCAACAATATGAATGTCTTAGCACGAAGAGTGAAGCGGGAGCTGCCACTGTTAGATTGGTTCTGTCAGATTTGGAGGAATTGCCTCTCAAATACCTAACTTTATAAGATTATCTCTATGTCTCTCTAGGTTCTTATAATTTTAAGTGTTATGATTTCGACTATGTTTTGACTGTCTCTAGTGATGACGTAAATTACCAGGACTAATTTAACCCCAATTTCGATTCCCAAAATGATCCTCAAATCACACAAGGTCCTGATGAATACAACAACAAAGGTGAATAAGGCATCAACAACACTGGCCATGATAGTTTTTAAAGTGAGGGACCTAACCTTGAGTGTGAGGGAACACTGATGGCAATTGACTTGGTTCTTTTCGATTCAGAATCGACGCCAACAGAATCAACAACAACATTAGTACCTTGGGGGTCTGATTTAAAGGATGGAAGAGATACTTGGGGTGAATCTAAGGAGTGAGAAGGTGTTACCCCCAAAAGCTTCTCCAACGCGAAAAGGAAAATAAGTGGCTACTCAGGATGAACCACCACCACTAATGGAAAGAACACATAATCAAGATAAAATTGGAGGTTCAAATAAAGTAGCTTACAACATGCTAGCTTATCTTAGGTATTTTCCAGCAAATCTAAAAATTTACAATGATATGTTCTTGTCAAAGGAGATGAGAGAAGCTTTGATCAAGGTTTACTTGATCTAGAAATTTGCTTTGCTCAATTGGCTTGCACGTCCTCGGATAAAGTTTGCTCGTTAAAGTAACATCCTGGGGTAACCTTTACCGATGAAGATTTATTTCTTAGTACTGCCAATCAAAACTACCTTCTCTACATTTCTATCAGCATTAACATATTGGTGCTTTCTAGAGTCTTGATGTATCTAGGAGCGTCACTCAACACAATGAGTCTGCTGACCTTAGCTTAATTGGACATCATTTCTTAGGAGCTTACCGTTGATAAGATGATGCTAAAAGGATTCAATCAAAAAGGAGAAAGAGCACTTGGGTCAACAACATTATTAATGAAGGTTTGTGATCTAATAAAGATAACAAAATTTCATATCATCGACGTGTAATCTTTGTTTAGCGCTCTACTTGGTAGTCCTTGGATCCTCGAACAAAAAAATGGTTCTATCTTTTTCACACCAATGCATTAAATATTGTAAAGAAAGACAAGATCATTGCATAAAAAGATATTTAGAACCATTCTTGATACATGAAGTAGGAATTCACCAGGATGCCGCCTATTACACTCCTCCAAAGAGAATTGATTATTTTAGAGAGGTCGTGATAAACAGGATTGAAGATCCCAAAGGATCATGAGAGGGGGACTATTCAACTCTGATTCAATAATCTCCCACCACTATTTTACAATAAGTTATGTGAAAGTATGAGTCAATGTATGATCAGATCAACTATAATGTGCAGGCCATGACCCAAACTCCAATTCATTCTCATAAAGTTGGGAGTACAGAGGTCAAGGAAGTTCATAGTGTAGGCATGAGATTGATCAAGTTCAACCGTACTTCTCCTTCTCCTAATTCAAAAACCCATGTAAATTTGGAAGAAATTATTTTTGATGAATTAATGGAATTTCCATTAGGTTACCACTCCTTTACAACAAGATTGTGAAAGTTCTTCTAGCTTACACATCCAAGATCAAGGTCGAGGATGTGGGCAAGGAAGAACAAAATAGATTTTTTAACAGAGGAGTTCAACTATCAACATTGACATGGAAGGAAGTTCCGAAGAGGATAAGTTTGAGAAAAAAGTAATTACAATAAGCTAGAAGAAGCCTCAATTTGAGATATCCTTCGAAGATGAAGTGAAAAACAAATATGAGTCAATGTATGATCGGATCAACCACTATGTGCAGGCCATGACCCAATCCCCAATTCATTTTCATAAGTCGAGAGTATAGAGGATAAGGAAGTTCATAGTGTGGGCCTGAAGTTGATAAAGTTCAACCATGCTTCTTCCTCTTCAAATTCTGAAACCCATGAAAATTTGGAAGAAAGTTTTTTTGATGAATTAATAGAAGTTCCATTTGGTTACTAATCTCCTTTTATTCAAAATATAATTAATTAGGGACATGTGTTGAAACAAATGCCAAAGGGGAGACTACAACTATTCGAGAAATTATGGAACACTAAAGCTAGAACTCCCAACACCAAAGAATGTGTCATCTTTGGTGCAGTGGGACCATTGGTGTTTCAAAATTTTACATGATCGTTACTAGCAGCTCAGAAGAAAATTTTTTTGACATTGAAAATGATTCTGAAGACCTCTCGATAGACGATGCTCCATAATAATTCAAAGAAGAAATCAAGTCAACAGTCGATGAGTTAAAGGAAGTTGACCTCTAGACTGAGGAGCAGCATAGACCCACTTTCATATGTTCTCAACTCAGTGATGAGATGTCTACGGAGTTGGTAAAGTTATTGTCAAAATTCAAGGATTGCTTCATTTAGAGTTATGATGAAATGTTGTGATTGTCTCCAAAATTTACAGTTCGTATACTTGGAATGGATCAGACTATAACTCTAGTAAAACAAGCTCCAAGAAGAATGGGCCTTAAAATAGAATTGCAGGTCATTGATGAGATGAAGAAATTAATAGATGCTAACTTTGCACGAGAGGAGCAATACCCTACATGGTTAGCCAACGTCATGTTAGTTAGGAAGAAAAAAGGACATATCTGAGTGTGTGTCTACTTCAGAGACTTAAACAAAGCATGTCCAAATGATGAATTTCCACTACCAATACCAGAGCTAATGGTGGACAAAAAATTATCACACTAGATTTTCTACTTCATGGATGCATCATCCTGATACAACCAAATTAAAATGGCTCCAGAACATGCAATGCACCTTTTAGTACACTGACTCGAATATTCTTCTACAGTAATGTCGTTTGGGTTGAAAAAAGCAGGTGCAACCTTTAAAAGACCCATAATAAGGATTTTTGATGACCTCATTCACAACCAAGTTAAGTGCTATGTAGATGACTTGGTCAATAAGAACAAAGAAAGTGATAATAATTTTTATGATTTAAGGATTTTTTTTGAACGATTTAGGAAATATAATCTTAAGATGATCCCTTTAAAGTGCACTTTTGGCATTACCTCTAAAAAATATCTAGGATTCATTGTCAATTATCAGAGAATCAAAATTGATCCAGAGAAGATTAAAGCAATCTTTGAAATGTGACCTCCCAAAACCTTGAAACAATTACGATGTTTTCAAAATAGGTTGGCATACCTAAGTTGCTTTATCTTCAATTCACCATGAAGGTAGCATCCCTTTTCAGCTTTACTTAAAAAGGATGCCAAAGTCTATTGGGGTGATGCATGCCAAGGGGCTTTTGAAGAAATTAAACAATATTTAATGACATATATTTTATTAGTGTTGACCTCACTTTTGGTTGTGGCATAGTCTTTCTCTTTAGTAGCCTAGGGTCTAGCCATAGGACTTTCCTATTGATTATTCTTAGAAAACTAGAAAATGCATCCTCACCATTAGAAATTCTAAACTCTTCTTTACTCAACTTGAAGTTCCACATATTGGTCTTAACCTCTAGCACTTAGTAGGTAGGGTCATTATGGGGGAGGTCAAGAAGAGTTCTTATTGGGTTATTTGACCTTAGGGTTGACCTTGGACGTTGGTCTAGAGCTAAGGCATTTACTTCACTCATAATCACTCACAACTCTAAACCCATAATTTCTTAACTTTGGTCCCTTTAGCCTTTCAGAAACTCATGTGGATGGTCCCCTAAACCTACTAGCCCTAGGCTAGGGTTTAGCTAAAACTAGTACATAGAAGGCCCAAATGGGGTTTCCATTGGTCCATGGCTTACTCTTGGTGGTTAGTTCCCTAATTTTACCCAAAATACTCAATCTCGCCTTTTGTCCCTAAACTCCCCCAAATTACCTAAGTACCCTTGAAACCCTAAATTTGGTCAAAATTCCCAAATTTATCCCAAACACACAAAATTTTTCAAAAATAATTTGAAATCTTTTGAAAATACCCAAATTACTAACCAAAAATTGCCAAATTACCAAAATACCCCTCCTTAGCCCAAAATTCAAAAAAATCGAAAAATTCCAAAAAATTCCCAAAATATTTCAAAATTTTTCAATTTCATTGTTCTTAACTACCATATGACCCAATTTCACCAATTTAACCATCATTGATCTAAATCCCTAAATTGACATTATAGGCCCAAATTTCCCTAAATTCAACTCAAATGTCCATTAATTTGATCCCAATCTGCCTGAATTTTAATCCCAAACTCAAATTCACCCTCAATTTAACCAAAAAAAACTAAATCAAAGCTTAATTGGCTCATGCTTTGAGCCTAATTTTGATATAGGTCAAACCCCCAACTTTGGGCGCATGACCTAATCTCACCAAATTGAATCCATAGCCCCCTAAATTAGCCATAATTTATGTAGAAAACTCTTTATAAAATTTCTATACATCAAAATTGACCATCAATTGGCTTTGGTGAAGTCTCAATTTCATTTAATTTCAACTTAAGTCCAAAATCCCCAAATTGGCTATATCCCCAAATTGATTGCCTTAATCCCAAAATTGACACCCAAATCATGTTGAAAACTCTTTACAGCATTCTTATTGAACATTCTCGACAATCATTTTGGACTTAGCTCAAGGCTAGCCCAATCTAGACCAAAGTCTAGCCCGACATGCCCAAAATAACCAAATCTCTAAAATCCTTCAAATTGACCCTCCAATTGAAATCAAAACCCTTTTCATCCTTCACCAAAATTATTCCTTACAATCACTTACACCAAATGCAAGAATTATTTGGAACTTCAACCCTTCACCAAAAATATTCATAACAATCATCTACACAATTTTTATCAATCAATTGAGTTTCCATTCTTCACCAAAGTTGTTCCTTGTGATCATCTACACCAAATGAAACAATAAATTGAGCCAATTGGGGCTAACCTAGCCCAAACCCAAGTTTTGGTCATTTGCACCCACTTGGACCCATACACTAAATATCCCTTCACCAAAAATCTTCACAACAATCATCTACACAATTTTGATCAATCAATTGAGCCAATTGACATGTTAACCTAGCCCAAACCCAAGTTTTGGTCATTTGCACCCACTTGGACCCATGCACTAAATGTTTAACCTAGCCCAAACCCAATTTTTGGTCATTTGCACCCACTTGGACCCATGCACTAAATGTGGCCTAACCACCCCAAAGCCACAAAATTAATGACTCACAGCCATTAGTTGGATCGTAATATTGAGCCAAAACTCACCTAACCCAAGCCAAGTGAGCCATGGAACAATGGTCCCTTAAATTAAGGGATTTTATTTCCATATTTGCTTAGGCTTAAGATATTTTTACCATAATTAAACCTTAGCTCATTAAATTGTTGTGACAGATTCTCTTGGGTTCCCTGAGCTCCTAACCACCTCCCCTTGCCATTGCCGGCCGGCCTAGTCACCGGAGAGGCCGAAATTGAAGGCCACCCCCTCTTAAACTTCACCCAATTCAAACCTAGAGGCCACCTCACCCAAATGAGATGTTGGAGCCTCTCTGCCCTCCACCTAACCACCACATTGCATCCCCCAATTGGCCAATGCAACCACCCCTTAGCCATTTTGATAAAAGCTCACATCCACGACAATGGAGGGAGTGCTAAAATTTTCTCAGGTAGAGCTTACCAAATCACTCACAGAGCTTCTTTAATACCTCCTCAGTGCAATCCAACCGTCTTCCCCCACTGATCCCCACTGTGGAAGCTCAATTTTGAGCTCAAACTTCTGTCTAAAACCAGGACAGAGCTCAATCTACCTCCACAGTCCACTAAAATTAAATTACTTGTACCAACACCTTCACAAAACTGAAAGAAGACAAAGCCCCATCAAAATCCCTTTCTACAGAGCCCCTAGTATAAACTTTGAATAATACCTAAAATTTGCCTTGGGCGAATTTGGGTCTAGGCATTTCACCACAACTAGAGGCTCAACCCCTAGCCTCCTTGGACTCCAATGAACGTGCCAAGCATCTCTGATTGAAGCTTCCCTTCTCAAAGCAAAGGTATTGAAATCCTCCTCATCTCGAGCCTCTTTTGATTCTATATTTGGTTGGGCTTGATTTCATGGCACCTTAATCATATAGATATGTTCCTCTAGTTTAGACGAGCATTTTAAAAAAAAAATTCATTCAATTTGGTTGAGAAATGAGGAATATATCAAGCCTTGAAGAAGGACGATACTCAGGTTAGGACATTGGGGATGATGACAGAGCGCCGTTCGATCGAGTCTGTATTGGATGAAAGGTCAAGTTGAAGCCAGACATCGCTTCTTTACATGAACTCTGGGATGCATGGACAGCAGTATCAAATGGGAGCGTGCCGCGTTGAGCTTCAAAGCTGCCTAAGATCTAGTCAACTTCACACGTTTAAATAACTAAATAGGGATTTAAATAATTCAGAAAATACCCCTACCTTTAAAAATTCATATGTTGGTGTAGAAAAATCACAAAAATAAAATAAAAATACCCTCTTGCTCATTGAATAAAGGACAAAAATGTTGATAAAACTTATGTCCATTTGATGAATATTTTATTTTAAAAAATGAATTAGTGTTGGGAGTCTTTTAACTCTCCATGCATGTAGACTTATCACCATGGCTTGAATTTTTGGCATGTTGAAGCCTCTGTGAAGGGGAACCTTCCCTGATTTTTCTAAAACCAGAGGAGACCTCTAGACACAGATCCATATTTTTCAAGTTTATGCATATTGTGTGCTTAAATTAATCATAATAATTAGCATGTTGCTTAGAAAAGTTCAAGAAAATTTTGGAAGGTTTACTATGACTAGAGAACCCTTTAGAAAAATTTCTCATAAGCCAAGTCATTTAAAATGCACCTAATCTTCATAAACCCTAAATCACTAAGATAATTAATTTTGGAAAATATAAACATAAAATTTACTTAATTTTTAATCTCCACTATTTTCTAACATCTGCAGAACTCCCCATAAAAATTTTAAAGTATTTTGAGTACATTTGATGACCTAATTTGAATTTTCAAGTTTAATATCATTTTTGGCACTAAAAGGATTTTTAATGATCAAAATATAACTCAAAAAAATTATGAAAACTTTTTTTCGGAGTTCTCTATGATCAGGGGAATTTTATAAAAATAAAATGGTATTTTAAAAAAAAAACTTCTTTTTTAGCCTATTTTAAATATTTAAATAATTAAAAATTCATAAAAATCACAAACATAATAAAATTTATGGAAATGTTCTAAATTGTTTTCTAAGCACTTAGAAATAATTGGAATTTTTCCTGATTTTCTAAATAAAGATGTTGTATTTTGAATATTAAAATAATTTTTTAAAGGCTAAAAAATGAATTTCCACTAAAATAATTCCAATAAATCAAAGTAAAACCAGAAAGAATATAAATTTTACTTCTTTTGGTTCTATAACCTTAGGAAAATTTTTCAAAAATTTAAAACTTAATTTTCCCCATTTAAAATACTTTATACTTATTAAATACCCCAGAATTTAAAATAATTCTAATAATCCAAATAAAACTTAAAAAATCATGAAATTTTGTTGAAGTCGTTCTCTGGCTTATATCTACCTCCAATAAAAATTTCAAGTGATTAGGATTTACCTTTATCAAGTTAGAAAATTTTCTTTGAAAATCCTATTTTTGCATGAAAATAATTATATAAATTAAATTAAATTTTGAAAAATTAGATTTTCTCCTATGATGTCTTAATTGGCCCATGAATGAGGTAAGATAAAAATTCAAAGTCATTTGATTTGTATTTAATAAATTATGAAGTGTTAGAGCCTTAGGGGCAAAAGTGTAATTTTAGGAATTTGGCCTTAGTTAACATTTAGGCTTAATTCATGGAGGGAAATGGGCAACCTCTGATCTTTATTAACTTGTTTGGAACACTAAAATTAAAAGGAAATTAATTGGTAGAAACCAACCGCACTTTCTTAATTAAAAGAATAAATTAATAAATTTCTAAAATTATTAAAATTTGGAAGTTTATCAAAATTAAAAGAACCTAGGACTTAGGGGTATGAATTTTGAAGTCGATAATTAATCAATTTAATACCCCTATTAAAGGTTCAAATGAAATTCAAATAATGAATCATGAGCAAAAAAAAATTTAACCTTTTCAAAATTAATTAAGACACTCTCCTAGGTCTTAAGGGCTCAGTAGTGAGCTAAGTTAAATCGAGACTGATTAATTGAGGATTAGAAAAGAAAACAGAGCTAAAATTTAAAACATTTAAAACACTACGAGCCCAATTAGGACCAAAATTTGGCTAGGTGCTCCAACAACACTAGCTTGCCCCCGCCTTTATGGGTCTTCATTCACATAATCCTCAAAATTAAATTACAAATGATAATTACTCTACTCTATGGGATAATTAGTACATCAATGTTCATTGAGCATTAGGGTGTTCATAGGGTGAATTATTAAGGAATAAAACAAGTTTAAATGAGCTCGAGAGAAACATGGACCTGCTTCTCCCTCCTAACATGTTGGATACCTCAGAGGTCTACTAAACTTAATGTGTTTTGCTTAACAAAATCATCCTTAACTAAAATCCTAAGGACTCACCAAGATATGACATAGGGTTAGGAAAACTACCAAAACTTTACTTTGCTGTTACATATAAAATGCCCTGACATGCATTTTTGAGTTTCAGGTGGTGGAACGAGAAGACTCGCTAGGTACGATTTTTATAGTTTACAGTGTTGTCTTTCTTGTACTTTTTATAGTTAAAAAACTTGCATGCTAAACAATGATGCCACCCTGCATGAAAACTAAAACTATTAGGATAGCCACAAAACTAAAACCAAAATTAACACTAAAATCAATCTAGAAAAATTCACCCTAATCCCAAAACCAAAGCCAAAACCAAAACTAAAACTAAAATCAACCAAGATAAAATTCACCTCTTGCATGTTAACCAAAACCATAACCAAAACCAAAACTAAAATCAACCAAGATAAAATTCATCGCTACAACATTCAAAATATAAAACAACTCAAAATTTAATCACAAACATCACATAAAACTACAACTACAACTAAATTAAGACATCTCTATCGGATGATCGGGAACCCCTCAGAGGAGGTAACCTATGGTTGCTAACGAGGCTTCCCACTGTCTAAATGAAATTATGGAACCCATTAAGTTCAGCTTAGTAAATTCATTTAGACTAAGTGAATCCAATAGAAAATAGTGGTGCTGGAATGAGGGAACCGTGCGATCCAAACCGGTGTCGATCTAATTAACTTTAACATTCCCCACGAAAATTTAAAGAACTACAACCATAGGGCCACCTGATTTGACATCATAACTTAACACCATAGAAAACTCAAACTCGTCAAGGCAAGGAGCTTGGAGAGCAGCACACCCATATTCAATAGCAAAACCTGACTTCACCAGCTAAACCAACTTCCCTCCTTAGAATTAAACAACCAAGCCGTAGGATATAGAGGTTTTTTGCTTGTGCAACATAAATCCTCATCTCATCTTAAGACATTTGTATAGCTTTGTTGTACAATATAAGTCCTAACTTGTTTTAGTATTCTGAGGTTATTGTTTGTCGCGACTTAAATCCTCAAATCTTCCAGGGTATTTGTGTGATTGCTTCACACAAATGTAAGTCCTAAATTAATAAAATTTGCATGATGAAATACTCAAATAATTTTTCATCTAAATTGAAACCAAACAATAGGATAGACTGGGAAGTCACCGAGATTTTTCCTCTGAATTTAAGACATCCCCTATATCTTCCTCCTTTGAATTCCAAAAACAAAATGTTCCAAATTTGAACTGTTCCCCTTTCGCACCTCTTTGTCTGATTTCATTGAAAAGTCCTTTCCTTCGAATTCCTTGAAGATAATATTTGTTGATTTTTATCTAGAGTTTTCTTAGATGACTTCAGTCATTTAAGATATAATTAACTATAGGGGCTTGCACTTATAGGAAAATTTTCTCGAACTCAGCTTAATATAAACCCTATTTAATTCTTCATATTAAATAAAGGAAATTTTTGACAAATAAAATGGTTTTGCAGACCGAACGGACGTCGTAGCTTTTATAGTTTATTTGATTGAGCCTCATTCTCAAGTCTTGTGTTTATCCTTTGGGATAGAGACATGGTTTGAAGTATAGTGCTCTTTCTTTTAAACTATGAAAAATATGGGGTTAGTTTGATTTCATACTTTTCTAACCTTAAACGCCCTTCCGAAGCGGGTGATGGGATTTCAATTTCGGTGACTGACAGCTTCTTCCAGGCAACTCCAATCAAAATAGTACCGACAATTAGTAGCCCTTCTTTCAAGAAGACTTCTAATACTTTATACCACTGATTTGGAAGACTCTCTCGGAGCCTTGTTAGATCAGATCAATGATTAGGATAAGTAAAACATACTTTACTACTTGATTCAACATCTATATCGGGGAAGTACAGTGCTCTTCTATTAAAAAATATTGTCTAGCTTTGATTTTCTCTGCTCAAAAGCTTAAAAATTACATGCTCTCTCGTAAGGTAAAATTGAATTTGAGGCTTAATGTGTTGAAATATTTAATGACCCACTCAATGATTTCTGATAGGCTAGCAAGGTGGTCAATAATTTTATTGTAATTTGATATAAAATTCATGCCTCTTCGCTATATCATGAGATAGATTCTAACAGATTTTCTTGTAGCAAACCCACTACCAACTGGGTCCCCTCACAATGATTACTTGCCAAATGAACAAATGAATAGATAGTGCATGTGGAACAACTCAGTGCTTAATGATAAAAAATGTACTTCGATGGAGCTTCGTCAGTTAAAAATGATAAAGTACTGTAGACAATGACACCCGACAAAGCAGAAATAAGTTTGGTTTTCATTACACTGAATCAAGTGATGTTGAGATTCTCTCACCACATGAAAGAGCCATGCACCAATAACAAATCAGAGTATGAAAATTTGATAATTGGACTAGTATGGGCATGCAAGACAACAATCAGTGCTCTGATGCAGTCTACATCATTTACGTTCATGTACGGGTTCAAGGCAGTGCTTTCGATAGAGGTGCAGTTACCTTCTATCAGAGTCTTCATAGCCAAAAAAAGTAACACTATAAGAAAATTCCAATTTGTGACTTGAAGAAATGGAGAGTCTCTGTGGGAAGCAATTGATGGTGCAGCAAAAAATGGAACTCTACAAAGCAAAAATGATTAAAGCCCATGGAAAGCTAGTCCGCCCAAGTACATTCAAATTTGGTGACCTCTTTCTCATCCTTAGAAGGCCTATTCTTGCTCACCGTTAGATAGGTGAAAAATTTGAACCAACTTGGGAAGGACCGTTTGTCGTGGAAAAGGTTTACTCCAGAGAGTCATACCAGTTAGTGGATTGCTAAGGAGAAAGATGCATGTTGCCAATCAACAAACGATATTAGAAGTATTTAGCAACATGATGCCATAGGATGAATTTGTAGACCATACTTGTCCTTAGAGGTAGCCAGATGGCTAGTGTCCGTGACTTGATCCCAATAAAACTTATAATAATAAAAAGTTTGATAAATTAAAATTTGTGTTCAAAGTCTCACACAAAATTCAAAATTTTGCTAAATCTAAAAAATTTTCAAGTAAAATAAGATAAAATGCTTGCATTTATATTAAAATTCACTTGATAATGAATTTTTGTTGCTCTTGTTAGCTTTGATATTCAGCTTGCTAACATTTTTCCTGTCCTTTGTAGGAAAATATTAGGACTGAAGTTGATTTTCTCTTTTAAAGATGGCTTGAAACTCGTACCACACGAGAATTAGATGAAACATGGTGGTGTCATAAACTTTGATCTTGACTATAACCAGGTTGATCTTGATTATAAAGGACACTTACTGAAGGTTTTCATGGAAAATGACACATATGAGTTAGAATCGTTAATCAGATTCCACCACATGGAAGAAGTGTCAGCACATTAGAACAAATCAGAAAAGTTTATAAAGGCATTTTCCGATGCTCTTAGCTCAGTGGGAAAGGCTACACAAATAAATTCAATCGTCATGATGCCAAAAGGAGAATGGGTTGGCGCCTCTGCAGAACGAGGACAGCTAAGACAGACACAACAAAGAAATGTCAACTATTGCAAATAGAGAGCCCTTATTCTCTTAGGAAGAATATAAGTAAAAGAATTAGTGGAACATGTTCCGGTTACAGAGGAAGAAGTCCACATTCAGCTAATAGAATAAATACCCACACAATCCCAATGGGAAATGATGATCCCAAAATTTCAATGGGACTTTTATAGCTGCAATGCATGCCTACAGAGCCATGCATGGGATGTATGAGGTGTAATGATAATATATTGAGGCTAGTACTACAATATTACATCGCATCTGAGTCATTCACAGAGTGCCCATAATGTAATGTTCTTTATCTGAAATGCTACAAATCCTTGGAAGAATACATGACAGCATTGGTGGTGCTTAGAAGTACAGAGCATCTGGACGTGGAGCCTTACATACCCTATACGTTGAGCCATGAAACTTACAGATTATTCCCAGAAACAAGTTAGAAAAGATTTAAAGGGCCTGCAAGCAAGAATTTTAGCATTTCATAGAAATGGAAGGAAAGTATGTCAACATTTAGGAAGGACTAAATTTACATGCTAGAGTATTTTTAGAAAGCAAGCGTATGAGAATGCATATTTGACATAAGGGATAAGGGTTGAGCAGGCCTTTTCATAAAAGAATGTATTCAAAACTATGGAAATGGATGAGAGGCAAGGGTAGGGTCACTATTTAATGTGTCTACTACTATAACTTTTCTTGTGAAAAAAAATAAAATCCATGGTGATCATAAGGCATGATGAGATGGATCCCATGCCATCAATAATAAAGAAAATGATTAAGAGGATGGTGTTGTGGCACATACTTCCAACTAATTGTGTACACAATAGTTGCATAATCAACATCTATGAGGAAGGATATTATATTCCTTTGCACATCAATCATAATGCTTTCATCTCGTTTATCAACTAACACAACATATTGTTTGGAATGGAGATATAGATTGTTGGTCGAGGGAAATTCATAGGACCTATCGGGATTCCCCTACCAATTGGATCTATACTAATACTTAAAGAGAACGGAGCAGACCTTGCAAAGCATTGCATTCTAGGAGTTTTACAAAGGTGAGATTCCATAAATCTCAAAAAAATGAATGAAATTAAGGTGTCATTTAGATACCAGCCTTATCTAGATCTGGAGAGATTTCAGCCACTCGAATTGTGAGATAACCTACCTCTAAGTATATGTGAGGGGACTTTTGTTCCAAAGCATAGCTTAGGAGGTTAACTCGATCTCAGTGTATTTTTGGTTGAGAAGAAATTTTTGCTAAGTTTTGGTCATTTTATAGCAAAACTGATATGATATATTGCAGTTCTAGCATTGATGTACTCATCATGTTTTGATATTCTCAGATGTATTTAGTTTCAAGGGAAATCAATAAAAATCATTTTTGGCTTCAACACTTGTGTTCGAAACTGCCATTTTGTACCATCAATTTGAAGCTGATAAACTAAAGGTTAATTCAGTTTTACAATGAACGAAGAACATTGCAAAATACTAATATGCAAAAAAATTAAATAACTTGCAAAATAATGAAAATGATAAGCCAAATTTGAAATTCCACATGCTTTACGATCAAACTTCCACAAAATTCCAAACTCCTCACAAATTTTATAAATTATTCACTCTCTATATAAATTTCACAATATTTATAAAATTTTTAAACCTCTATAAATCAATCAAAAGTTCCCTAAAATTTCACACTCCCTTTCACAAGTTTTCCACTCCCATGAAATCTCGATGGCAGTGTGAAACTCTGATACCTCCAAATCAAATATTGAGGGTCAGTGTGAAATTCTGGCACCTATAAATCAAAATCCTAAGGGTCGGTGTGAAATTTTGATACCTTTTAATCAAATCCCACAGGTTGGTGTGAATTTTTGATACCTCAAAATCAAATCCTGAGGGTCACTGAGAAATTTTGATTCCTCCAAATTGAAATTTCGTGGGTTAGTGTGAAATTCTGATACCTCTAAGTTAAAATCCCGAGGGTCATTGTGAAAGAATGATACCTTCAAATCAAATCCTGGGAGTCAGTGTCAAATTTTGATACCTTTAAGTAGAAATCCCCAGAGTTGGTGTGAAAATTTGATACGTCCAAATCAAATCCCAAGGGTCGATGTGAAATTCTAATACCTCCAAATGAAATCCAAGCATAGGTGCTTCTTAAAATTCCCTAGGTTTCCTCATACTTTACACAATATTTCTACATTCACGACATTCCGGTGTCAGTGTAAGAAATTCCAAAACCTTCAAATTCAAATTTCAGGATCACTGCCTAAATTTTGATTCTCTTGCTACATCTTGGGTTGAATGTGAGCCATCGAGCTTTCCTTCCCAAGGTATTAAATTTTCATCAATTAGCCTGGTTCTCTTTCCATTGTCTCTAGCAGTTAGGAAAGTTATCACTGTAGAAAAGTTGATGTGGAAGCTTAAACCTGGTAATCACCTGTAACTGGATTGGAGAAAAAGAGATGTGAGAAAGATTCCTCCTGTTTGCATCAAAGATAACACTTTGAAGGGCCATTTAACCCCTTAAGTTTAAGGATGTCATAAGTAGGAATGATTTTGTGAAAACATTTCCAAGCAAAGAAGGACATAGAAGGGCTAAGGAATTTCACCCACATAATTTTACCCCGATCTTGTGAAGACCAATGGTACAAAATGTAGTAAGCATATTTAGTAAGTGAGATGTGAAGAGGATTCTTGGTAACAATTTTGTCAGGTATTTGGGGAGTGACAGGGAGCTGAGTGATTGGGTGCAGTTGTTCAGGATCCACCATTCCAACCAGCAAATGATTGTTCCATTGTTGATTTAACCATCACTTCTGAATTGGAAAAATGAGGGTGGGGTCAGAAATTTTGGAGGAAGGCTTCCCATCATGTAACCAGTTATTAAGCCAGAAGTTAGATTTTCCTCCCCCAACATCCCAAATGAGCAAACCTTCAGCATCAGCTATGACCTTAAGAAGTTCACTCCAAATTCTTGAGTCCCCGAGTTTCTTGAGAGTGGTCACTGTATGGGAGTGTTTGCAGTACTTTAATCTCATGAATTTGGCCCACAATGAGGTTTGATCTCTAAACTTGATCCATAATTTGCAATATAAAATATGGTGTAATGGCTGAAAGGATTTAATGCCTAAGCCTCCAGCAGAAAGGGAGAGGCATAGTTTCTCCCATCTAAACCAATGAAATTGTTTGTGATTTCCCTCCCACAAAAATTTGTTTAGCATAACCTTGAAAGTCTTTTGGGTACTTATTTTCATTTTCAACATTTGCATTATATACATAGGGAAAGAGGATAAGATGCTTTAAACCAAAGTGAGACGTCCACCTTGTGAGAGATAAGCATTAGTCCAGCAAGAAATTTGTTTGGAGACTTTGGATACTAGTTCATCAAATTGGGTCTACCTTTTCCTCACCTTGACTAATTGGACACCAATATAAAGAATAGCGCAGGTGGAAGACTTGAATTCTATATAGTCTTTAATCCAATTCTTGCAAGCTAAAGTGAGCTTCTTGCTGAAGATTAGTTGATGTTTGTTATGATTCAGAGAAAGGCCAGAGAGTTGTTGGAAATGATCCAACAATTTATACACGTTTTTTACTAATAGTTTAGAAGAATTAAAAAACAAAATTAGATCATCTGGATAACATAAATGTATTATAGAGAAATTGGCCTTATTAGCATATCTGACGTGCTTCTGTTTAGAAAAATGATGATTGAGAAGCCTAGAGAGATAATTCATAGCCAAGATAAAGATGTAAAGAGAAAGGAGGTCTCCCTGTTTGATGCCTCTTGAAGCTTGAAATAGTCCATGAGAATTACCATTCACTAGGATAGTATAGTATGCAAATTATGGATCAGCTGACAGAAAGGATTATTAAAGTCTCTAGCTTGAAGAACTTTCAAAATGAACTTCCAACTTATAGTGTCATAGGCCTTGAATAAATCATTATCTGTTATATGTCTACCTGTAACAAAAGTAGAATGGTTAGGGGCAATCAGCAAAGGTATATGGGGCTTTAATATAAAAACCAAAAATTTGCTAATGAGCTTTGATAACACTGTTGTGAGAGAGATAGGTCTGAAATGATTTCATGAAGATTTTTTATCACCCTTAGGAATCAAGGTAATAGTAGACATGGCATAATATTTTGGCATATCAATTCCACTGAATAAAATTTGAACAGCCTCCAAAACCTCCCTCTTGACTATAGATCAAGCTTTTTTATAAAATTTAGAGGTAAAACCATCAGCTCCAGCTGCCTTGTCACCATATGTGGAACATAGTACTTGCCAAATTTCCTCTTCATAAGGGATAAAGGTAAGATCCAAGTTGCTTGCTTAAATAAATATGTCATTAAGAAGGGTTGGATCGAAATGTTGAAGGTTTGAAACATCAGTTTGAGATAATAGGGTCTAAAAATGATTGATAGCATTTAAAGTAATTTGATCAAGATCATGTATCCAACAACCACTGTTATCTTTGATCCTCAAGATTGTATTAGAGTGTCTCCTTTGTTTGATGCAAGCATGATAGAATTTAGTATTTATATCACCATCTATAAATTTTTTCAAAGCTGCCTTCTATTTGTAGAATTGTTCTTCCCACTGAATAGCTCTAATCAAGTTGGCTTTAACAGTAACAAGAGATTGTTCATATGAAGTGCCTATATAAAGTTTGAATTCAGCCTTCTTAACAGCCTGATCAGCCTCCTCAACTTTAGTTATCAAATTGCCAAAACAATTCAAGTTCCAGGATTTTAAATGCTTTGTCACAGACTTCTGAACTTGCCATAATCAGGAATCCAAACAGTCTGGAGAAAGGGGAGAAAATCAGGATATTCTAACCATACATGAAATCTAATCAAATTTGACTAACCAATCAAATTTTGTTGGATTTACAGATTTTTTCCATAATTCTTTTAAATTCTCGATTGGATAATTAAGCTAAACCACTTGTTTGGGGATGATAATTAATATATGATATTTCTTTAATAACTTATCCATAATGACATTTCTAAAATGACTTCCCCCATCAATTATGATAACTTTCGATATCCCAAATCTACAAAATATATTCATTTTAAAAAACTTTGCAACGCTTTGAGCATCACATTGAGGTAAAGCAACAACTTCTATCCATTTGGATATATAGTCTACTGCTTTCATTATATATAAATTCCTGAAAGATGGTATAAATGGTCCCATGAAATCTAATCCCCAAACATCAATTATTTCAACTTCTAGCATATAATTCAGTGGCATCTTATTTCTTCTATAAATATTGCCTACTCATTGACATCTGTCACAAGTTTTAATATAATCATTAACATCTCTAAAGATAGTAGGCCAATAAAATTTAGATTGTAAATTTTTTGTTGTTGTTTTATTAACACCAAAATGTCCTCCAAAATCACAATTACGACATTTTTTGATAATTTCATAAGTCTCTTCTAAAGGTACACATTTTCAAATAATCAAATTATTTCCTGGTTTATATAAAAATGGGTCATTCCAAAAATAAGTCTTAGCTTTAGAAATAAATTTCCTCTTCTGTTGGTATGTCATTCCATAGGATATAATAATACTAACAAGAAAGTTCACAATATCTGCATACCACGGAACACACCACTCATTAATTTTGAATAGTTTTTCATATGGAAAATGCTCATTAATTTCTTTTTTCAAAACAGAGTGGTTTCTCTAACTCAAGCCTGGACAAATGATCAGCAGTTTGATTTTTAGTTCCCTTCCGATCTACTGTTTTAAAATCAAATTCTTGCAAAAGAAGAATTCATCTTATAAGTCTAGGTTTACCATCTTTCTTTTTCATTATGTACTTAATAGCAGAATGATCTGTATGCACTACACATTGAGTTCCAATTAAATATGATCTAAATTTATCAAAGGCATATACTATTGCTAAACACTCTTTTTCAGTTGTTGTATAATTAATTTGGGATTCATTAAGAGTTTTACTAGCATAGTAAATTACTTTAAAATTTTTATCATACTTTGTTCTAAAATAGATCCAATAGCATAATCACTAACATCACACATCAGTTCAAAAGGTTCTTACCAATCTGGTGAAATTATAATCGGTGCAGTTGACCTCACTTTTGGTTGAGGTTTAGTTTTTCCTCTTTAGTAGCCTAAGGTCTAGCAATATGACTTTCCTACTGACTAACCCTCACCATTAGAAATTCTATACTCTTCTCTACTCAGCTTGGAGTTCCACATATTAGTCTTAACCTCTAGTACTTAGTAGGTGGGGTCACTATGGGGGAAACTCAAGATGAGTTATCGTTAGGACTGCTGGACCTTAGGGTTGACCCTGGGTGTTGGTCTAGGGCTAAGACACTCATTTGCAATCCCCTACACTCATGATCACTCACTACCCTAAACCCAGAATTTTTAGGCTCTGGTCCCTTGATACTTTTGGGAGACGCATGTAGGTGGTTCCCTAAACCCATTTTCCCTTGGCTAGGGTTTGGCTAAGACCACTACATAGAGGACCCAAAATGGGGTTTCTATTGGTCCATGACACATTAATGGTGGTTGTTATTCCAACTCTACCAAGATACTAAACCTAGCCTTTTGCCCCTAAACTCCCGAAAATTACATAGATACCATTGGGACCCCAAATTTGGCCAAAATTCCCAAATTTACCCAAAATACCCAAAATCACCAAAATTGGCCAAATTACCAAATGCCCCTCCATAGCCAAAAATTCCAGAAAATCCTTAAAATTTCCAAAACCTCCCAAATATTCCCAATTTCATTTTTCTCAACTACCACATGACCAAATTTGGCCAATTTGACCATCTTGGTCAAAACCCCCAAATTGCCCTTTAAAAGGCCCATTTTTTCCCCAAATTACCTCAAATGTCTAGCCAATTGGTCTCCATTTACCCAAATTTCAATTCTAAACTCAAATTAACCCTTGATATGACTAATATATACCAAATCCAAGCTAAATTGGTCCATCATTTGGACCCAAACTTGGTTCCACCAAACTGAACCCATAGACCACACGATTGGCCACCATTTGTGTTGAAAAACCTTAATAACATCGACATACATCAAACTTGACCTTAAATTGGCCTTGGTGAGACCTCAAATTCATTTGATTTCAACCTAAGTCCAAAAGCCCCAAATTGGCCCCAAATTGGCCATGTCTCAAAATCTCACCAAATTAAGGGTGTTAACCCCAAACTTTTCACTCTATACCTTCATGAAAAATCTTCACAACATCTCCCTTGATCATGTGGACCATTCAATTTGTACTTAACCCAAGGCTAGCCCAACCTAGACTCATGTCTAGCCCAACATGCACAAATTTACCAAATTTCAAAAATTCCTCTAATTAACCTACCAATTGAACTCAAAATCACTTCAACCCTTTACCAAATATCTTCATAAAAATCATCTACACAATTTTGATCAATAAATTGGATCAGTTTACATGGTTAACCTAGCCCAAACCCAAACTTTGATCACTTGAACCCACATTGAACTTATGCATTAAAGACGACCTAACAACCCCAAAGTCATCAAATTAACTCCACCTCAGCCATTGGTTAGACCCTAAGAATGAGCCAAAGCCCATCTAACCACCTAAACTAAGCCATGGACCAAAAGTCCCCCAAATTAAGGGATTTTATTTCCAAAAATGCACATGCTAAAGATACCCTTACCAAAACTAAACCTCATTGCATTAAGTTGCTTTTACAAATTCCCTTGGATGCCCTGAGCACCTAGCCACCTCCCCCTGCCATGGCCAACCGGCCTAGTCACTGGAGAAGCTCAAAACCGAGACCGACCCCCACGAAACTTCACCCAAATCAAACCTAGAGGCCAGCTCAGCCAATTCAAATTGTAGAGCTCCTCTGACCTCCACCTAAGCACCACAATGCACCCCAACATTTGCCCTGAGACCCACCCATGGCCATTTTTATAAAAACTCACCTCCATGGTAATGGAGGTAGTGCTGAAAATTTCTTAGAGAGAGAGCCCAAACTTCTCACAGAGCTTCTCTGAGGTCCCCTCAGTGCAATCCAACCATCTTCCTCCACTGAATTCCACTGTGGAAACTCAATTTTGAGCTCAAACCTCTGCCAAAAATTAGGACAGAGCTCATTACACTTTCAAAGTCCACAAAACTTCAATTACTTGTGCCCACACCTTCACAACTGAGAAATAAGCCAAATCTCCATAAAATCCCCCTATGAAATAGCCTCTACAGTAGCTCTAGACCAACACGTGAAATTGGGTTTGATCAAAATTATACCTAGGCATTTCACCAAGGTTGGAGGCTCAATTTATAGCATCCTTGGATCCATAAGAACGTGCCAAGAACATTTGATAGAAGTTACACTTCTCAGAGCTAAGGTATAATACTTCTCTTACTCCTGAGCCTATTTGAAATCTCCATTTGTTTTGAGTTTATTTCATGGCATCATAACCATATGGATATGTTCCTTTAGTCTAGATGAGCATTTAAAAAAAAATTCACTTAATTTGGCTAAAAAATGAGAGAGATCTTAAGGCTATAAGATGGACGATTCTCGGGCTAGGCCATCGGGGACGATTACGGAGAGCCGTCCGATCGCGCGTGTATCGGATGGATGGTCTAGATCAAGCCGTACTGTACTTCAGAACATAAGTCACAGGGCCGAGTCAGCACTGAGGTGGATGGCGGCATCGAATGGGAGCGCGCCGCGTGGAGCTTCAGAGCCATCGTAGGTTGAGCTGGCGACGCGTGTTTAAATAGATAAATAGATTTTTAAATAATTCAGAAAATAACCCTAAATTAAAAAATTCATATCTTGGTGTAGAAAATTATAAAAATAAACTAAAAATACCCTCTTGCTTAGTGAACATAGGAGAACAAGGTGGAAATAATTTTAAGTCCATGTGATGCATATTTTATTTTTAATTAATAAATACTGATTTGGATGTTTTGATTCTCCATGCATGTGGTGATATCCCTATGGCTTGAAACTTTAGCAAGTTGTTGCCTCTATCTTAGGGAACATTCTCTGATTTTTCGAAAGTCAGAGGAGGTCACTAGACAGAGAATCTTATTTTTCAAGTTTATATTCATTATTTGCTTAAATTAATCATGGAAATTAGCATGTTGCTTAGAAAAATCCAAGAAAATTTTAGAAGATTTACTATGACTAGCGAACCCTGAAAAAATTTCTCATGAGCCAAGTCGTTCAATATACACCTAATCTTTACAAACCCCAAATCACTAAAAATAATTAATTTTGAAAAATATGAACAACAAAATGACTTGATTTTTTATCTCCACTACTTTTTTAGGATTCAGAGAACTCACCATAAACAATTCAAAGCATTTTAAGTTCATTTGATAACTTAAATTAATTTTTCAAATTAAATAACAATTTTGACATTTAAATGGTTTTCAATAATTAAAATATAACTTGAAAACTTATAAAACTTGTTTTTTTAGTTCTCTGTGATTAGGGGTATTTTTTAAAAATAAAATGATATTTAAAATGAAAACATAATTTTTAACCTATTTTAAATATTTAAATAAATAAAAATCCCTAAAACTCACAAAAATAATAAAATTCATAGAAATGTTCTAAATTGCTTCCTAAGCTCTGAGGAGCAGTTAGAATATTTTTCCTATTTTTATAAATAAAGAAACTGAATTTCAAAGCTTAAATTTTTTTTTTAAAGGCTAAAAATGAACTTTTCAATAAAAATAATTCAAATAAATCAAATAAAATTCAGAAAAAAATAAAATTTTCTTCTTTGGGCTCTATGACCTTAGGAGGATTTTTAAAAAATATAAAACCTAATTTTCTCCATTTAAAAATATTTTATATTTAATAAATACCCCAAAATTTAAAATAAGTCTTAAAATTCAAATAAAATTTAAAAAATCATGAAATTTAGTTCAAAGGCTTCTCTTGTCTAAGTCTACTTGCAGTAAAAATTTTAATGGATTAGGATTTACATTGGTCAAGTAAGGAATTTCTTTGAAATATCCTACTTTTGCATGAAAATATTTATATAAATTACATTAAATTTTTAAAAATCACATTTTCTCCTCTGATGTCTTAATTAACCCATGAATGAGGTAGGATAAAAATTTTATTATCCTATGAATTAAATTTGATGAATTATGAAGTGTTAGAGCCTTAGGGGCAAAGGTATAATTTTTGAAATTTAGCCTTAATTAACATTTAGGCATAAGTCAAGGAGGGAAATGGCAACCTCTGATCTTAATTTGGATGTTTGAAACACAAGAGGTTAATTGGTAGAAACCAACCTTATTTTCCTAATTAATCAAAATTTTGAAGTTTATTAAAAAAAATGAACTTGGGACTTAGGGGTATGACTTTTGAAGTCAATAATTAATCAATTTAATACTCTTATTTTGATTTTCAAATAAAATTCAAATCATGATCTATGACCACCTAAAGCTTAATCTTTTCAAAACTAATTAAGACACTCACCTAGGTCTTAAGGGCTTAGTAGTGACTTAGGTTAAATCAAGTTTTGTTTAAATGAGACACTCACTTAGGTCTTAATGGCTTAGTAGTGACTTAGGCTAAATCAAGTTTCATTTAAATAATGATTTGAAAAGTAAACATCATTTAAAATTAAAACATCTTTCAAACACTACAAGCCCAATTAGGACCAAAATTTGGTTAAGTGGTCCAATAACACTAACTTGCTTCTTCAAGGGTCTTCACCCACATAATATTCAAAATTAAATTACAAATGCTAATTACCTTACTCTTAGGGATAATTGATACATCAATGTTCATTGAGCATAAGGATTTCATAGGATGAATTATTAAGCAACATAATAAGTTTGAATGAGCTCGAGGCTTTTCACCAGGTGATAAGAGGAAAGCATGGACATGCTTCTTCCTCTTAACCTATTGGATACCTCGGAGATCTACTAAACTTAATATATTTTGCATAGCAACATCATCCTTAATTAAATTCCTAATGACCTACCAAGATATGACGTATGGTTAGGTAGGTCGTCAAAATTTTAGTTCCTTATTCCATATAAACTGCCTAAACATACTTTTTGAGTTTCAGGTGGGGGAACGTAGAAGACTCGCAATGTATGTTTTTATAGTTTTTAGCGTTGTCTTTCTTGTACTTCCATACTGTACTTTTATACCTGTAAATTTGCATGCTAAACAACGATGTCACCCTACATGAAAACTAAAACTATTAGGATAACCACAAAACCAAAACCAAAACCAAAATTAAAATCAACCAAGATAACATTCACCTCCACAACATTGAACTTGCATGTTAACCAAAACCAAAACTAAAATCAACCAAGATAAAATTCACCGCCACAACATTCGAATAAACCAAAACCAAAGCTAAAACTAAAATCAACCAAGATAAAATTCACCCCCACAACATTCAAAATGTAAAACAACTCAAAATTTAATCACAAACATCACACAAAACTACAATTGCAACTAAATTAAGACGTCTCTATCCAAAATTTAATCACAAACATCATATAAAACCACAACTTTAACTTAATTAAGATGTCTCTATTTGATGATCGAAAATTTAATCACAAACATCACACAAAACTACAACTTCAACTAAATTAAGATGTCTCTATTGAATGATCGAGAATCCCTCAGAGGAGGTAACCTACAGTTGCTAAAGAGGCTTCCCATAGTCTAANTTTATGATCCAGAGAACTCATCATAAAAGTTTCAAAATATTTTGAGTTCATTTAATAGCTTAAATGGATTTTTGAAGATAATACCACTCTTAACACTTAAATGATTTTTTAAAAATCAAAATATAACTCAAAAAATTATGAAGACCACTCTTAACAATTAAATGATTTTTTAAAAATCAAAATATAACTCAAAAAATTATGAAATCACCACTCTTGGCACTTAAATGATTTTCTAAAAATCAAAATATAACTCAAAAAATTATGAAACTTAAGGCACTTAAATGATTTTTTAAAAATCAAAATATAACTCAAAAAATTATGAAACTTAGTTTTTTCTTAAATGATTTTTAAAAATCAAAATAAAACTCAAAAAATTATGAAACTTAGTTTTTTGAGTTCTATTAAATGATTTTTTAAAAATCAAAATATAATTCAAAAAATTATGAAACTTAGTTTTTGAGTTTTCTATTTTTAAAATCAAAATATAACTCAAAAAATTATGAAACTTAGTTTTTTTGAGTTCTCTGTGATCATATTTTTAAAAATCAAAATATATCTCAAAAAATTATGAAACTTAGTTTTTTTGAGTTCTCTGTAATCAGAAAAAAATCAAAATATAACTCAAAAAATTATAAAACTTAGTTTTTTGAGTTCTCTGTGATCAGGGGAATCAAAATATAACTCAAAAAATTATGAAACTTAGTTTTTTGAGTTCTCTATTATCAGGGGTGTTTTCTAAAAATAAAATTATATTTAAAATAAAAACTTGATTTTTAGCCTATTTTAAATATTTGAATAATTTATAAAATAAAATTATATTTAAAGTAAAAAAACTTGATTTTTGGCTCTCTGTGATCAGGGGTATTTTCTAAAAATAAAATGATATTTAAAATAAAAACTTAATTTTTTGGCTCTGTGATCAGGGAGTATTTTATAAAAATAAAATGATATTTAAAATAAAAACTTGATTTTTAGCCTATTTTAAATATTTAAATAATAAAATGATATTTAAGATAAAAATTTGATTTTTAGCCTATTTTAAATATTTAAAATAATTAAAAATCCATAAAAATCAAAAAAATAATAAAACTCATGGAAATATTCTAAATTGCTTCCTAATTACCTAGGAATGATTAGAATATTTTTCCTGATTTTCTAAATAATGATATTGAATTTCAAAGCTTAAAAATAATTTTTAAAAGGCTAAAAATGAGTTTTCACTAAAGTAATTCCAATAAATCAATGAAAAATAAAAAAAATATAAAATTTGCCGAGTTTTCACTAAAATAAATCCAATAAATCAAAGAAAAATTAGAAAAATATAAAATTTGCTCCTAGAGTTCTCTGACCTTAGGGAGATTTTTCAAAAATATAAAACTTAATTTTCACCACTTAAAATGTTTTATTTTATTAAATAGCCCAGAATTTAAAATAATTATAATAAATCTCAGAGAATTTTAAAAATTATGAAATCTAATCCAAAGACTTCTCTGGTCTAGGTCTACCTCCAGTAAAAATTTCAAGGTATTATAATTTACCTTGGTCAAGTTACGAATTTTCTTTGAAAAATCATATTTTTGCATTAAAATAATTATATAAATTAAATTAAATTTTTAAAAATAACATTTTCTCCTCTGGTGTCTTAATTGACCCATGAATGAGGTAGGATAAAAATTTCAAAGTCTTTTGAATTGATTTTGACAAATTATGAAGTGTTAGAGCCTTAGGAGCAAATGTGTAATTTTGGAAATTTAGCCTTAACTAACATTTAGGCTTAATTCAAGGAGGGAAAATGGGCAACCTCTGATCTTAATTAATTTATGTTTGAAACACAGAGGGGTTAATTGGTAGAAACCAGTTGCACTTTCTTATTTAAGATTAATAAATTTCTAAATTATTAAAATTTGGAATTTTATTAAAACTAAATGATCATGGACCTAGGGGTATGACTTTTGAAGTCAATAATTAATCAATTTAGTACCCCTATCTTAATTTTCAAGAGAAAATTCAAATTATGAATCATGACCACTTAAAGCTTAACCTTTTCAAAACTAATTAAGACACTCATTTACAAATTATGAATCATGACCACTTAAAGCTTAACCTTTTCAAAACTAATTAAGACACTCACCTATGATCATGACCACTTAAAGCTTAACCTTTTCAAAACTAATTAAGACACTCACCTAGGTCTTAAGAGCTTAGTGGTGACATATGCTAAATCCAAAATAGACTAAAGAAGGATTAGAGAAATAAACATAATTAAATCAAATTTCCTTGAAACACCACTAAGCCCAATTAGGTATTAAATTTGTCTAAGTGTTCAAATTACACTAACTTGCCCCTTCATGGGTCTTCACCCACATAATTTACAAAATTGAATGATAAGTGATAATTACCCTATTCTTAGGTATAATTGGGACATCAATGTTCGCTGAGCATTAAGTATATTTACAGGATGAACCATTAAGAAACATAATGAGTTTAAACGGACTCGAGGCTTTTCACTAATTGGTGAGAGAGAGGCATGGACCTGCTTCCCTCTCCTAACTAGTTGGATACCTCAGAGGCCTATTAAACTTAATATTTCTCGTTTAACGAATCATCCTTAATTAAACTTTTAAGGACTTACCAAAATACAACATAGAGTTAGGAAAACCCTCAGAGCTCTACTTTTCCTGCTCTTCATAAATGCCCTCACATGCATTTTAAGTTTCAGGTGGTGAAACGAGAAGACTCGCCAGGTACACTCTTACAGTTTTCAGTGTTGTCTTTTTGTACTTTCATACTGTACTTCTATACCCACAAATTTGCATGCTAAAAAATGATGTCACCCTGCATGAACTTTAAAACCATCAGGATAGCCATGACCTGCAAATTTACATGCTAAACAAAGATGTCACCCTGCATGAAAACTAAAACCATCAGGATAGCCACGAGCTTGCATGTTAAACAATGATGTCACCCTGCATGAAAACTAAAACTGCTAGGATAGCCATTGCTAAACAAAGATGTCACCCTACATGAAAACTAAAACCATCAGGATAGCCACATAACCATAATTTGCATGCTAAACAACAATGTCACCCTGTATGAAAACTAAAACCATCAGGATAGCCACACAACCATAAGATTGCATTTACTTGCATGTATGAAAACAACATAAACTTGCATGTTAACTATAACCATAACCCAAAACTACGAACTTGCATGCTAAACAACGATGTCACCCTCCATGAAAACTAAAACTACTAGGATAGCCGCAAAACAAAAATTAAAATCGAAAAGATTAAACTCACCTCCACAACATTCAAAATATAAAACAACTCAAAATTTAATCACAAACATCACACAAAATCACCGCCACAACATTCAAAATATAAAACAACTCAAAATTTAATCACAAACATCACATAAAACTATGATTGAATTAAAAAGTCTCTATCGGATGATCGGGAATCCCTCAGAGGAGGTAACCTACGGTTGCTAACGAGGCTTCCCAGGGTTTTAATGAAATTATGGAACTCATTAAGTTGGGTTTAGTAAGTTCATTTGGACTAAGTGAATCCATTAAAAAATAGTGATGCTATGGAACTCATTAAGTTGGGTTTAGTAAGTTCATTTGGACTAAGTGAATCCAATAAAAAATTAAGATGCCGGAACGAGGGAACCCTAGGATCCTAACCGGTGTCGCTCTAATCAACTTTAATATGCCCTCATAAAATTTAAAAAACTTCAACCATAGGGCCACCTGATTTGATATTATAACTTGACACACTAGAAAACTCAAACATGTTGCGGCAAGGAGCTTGGAGCTAGCATGGTGGGCAGCACAGCCATCTTCAAACAGCAACACCTGTCTTCCCCAGTTAAACCAATCTTTTTTTCCTTAGACTTAAACAACAAAGCCATAGGACTTTGAGGTTGCTTGCTTATGCAACGTAAATATAGACTTAAACAACAAAGCCATAGGACTTCGAGGTCGCTTGCTTATGCAACGTAAATCCTCATCTTATCTTTAGGCATTTGTATAGCCCTGCTATATAATATAAGCCCTAGCTCGTCTTAGGATTCCGAGGTTGTCGTTTGCCATGACCTTAATCCTCAAATCTTCCAGGGTATTTGTGTGATCATTTCGCACGAATGTAAGCCCTAACTAATAAAATTGACAGGATGAAACACCTAAATATTTCTCCTCAAAACTGAAGCCAAACATTAGGATAGCTTGGGAAGTCACTGATGTTCTCCTCTGGATCCATGACATCAATAAAATGTTCCAAATTTGACATCAATAAAATCTTCCAGGAAGCCAAACATCCTCCTTTGGACTCTACAACAAAATGTTCCAAATTTGAACCAATCCCCTTTCACACCTCTTTGTCCGATCTCATTGAAAAGTCTCCTTTGGATTCTACAATAAAATGTTCCAAATTTGAACCAATCCCCTTGCACACCTCCATGTCCGATTTCTTTGGATTCTACAACGTAATGTTCCAAATTTGAACCAATCACCTTTCACACCTCTATGTCTGATTTCGCTTTGGATTCTACAATAAAATGTTCCAAATTTGAATCAATCCCCTTTCACACCTCTACATCCAATTTCGTTGAAGAGTCCCACCCTTTGAGATTCGTTGAAGATAATTTTTCTTGATTTTTATCGAGAGTCTTCTTTAGTGACTTTGGTCGTAAGATGTAATTAACTATAGGGGCTTGCCCTTATAGGAAGCATGTCTGAACCTAGCTTAATATACCTGTAATTAACTATAGGGGCTTGCCCTTATAGGAAGCATGTCCAAACCCAGCTTAATATAAACTCATTAACTATAGGGGCTTGCCCTTATAGAAAGCATGTCCGAACCCAGCTTAATATAAACCCTAGTTAATCCTTTATATTAAATTGGGGAACTTGTGGGCAAATATAAAAGTTTCGCAGACCAGACGGACGTCATACCTTCCTTAGTTTATTTGATCGAGCCTCATCCTCAATTCTTGTGTTTATCCTTTGGGATAGATACATGATTTGAGGTACAATGCTCTTTCATTTTAAACTATGAAAAATATGGGGTCAGTTTGATTTCATACTTCAACGTCCTTCCGAAGCGGGCGACGAGATTTTGATTCCAGCGACCGACAGCTTCTTACGGGCAACCCCACAAACCAACCCGAAATAATCGCCGACATGCACTTGTAATTATACTTGCACCAGTTGTGCCTCAGCCGCCTACCCGGGCTCGGTTGGTACAACACTTTGTATTGATCAGATTTTCCATCCCGATCGACCGATCACTTGCTTCTTTACATGTTGTGTATGTGCATGTATATATTTTTCTGCATGATTGATATAATCTACTTTAGTTGGACTCCTTCGGGTCAGTATCTTACTGGCATACCCTCTTTTAGGGAGGCTGCCATCATGGCATGCCCATCTTTTGGTAATTGCCTTACCAGCATACCCCTTTTTCGGGTTGCTGTCGTCACGACATGCTCACCTTTGGGTTACTACCTTACCAGCATACCCCTTTTTCGTGGCACTGCCATCACGACTTGCCCATCTCCAGATCACTACCTTACTAGTATGCCCCCTTTTTGAGCCGCTGCCGTTACGGCATGCCCATTCTTTGGTCACTACTTTACTGATATACCCTCTTCTTGGGCCTCTATCGCTATGGCATGCCCATTCCTATGAGTCACTGCCTTAATAACATACTCTGTATCACTACTTATATGTTTTGATTTTCTTGCATTAGCATTTGCATTTGCATGTTTTCATGTATAGAGAGCCAGTTTCTTTAGGAGAGTGACATTGTGTTGGTCGTGAGGCCTTAACGAGCATTGCTTGCTGGGTTGATCTCAATGAGCAATGCGAGTTAAGTCATCGGGATTGACACGAGTATGACTGTGTTGAAGATCTAATAAATCTAACTCGTGTCATCATTCTTCGTGACACCCTTTAGATCCTTCAGATCTTTAGGATGGGGTAGGTATGACGATCCCGTCAAATTCATACTATACCTAGACTTACCCCTCACTTAGTTACTAGGTTAACACACCTTTCGTTAGATGGTGTGTTAGGCTAGAACTTAGGGTGCTACGTAGTATTTTTGATACTTGGTTATTGTTCTCTGTAGGATTGGTTTTCTTAGCTAGGTATCTTTCTTATGCATTGTGTTTGGATTGTTGCATATGTGTGGTAGAGTGTTAGGGCATTTTTTTTGGAGTCATGCCTATTTTTATACACACACATGTACTGCTATGGGGGGAGCAAGTAATGATTTCTTACCATTTGGATTCCAGGTACTTTAGCTCCCCCACTTTTAAGGCATTAATCATGATACGTTATTTGCATGTGAGTTTTCCTACTGACACTTGTTTTCATGCATGATTGAGTCTTTTCTTTTTCCTATGTACTTTTTAGAGTCTAGGAGAGTCTTGTAGCAGAAATAAGCTATTGGCACGAGTTTCTAAGGCATTTGGCACGGAAACCATGTGGAGGGGACTAAGAGCAGATGCTCGTGCCTCGTATCTTAAATCTGCATTTTATATTGATGTATAGAATTAGGACCGGATATGTATATGCGGAGTCTGACCGCCTTATTTTCTTTTCTGGGATATGTTGCCGACCTAGTGGCACCAGCTTGTTTATTATTTTGATTTAGCTTGTTTTGTCTTTTGCATCATGTTGCATGTCTACACTTGCATGTGTTTTATTTATTTTTTTCTGTGATTTATCTGGGATTTCACGATATAGCATAGGCTTTTTAGGGTTTAAATTCCTAAATTTCTATAAAATCCTAAATAAAATAATCAAGATAATTAAAAATTAGAATTAAAATATTTAGGATCTAAAAATTGCAACTTTTACTTTGTTACATATATTAATAGGTTCCTAAATAAAATAATCACGATAATTAAAATTTAGAATTAAAATATTCAGGATCTAAAAATTGCAACTTTTACTTTGCTACATATATTAATAGAGCCTACATAATATTTAGGACCGCTCTTGATAACTGCATTCATATTTGAAAGTTTCGAAGAGAAGTCCCCATGCTTCTCCAATCTGTCTGGCCTAACATTTCCTTTCATATGTGGTTGTCTAGTTCACCTAGGATGTTAGAAGGCTCCCCGACTGAGACGAGGCATAAGTTCTTCTGTTTGGAGTGTTTCCAGCTTTATAGCTGAACCTCCACTTCTCTTTCTTTTCTGAGGCATCCTTGCTATTTCGACAGGTATAAGTCCCACCTCATGGAGCTCCAGCTTGTAGTAATAGGATAGAGTTTCCTTCCTTTGACCTTAGGGCTACCAAGGTTCTCGTGGAAGATACAATTCACAGATTAATGACTGGGGATTTCAGGACGTGTTGGGGTTACTTCCTCACGACCAGGTAGACTTAAGGTCCTAGTAGCTGTGTATGATGGGTCCTGATACCCCAACCCAATTACCTCTACCTTTTAGGATCACTCCACCTTCCTTTTTGTTGAGCCCCTTTGAGAACTATCGCTCCTTGGCCAGGACGTGCTTTAACGTATTGGGATATCTCCGTTAGAATGACATAGATTTTTCTGTGGGCCCCATGTGCGATGAGCCGCTACCCATTTCGGGATGTGAGAGACTCATTCTCTGCCCGATTGCTTAGCATGAACTTTGAAGCATTGGGACTATTCCCACATGGAATAACCATCCTTTGGTTTCCTACCACAGGTCTATGATAATATGAAGAGAAACTCATTTTATCGAGAGTATTCTTGGGTATCCCCCAAAATATAATTAACCAGTAGGAGCACGTTCCTCTGGAAGTGCTCTTGACCCCAAAATAGGAACATACTCCTGACTCTCCGGTTATCGGTAGTCTATGTAGATACTTCTTTTGCGGATATTAGTTTAAGGTGCCTCCACCCGATCTTGTTTGGGCGGACATTATTAACCTATCCTTGCGAGTTTTATCGCATGTAGACTCTCCACGTTTTACTTTTTCTTTGTTTGTCTCTTTGTTGTCCTTTCTTATTCGGTTCCTCTTTTCTTCAAATCATTTATATGATTCAAGAGGGAGATTTATTCGAATGAGGAAAGTATATGACAATCGACAAGCTGGTGACTCCTTTTAAAATTAAAAAAGAGAAAAATGAACGGAAACACTTTCATTTTAACTTTAACTATTTTTTATATGTAGTTTTTAAGACTAGGCTGCTTCATATAGTTAACGAAGAGGACTTTCAACAACTTTATTATACATTGACAAAAAGTAAGAAAATGGAATTTAAGGCTACTGATTTCTTAGTTAATACATGCCCTTACTTAATAAATTTAGATAAAATTTTATGTGTATTGTTGACCTCACTTTTGGTTGTGATCTAGTTTTTTCTCTATAGTAGCCCAGGGTCTAGTCATAGGACTTTCCTATTGACTATTCCTAGAGGACTAGAAAGGAACCCTCACCATTAGAAATTCTAAACTCCTCTTTACTCAAACTAAAGCACCACATATTATTATGAAAAAGAGACTTATCAAGACGAGAGGCTTTGTCAATAATGGATTGAGTAATCCAAGTTCACAGATTGAGAAAATAATTGTACAGAGACATTGGGAAGTTCTGTGCTACACTACCACTTCTCAATCTCACTTTTTGTTGGTGTTTAGTTTTCGCTCTTTAGTTGCATAAAGTCTAGCCATAGGTCTTTCCTGTTGACTATTCTTAGAAAACTATAGAATGAACCATCACATTTAGAAATTCTAAACCCTTTCTTGCTCAACTTGAGGTTCCACATGTTGGTCCTAACCTCTAGCGCTTAGTAGGTGGGGTCTGTATGGAGGTTCTCAAGAGGAGTCCCCATCGGAGTGTTTGACCTTAGGGTTGTCCTTGGGTGTTGGTCTAGAGCTAGTTCACTCACTACACTCACTATCACATATATCCACTCACAACACTAAACCTTAATTTGTTGACTTTGATCCCTTGATCTTTTGGGAGACTCATGTAGATGATCCCCTAGACCCACCAGCCCTAGGCTAGGGTTTTGCTAAGACGAGTACATAGATGATCCAAATGAGGATTTCATTGGTCCATAGCTGATTTAAGGTGGTTAACTCCCCAATTCTACCAAAGTTTCCAATTTGACATTTTTACCCATAAACCTACCCAAATTACCTAAACACCCTCAAATCTCAAATTTGGCCAAAAATCCCAACTTCACCCAAAATGCCTAAATTTGTTCAAAAATCACTTCAAACCATTTCAAAATACTCAAATTGCCCAAAACCGCCCAAAATTGCCAAAATTACCAAAATACCCACAAATTTGCCAAAATTACAAAAGTACCCATTACCACCCCAAACTTTCCCAAGACCTTAAAAATCATCTCAAGTGTCTCCAAATCCATTTTAGACCCCCAATTGGACAAAATTTAGCCAATTTGACCATTTTGAACAAACCCCCAAATTGCATTTAAAGGACCAATTTCCCCAAATTCATCCCAAATGTCCGTCAATTTAGACCCAATTTCCCTTAATTTCAATTATAAAATCAAATGCCCATCAATTTAGCCATGCTAAAGTCACCAAATTAAGGTCTTCATAGCCACTAAGCATACCTTATTGACCATGCTAAACCCTCTTAATCCACCCAAGTAAGCTATGGACCAATGGGTCCCTAAATTAAGGTATCTTATATCATTTTTGGGCCTTAACCAAAAATATCTTCCATCATCACTTATCATTGGGAGTAAATTATAATTAAGGCTCCCCGTAGCTCACCTGACCTTCTGGCCACCACCTTTGGCCATACTGGCCGTCCTAGTGGCCGAAAAACACCAAAACTAAAACCCTCAAGCTCAAATTCAAACCTAATTTCAACCCTAGAGGCTAGCCATCTCAATGGCTCTTTAATGCTCCTCAGCCCTCCACCTAAGAACCATTTTAAACCCATCAATTAGCCTTGAGCTCCCCTTTAAGCTCCTCTATTTAATCAACCTCTTTATGGCCAAAGAGAAGAGAGTTCCAAAATCCTTGGGGAAAATTTGTTCAATTGCTTTCAGACACTCTCCTAGAACTCCTAAGCTCATTGCCACCATTTTCTCCCATTGATCCCCACCGTGAAAGCCTAATTTTGAACTTAAACTTTCAGCTCAAACTAGGACATTTCTCCATAGTCCACCAAACTCAAATTAATTTTGCACACACCATCCATACAGCAAGAAAAGTTGATTCCTCATCAAAACCCCTCTTTGAAACATCCTCTAAGGTAGCTCTAGACTAACACCTCAAATCCACCTTGATCGAAAACATACCTAGACAATTCACTAAGGCTTGATACTTCATCCAGATGTTTGTTGGGTCCAATTGATGCTACCAAAATTATCTGATTGTCGCCTCCCATGTAAGACAAAGATATTGAGCTCTAACTTTATTCTGAGCTTTTTTTTTTCTCCATTTGTAATGGCTCGATTTCATACTTGATTAACCATATAGATGTCTTCGTCTTGTGTAGATGATGGTTTAGAAACATAATATCTTTGTCTGAACAAAGATCTTAAGGTTTTAGTGTGAACGACTTACGAGTTAAGTCACTTAGGGATGATAATAGAGAGCCGTTCGATCGCACGTGTATCCAACCAACTGAGGAGATCAAGCTGGATGAGCAGATGGTATGTGAATCACGTGCTGCATGATAGCTGAAGTTGATGGCAGCATCAAATGAGAGCACGCCGCGTGTGAGTTCGAAGCCGCCGTAGGTTGAGGGGGCACCGCGTGGATAAGTAGAAAAATAGGGATTTTTCTGACTTATTTTAAATACCTAAACTTCAAAATTCCATATCTTTCTCTAGAAAAATCATAAAAATAAAACAAAAATACCCTCTTGCTCAGTGAACAAAGGAAAATAATGTGGACTAAGAAAAAAATATTTTCTTATTCTTTAATTTTAAATGAATTAAATACCTTATGTGGTATTTCAATTCTCCATGTCTAATATTACTCACCATAGCTTGAAATTTTGAGGGTTCGATTCTCATGACAGAGGCTATATCTTCTGATTTTTCCGAGATCAGGGGACACTTCTATACTTCTAGCTCTAATTTTCAAGCTAAGGTGACCATTTTGGTTATTTTAATTATATAAGTCAAAATATCACTTGAAAATTATTGGAATAATTTCAGTGGGTTTCTCGTGATTAGGGAAGTTTAGGAAAAATATTGCGATGTTTTGAATCATCTTGTATATGTCCATGCTTAGTTAAACGCATATACCATATATTGGTTTATGTAAATCATACACTTGCCAAAAATTGACAAAATCACTTCCCCACTATCCATAAAAATCTTATTTACTCACTGAAAAAATATCAAAATTATTTGACTTAGTCTAAGCATTAAAATGGATTTTTACGGAAACCATGTACTTTTGTGTAAAAATAATTATATTAAATTAAATATGCTTAGAAAAATTATGAAAATTATTTCTCTGAGTTTCTTGTAACCAAGGGCATTTAATAAAAATAAAACCCATTTTTAAGAAAATATTTCATTTTAAAATATATTTTAAATTAAAAATAATTAAAATAATCAAAATTTTCAAAAATACAAAAAATGATTCAAAATGAGTGGAAATGTTCTGTGATCACCCCTAATTTTTCTAAGTTAAAATATAAATTTTAAAAGCTTAAAAATGAATTTTTCATATTTTCTTATTAAGATAATTATAATAAATAAATTAAAAATTAAAAAAAATACAAAACTTGGTTCTCTGAGTTTTCTGAATTCAGAGAAGTATATTAAAAATATAAAAATGATTTTTTTTGTAATTAAAACAAGAAATTGATTAAAAATTAAATAAAAGTAATAAAAAATTAATTCAAAAAATCATGACGTTTTGCGTGAGTGTTTCACTGACCTTAGGAGACCTCTAATAAGTTTTACATAAATACAAATTTTATTTTGGATAATTAAATAAATTAACCTTTGAAAGTCCTATCTTCTAAATTTAAATAATTATCTAAATTAAATTAAAATTTGGAGATGTCCACATATTCTCATCTAATATTATAATTACCATATGAATATGACACTTTAAACCCTCAAAGTCATTTGAGTTGTGTTTAGTGAGTTATAGGGTGAAGTGCCCCAAGGGCAAAGTGAACATTTTAGACTTTGGTGCCTTAATCAAAATTTAGGATGAAACAAAAGGAAAATGGGTAACTTTGATCTTAATAAACTTATTTGGATGATTGAAATACAATGAGATTAAAAGGTAGAAATCCACTCACTATCCTTGCACAACATCAACAAAACCACAATCCTCCTAATCTTCTTGACTTGGAAGTCAACTAAGATCAGACGATTCTTAAGTGGTGAGCTTATATTAGAAAGATGGAAATTCACTTTTCTTAAGCTTAAAGTTGAGGATGGTTTGATCATTTGATAAGAATTCATGTCACAGAAATCAAAATTTTGATAATCACAGTTTAACCTATCATGACTATTAAAGGCTTAGTAGTGACATAGACTCGATGTCTAAACCCAATTGATTAGATTTAGAAAATGACATAATTGGTGACTAACATCCTTAAGCACTACAAGTTTGACCTTAATTGTGGGCATCACAATCTTAAATAACCTAAACTTTCCTTAGGGACACCCACTCACATAACTCTTAAACAAACATCAATTGATTAATCGAGTATTCTATCTGTGAGATAATTAAATTTTTAAGTTTCATTGAGCAACGATATAGTCAAACTTTGACCTAAGATGATTAATAGAACAGTATGATAAGTTCAAAATGAACTCAAAATATTATCAGAGATCTTCAAAGTGATTTAATGTCATGTTTGAAATCTCTTGAAAATTCTAAAGGGCAGATTGGATTTGCCATATTTTTCTCTAAAATCATCTATAAGGATCTTCCAAGATCCAACAAAATCATAGCCTCTACAACAAAATGCTCCAAATTTGAGTGATTCCCCTTTCACACCTCTATGTCTGATCTCGTTGAAAAGTTCTATCCTTTTGACCTCTTTGAAGACAATATTACCTAATTTTTATTGAGAGTTTTCTTAGGTGAATTTGGCTATCTAAGCTGTAATTAATTATTGGGGCTTGCCCTTATAGGAAGTTATTCCGAACCCAGCTTAATATAAACCTTATTTAATTCTTCGTATTAAATAGGGGAACTTGTCAGCAAAAAAAATGGATTCGTAGACCAAACGGTTGTCATATAAACATTCAAGTCTTGTGTTTATCTTTCGAGATAGATACAGGGTTTAAGGTACAGTGCTCTTTCATTTAAAGTATAAAAAATATGGGGTCGGTTTGATTTCATATTTTTTAAATATATATATATATA
>JXCR01148592.1:259931-405022 GCA_002079205.1 Phalaenopsis hybrid cultivar | reverse complement strand
GGGGGTAGGATAGGGCTTGCCTTTGCTAGATTGGTTGTCTCAGATTCAAGGAAGAAAATCCTCGAGCCCTTGACCTTGTATGATTATCTTTTTACCCCTTTGGGGTCTTATGAATATAATGATTATGATTTCGGCTATGTTCCAACTATTTCTAGTGATAACATGATCGATTATGACCAATCTAACTTTGATCTCAATTCCAAAAATGATCCTCAAATCGTGCTCGAGTCTGATAAGCTTGTTAACAAGGCCAAAGAAGACACTGACAACACCACTTACGATAGCACCGAGAGTGAAGAACCAATCCCCGACTACCGTGGTGCACCACTTGCCATCAAATTAGATCTCTCCGACAAAGAAGAAACACCGAAAGATTTGAAAATGGTAGCTCAAGACGAAGAAATTACAAAAGTGAACTTGAGGAGCAGAAGCGTATTACCCCCGAGGTCAGCTCTAATGAATAAAGGAAAGTAAATAGTAACTCGAGAAAAAGCTACTTCTGTCTCTGCCAGCAGAACAAATACATAACAAAGTAAAGATTAGAGGATCATACAAAGTGGATTACAACGTGCTATCTCAATTTAGGAAGTTGTCGGCCAAACTAAGCATCTACAACACTCTAATTCTATCAAAGAAGATGAAAGAGTCTCTGATTATAGCTTTGCTCGACCCAAAGATTTGCTTAGCCCAGTTGGACAACACATCATTTGATGAAGTTTGCTTGTTGAAAGAACAGTCTGGGGTAACCTTCACAAATGAAGACCTGTTACTCAGTACCACCGACCAAAGTCGTCCACTCTATATCTTCGTTAACATCGGCAGGTTCATGTTATCCATCGTTTTGGTAGATCCTGGAGCATCCCTTAGCTTGATGAGCCTACGGAATTTAGCCGATTTTGACATTGAAGCTCAAGAGCTTACGACAGATAAAATGATGCTAAGAGGATTCAACCAAAAGAGAGAGAGAGCCCTTGGATCAATCACATTACTTATGAAGGTTGGAGAACTAGTAACAACTGCTAAATTCCATATTATCGACACCGAGACCTCTTTTCATGCTCTACTTGGTCAACCATGGATTCACGAACACAAAATCATTCCATCGTCTCTACACTAGTGCATTAAGTACTACAAAGAAGGACAAGGACATGGCATCAAGGGAGAATTACAACCATTTTCAGTCCATGAAGTTGACATTCAGGAAGGTGCCGCCTATTACGCACCTCCAAAAAAAATGTTTTCTCTCATGAAATTGTAACAAATAAAAGTGAAGATTCAGAAGAATTACAATGGCAAGGCCATTGAACTCTACTTCAGTGATCTTCAACCACTCTTTTACAACAAGTTGGTGGGGGTTGTTTTACTTCGCGCACCCGATGTCGAGGCCGGGGATGTGGGTGAGAAAGAACCAATTTAATTGTTAAATGGACTAGGCCGACCATCAACATTGATGTTGAAGAAAGTTCTGAAGATGAAATAATGATGAAAAACATAAGAAACCTCTGTACAATATATCCTTAGAAGATGTGGAGAAAAGTGAATATGATTCGATAAACCATTATGTGAACATCATGACCCTTACTCTGATTCTCCCCCAAAAGGTCAAGAGTTTAGAGTTCATGGAAGTCCTTAGAACTGGTTCAAAGCCGATCAAATTTTATTGTGCTTCTACTTCTAATAATCTTGAAAATCATGTAAATTTGAATAAGAATCCTAATGAATTAATGGAATTAACTTTTGGTTACTTTTTACCTTGTGTACAAAAGATAATTCACTAGGTACATTTGTCAAAATAGATGCCAAAAGATAAATTAGATCTTTTTGAGAAATTGCGAGCTGTTAAAAGTTGAACTCCTAACTTCAAAAAGGGTCTCAGAGGTGGCACAGTCGGATCAGTCGATGATTCAAAATTTTGCAAGGTTGTCAGTAATAAATTGGAAGAGGATTGCCTTGATATAGAGGATGACTCTATTGATCAGCTAATATAAGATGCCCTACCAGAATTTGACGAAGAAATCAATTCAATTGTCGATGCATTGAATGAAATTAACCTCAGGATGGAAGAGCAGCCTCGACCTACATTTATAAGTTCTCTACTCAACGATGAAGAATTTATAGAGTTGATAATACCATTCAAAGAATTTAAAGACTACTTCGAATGGAGTTATGATGAAATGTCAGGACAGTCAGCAAAGGTTGCAATTCATAAACTCAGGGTGGACAAAGATATGACCACAGTAAAACAAGCTCCCAAAAGAATGTGCTCGAAATAGAGCAGCAAGTCGTTGCCGAGGTGAAGAAATTAATAGACAATAACCTTGTAAAAGAAGAGTAATACCCCACATGGTTAGCTAACATTGAACCAGTTAAGAAGAAAAATGAACAGATACGTATATATGTCAACTTCAGAGATTTAAACAAAGTGTGTCCAAAGGATGAATTTTCGCTGCCAATTCTAGAAATGATGGTGGACATTATTTCGACACATGAAATTTTCTCCTTTATGGATGGATCATCGGGTTACAATCAAATCAAGATGGCTGCAGAAGATGCAGCACTTACAACCTTCAGGACACCTATCGGTATTTTCTGCTACACAGTGATGTTGTTTGGGTTAAAGAATGTCGAGGCAACATATAAATGAGCTATGATGAAGATTTTTGATGATCTCATTCACAACTAAGTGGAATGCTACGTGGATAATTTGGTCATCAAGAGTAAACAGAAAATAGACCATTTGTACAATTTGAGAATCATGTTCGAACGGTTACGACAATATGACCTTAGGATGAATCCCTTAAAGTGTGCCTTCAGCCTTACCTCTTGGAAATTTCTAGAATTCGTTGTTTGTCATCGGGGAATCGAGATTGACCTAAATAACATTAAAGCTATCTTAGAAATGCCTCATCCCAAAACCTTAAAACATCTACATTCCTTCCAAAAGAAGTTGACATATCTGAGACGCTTTATTTTTAATCTCTCAGGTAGGTGTTAGCCCTTCTCGACATTAATTAAATAGGACACTAAATTTGTTTGGGAAGAGAAGTTCCAGCGAGCTTTTGAGAACGTTAAATAGTATTTAATGACTCCAATTTTGGCAGCCCCTTTCCCGGGAAAACCGTTGATACTTTATACCGCTACCTTAGATGAATCTCTTGGAGCTCTCTTAGTCCAAGTCAATGACGAGAGTAAAGAAAACACACTATACTACTTAAGTTGTCATCTAATACCGATGGAGATAAAGTATCCACCAATTGAGAAGCATTATCTAGCTTTGATTTTCACCGCCCATAAACTCAGACATTATATGCTTTCTCATATAATTATCCTAATTTCAAAAGTTAATCTAGTGCAATATTTGATGACCTGACCAACACTCTCTGGACGTCTAGTGAGATGGTCAATGACTTTGTTGCAATTAAATATAACTTTTTTTCCCCTACATGCTATTAAGGGACAGATTTTAGCAGACTTTCTTGCTGCAGATCCACTTCCAGCTAGGTCCCCTCTTAATGAAGAATAACAAGATGAGCAGGTGTTACAAGTGGAATTCTCAAGTGCGCAACATTAGGAGATGTACTTCGATGGAGCTGTGTCAGTCAAAAAAGACAAAGGATCAAACACAGCTATACGAGACACAGCAGGAATTTGTTTGGTTTTCCTCACACCAGATAAAAGTATGTTGAGGTTCTCATACGATCTGATAGAGCAGTGTACGAACAACGAAGTAGAGTATGAAGCCTTAATTACTTGGTTGGAATTAGCAATCTCAATGGATGTAACAGATATTGTTATCTATGGTGACTCACAAGTCATCATCCAACAAGACACCAGACAATTCAAGATTTTAAAACTAAGGTTAGCAGAATACCATTAGTACACGATGAAGCTGCTGGAGCATATTCCCAATGTAACTTTCTACCAAATTTCTTGGGGAGATAATGCCTATGTTGATGCTCTAACAAAGCTTGCAAAAGAATTGATGTGTCCCCCAGAGGATTCCATTGACATTACAGTACAAGGAAGACAAATTTTGTCTCAAATCGACCTAAAAAATCTACACAAGCTCAAAAAAGAATAAAAAATAATGATTGTGATTACTGATATCAATGAAGGTTAGTTTATGCCATTAATAGAATATTTTTAAACTATAAAGCTGTCGGAAGACAAGTCAGCAGCACACCACATCACAAGAAGTGCTATGTCATACGCCTTAGTGGGCGAGGTCCTCTACAGAAGATTAGTCGACCATATGTGGCTATGATGTTTAAGCAAAGTAGAAGCACAAAATATTGTCAAAGAAGTTCATGCCAGATTGTGTGGCGCTCTTCATTCAGAGCCAAAGATGAAAGTGAAGATCAAAAAACTTGGATATTATTGGCCGGTAATGATGTCCGACTGCAAGGATACGATCGGAAGATGTCACCAGTGCTAAGTGCATGGGCTAGTCTTGCACCAACCTCAGAATGTGCTACACACAATAGTTACCACGTGGACATTCGAGTGTTGGTGTACGAACATAAAATGTCTGATAAAACCACCGTCTTCCAAGGGACACAGATTTATTCTTTCCGCTACGAATTACTTTTCCAAATGGGTAGAGGTGGTTCCATTACGAGAGGTTACAACACAACACGTCCTTAAATATTTTAAACGTTAAGTGGTCTACCTTTTTGGTGTTCCATACAAAATAATCTCTGAGAATGGGCCAGCTTTCAAAAGCACAAAACCAAACAATTTTGTCAAATGACACGGGATGGACTGGAGATACTTGACAATCTACTATCCCAAGGAAAATGGCTTGGCCGAGGCTTTCAACAAAATACTGGTACATATTTTGAAGCAGACAATGGAGGAAAATAAAAGAGATTGGCATAACAGATTACCAGAAGCTTTATGGGCCTGTCAGACAACATTCTGGACTCCCACTCAGTGTACACCCTACAAGCTCATGTACGAGTCCAAGGCAGTAGTACCGCTTGAGGTGGAGACGCCGTCTCTCAGAGTTGCTATCACCAATCAACTTACAATAGAAGAAAGTGCAAAACTCAAACTTGAAGAATTGGAAAGTCTCAATAGAAGACGATAAGAAGCACAACAACATTTCAAACTTTACTAGGCAAAAATGCTACAAGCCCATGAAAAATTGGTCCGCCCAAGGACATTCAAAATTGGTGATCTCATTCTTGTTTTCATAAGGCCTATTCTTGCATGCCGCAAGATATGTGGAAAATTTGAGCCAATTTGGAAAGGACCAATTGTCGTAGAAAAAGTCTATAGAGGAGGAGCCTACCAGCTAGTGGACTTTTGAGACAAAAGACCCATGTTCCCAATCAACGGACGATAGTTGAAGACATACTATGCAACTTGATGCTACTTGGAATTGCCTTTTTGAAATTTTGATTGTTCTAGGGTTATTTATTTGGCTAAACGTTTGTGACCGGGTCCAAAATTTTGTAATAAAATTAACCTCAATAAAATAAAAAAATTTTAAAGTTACGTACTTTAATTTTCTCTTTTCTACCTTAAAAGTTTGATATTTTACTAAATTAAACAAAAACATATACACATAAATAAATTATTTTCTCACTAACATAAACTAAATTTTCTCTAATAAACGCTTTGTTTTGTTCTTGTTCCCACTAAATTTTAGTACACTGATTTTTTTTTTAAAGATGGCTGGAACCTTGCACTTAAAGAGGAAGGGGCACCGTAGAGTGGAACCATTAAAGAGGAAAGGGCACCGTAGAGTGGAACCATAGACTTTGACATGGACTTCAGTCAAGTCGACATGGACTATGAGGGCCCCTGATGGACGTGGTTAGCCGACAAGAAAAAAAAGGGCTACCATCACTGTTTAAAATTAGCACCTGGGAGAATTCCTCGCTAAAGGAGAAAATATGATAATGCAGCAAGATCCGATGGAGGGGACTAGTCACCTGCCATCGATGATAGCTGCACCAACTGGAGGCCTAGTCGCTGTTAATGATGAAAGACTGCCGGATGCACCTCTGCGAAGAACTCAATGCAGAAATGTTGACATCCGAAAACATAGAGCTTTCCTGTTTGAAGAAAAATGATGCCAATAGGAAGCAGAAAATTTACTTACCACTATTCATGAGGGGAAATCTATGATCCAGATATGAGAAAGACTTTCTCGAGCCTACCTCTCACAGTTGATGAGTCCGAGTTCGCTACTGAGCTGGAGATACCAAGAGTTTTAGATGATCTTTATGAGGGTGCCCGACATGGAACTCTAAAATTCTCACACGTACACCAGCTACAGGGGCATTTGTGGAATGTCCAAACTGCAATGTTCTCCACCTAGAATTCTACAGTACTCTGGAGGAGTACACTTCCACCGATGACAAATTTTAGGTCACGAATCACCCAATAGGGGAGCATAAATCCCACTGGATACAGAGACAACACCAGCCTAAATACCTGCCGATATTGAAATGATGGAGCATTCTCGACACCTGTCGATCATCACCATGGCATAATACTACAAAATATGCAAAGTGAACAAAAGAGAATTTGAATTCTATGAAGAAGTTCAAGGAAGGTTCATTAATATACTAGAAGGCTTGGAACTGTACACCAGAGTCTTCTTCAAAAGAAACAAAAGAAGTATTCTTGACTGTATCTTTGATCTAAGAGATAGGGTTGAGTAGGCCTTATGATGGAAATAATCTATTTTGAGCCACGAATATGGATGCATGGAAAAGGCAAAATTACCATACATTGTGGTTGCTGTTATAATTTCACCCAGGACAGAAAAGGAAATCCCACGAGAATTATTAGATACGATGAGGTGGACCTGCTACCTCCCATGATAAATGGATGATCAAGAGAATGGTCTGATGGAGCATACTTCCAGCCAACTGTATTCCCAACAGTTGAATCATCATTATTTATGATGAAGGTGACTACATTCCCCCACATATAAACCATCATGATTTTGTGAGACTTTTTTGCACGGTCTCCTTCATGATTAAAAGCAACATTCTATTCAGAAAAAAATAGATGTCATTGGCCTCGGTGAGTTCAAACAAGTCGTGAGGATTCCACTAATAGTGGGTTCAGTGCTGGTTGCATTGCAGGGGTACAACACCTCTGGGTGTTTGTAACTTTCGGAAGAATGGATGACAGCAAAATGTCATATGGATTTCAGTCAGATCTGGTGTTGGAAGAACTACTGCCTTACGAGCTATTAGAGGGCTGCACCTCTAAGCACATGTAAAGGGAACTCATGTCCTGGAGCATGGTTTAGTAAGTCAACTCGATCAGAAGCTCACCCCACCAGAGATGAACATTCAGGCGATACCTTTTGTACTGTGTTTTGATACATTAAATATGATGATATATATACCAGATATGCTTAGCTTGTGATATGTACCTGGTCCCAAAATTTCTTATATACAATAGTATAACAATAAATCTGATTATATTTTTCATTTATTATTTTTTATTTTGCAACATAACCAAAAACTTGATCTTGAAGAAAAATAAGAATTTAACTTTTAATTTTTATAAATTGGGATACTAAGCAAGTATACATATCGTTATCAAGTAATATAGGTCTTTTTGATTAAATCTGAATATCGAACCCACAGGAAAGATATGCAATATGTACTTTTTGGAAAACTTTCTATTTTTAAAACTACAATTATTTAAACTAAATCGCAGTAAAGAAAGTTTAAATATTTTTAGTAATTTTAATATTTTGACAAAATTAGCTTGAGTTTTTTGTAGAAGAAAAACACTAAATATGAAAATATCTTTCTCCTTATTATGAATTTGTAATAAGTATAGAAATTTTGTTATGGAAGTATGCATATAGTGTTGTGCCAAATAAAAGCAATAATATTCTTTACCCTTATTAGAGATGCTATAAAGAATATTAGCTAATTTCAATTTTGAATAGTTCTAAAGACCGGCTAGGCAGGGAAGATACTTGCTCTCACTCTAGAGTTCCCTCGATTCCCTCCTCCTTGGGCTAACATCTCGTATCAGAACCTAAAACAATAAACAAAGTTGGGGGCTTTAACTTATCATTTTAAAGTCCTCTAACTCTACACCCTTCAATGAATATTTCCCTATTTATTTGCACTCACTCATATGAACTATATTCTCAATCATACAACCTCATGTGATTCTTTCCAATTGTTGACTGAGACAATACAAGCTTAGTTCTTGCATGTTCTCACAATAAATTTTAATATCTGGACTGGCCAATCAAGAAGTAAATGGATTTGAATCATCACAACTTCTTCCAACATTAAAGATCAATACTCTCCACAACTTACATCCAACACTCACAACTTCTTCCAACATTAAAGATCAATACTCTTCACAACTTCCATCCAACACTTAATTATTTATCATTTTAAGAAGAAAGATAAAGTAAACTACTCAGAATCCATGGAGAAAATAAAACCACACTTTAGTTTAAAAATAGAAATCATTGTCAAACCAACAACAAGTCTCAATTAAAACCAAAACTTATCTAAAACAAAAGATAAAACTTATCTCAAGTCCTCCACCAAACTCTTGAAGTTCCTTTGAATCTCTTCTCTTTTACAACACTCAATATTAAAGTAAAATAAAAAGGATAATTATGTGGTGACTGAAAATCTCTCCAACTAACTTCCCAATTTTAGAACTTTCAAAACTTTCTCAATACTTTCAGGACCCTTTCAGGACCCCTTTCAAAGTCCCACTCTTCCTTCTTTTATAATTCTCCAAAAGGTGCCTTAATATTTCTTCAAAATGTGTCTTGATTCGATGTATTTCCCCAAGAGATGTATCCTTTCACAATAATTTTCATCCATGGTGGTTGTAGCCAACTATTAAGCCAATAGGTGCCTCAAAAACATCTTTAAAATTTACAAAAAACCAAATTTACTCATCCAATAACTGCCATTGGCGCGTAAGCGCAGGGCCTCTGGCGCTTAGGTGCCATAACACTTTTGCATATTTTTCACCTATTTGCTCCAAATTTGAATCTTTTACTCCTTTAAGCATTTTTCACGTTTATACCTGTAACTTAGAAAAAAAAATACCTTCCATTAAAGTGCAATTACTCAAAAATTGGTATAAAAATGTGTCTAAAAATACTCTATATTTTAGACATATCAAAATCTCCCAAACTTAAAATATTACTTGTCCTCAAGTGACTCTTCAATCTTTGAAAATTAAATATGTATGATATGTATGATATGTATATGAGTTTATTTAGGAGTTACTAAAATTTATATTTAGAAATATAGTAGTCTAATTTAGAAAAAATATTCATTAAATGAGACCAACTTAAAGTTTAGAATTTTTTATTGTTAAGAAAAGTGAAAATATGAGTTCCTATCTAATTCAGAAATATTGTAAGTTTTCTAAATTTAGAATTTAGTTCTTTTATTATCTCCATCTAAAACATTTTATTAAGAATAATTTTACTTACTATATTATATGTATAAGCATATAATTTTCTCAAGTCGTGTACTTTAAAAAGATCAAATGTCAAACCAATTTTTTATTAGGCACTATTCCTAAAGCTTCTCCTCCCTCACCTTTTCTTCATCTTCTCTTCTTTTTTTCCTTTTTATTTTTCTTTTTCTTTTCCTTTTCTTTTTCTTTTTTTTTTTTGGAGAATGATTACTATATCTGGATAGGTCTTTAATAATTTTGCAATGTCTTGATACAAAACTTTTCATTATAAATATAATAATAGCTTTGAAATTTTTTTTAATAAAAGAAATTTAAGTATTAAAAATAAAAATCTAAATTTCTAAAATTTTTAAAAATACAAGGTTTCTTAATAAGGATAGTAGCTTATATTAATCATTTTCTACACTAAAAACTTTTAACTTAAAGTTTTTCTTCATTACTCAAAATTTTAACTAAATTTTCTTATCATTTCTAAAATCAAATTTGACTTCCCTAATATCTTCATATACATGATCAATTTTTCTTTTCAAATCAAATTCATATGTAGTTCATTTGAGAACAAATAAAATTCAAGTTTTAAAAATATTTTTCATCCCCCCCAAACTTAAATTTTTAATAGATTAAATAGTTTAGCATCAAATATATATAATGAGGAATTAAAATTAAAATAATTATTAATAGGAATTTTTATAACCTAATGATACAAGTATAAAATTAAAAATAGGAGGAAAATTAATTTTGATCATATTTTCTAATTTTTAATTTCAATTCAACATATATAGATTCAATAGACTTGTAAACAGTGGGTATAAACATAAAAGAAAACTAACACACTTACTTTACTTCACAATCTCAACATAAAAAACAAACTCATAAACATGATAAAAGAAAAATACATGGTAGCAATTTCTAAAATCTAATATTTAAGACTAAGTTACCAAGATTTTCATCTTTTCATAAGACAGAGAGTTAAGTTAAGTTCTAAACTAACTAAATTACAAAACTCATAATAGTTACTACCCTAGAATTTTAAAGCAAACTACTAACTAACACAAATATCTTAATAAAAATAAAATACAAAAGTCCAAAGCACAATACATAGTACATATCATCACATAGATGCAAATGTAGCAGTACCGCACCACATAGTCCCCAACATAAAAATAAACAACACATCACAATTCAAAAGTCCAAAGCACATAGTCTAACACATATTACAAACATAAAAATCTCTCATTTCTATTTCTTATCTTCTGAATCACCGCTATACAACTTTTATGGAGGCTCATAATCATGATATTGAGGATATGAAGGAAATTGTACTCTTGGGTCAGCCATAAGTAGGTTCTCCAGAGATGAGTGCAATTTCTCTTCATAATCACCTTTTCTCCTACTATAGGTATCAGTGTGCTCTAAAAAACGCTCTAAATTTTGAACTTTATCAGCGGTAAAATTACTATGATCCATCATCCTCTGCAATAATTGATCTTGGGTTTCAGTAGAATAACCTCTAGATGTAGAAGCACGTGAGGTAGATAGTTTATATGTAGAAGCCGCAAATGTAGAAGTAGCAGAAGTATCCATTTCATAACTCTTAGAAATTATTTCTCTCCAGCCAAAAACAAAATGCTCAAAATAAGCCTTCACATTCACCTTAATGATGGGCTTTAGAGGTAACAACACTTCCCCCTAGCTAACATATTTAACTCCAGCCTACTCACACAAAGAAAAGATCAAGGAAGCAAATCCTAGACTTGCATTAGTAACTACAGTGACAGAACTGATGATGGTCTGATAAATCAAAGCTCCTATGTTGATGAGCTTTCTTTCCTGGATACAATAATTTAACGTTGTTCTCTCTCTGGTCACTTCACTGAGATGATTTTTTGGTAGCAGATGGGCAAAAATAAAATAGTGCGAGGCCTTTGAAGGTGCTCATAACATTGAAGTTGGGAAGTTGACTCTCCTCTCATTAGTGATCTTCTAAAGTCCTCTTCCAACAGTCAAGTAAGAAATAATCTCGTCTAACTCCATTTTAGTCAGACTATAATTTGCATAAATACCTAACATATCAGGTGGCAGGTGATAAAATAAGTAATTACCTCCAGTGAAAAGGCACCAACTTTCCTCAAACCATGACTCTATTGTCTTCAGCCTTAGGGAGGTTTGTATAGAACTCCCTAACAACAGAAATAACCGCCACAACAGAGAAACAACAGAATCGTTCTCACTATTGGTAAAAGATCAAACCCTTTGTGTCTTCACCTGGATTTCTAAAACACCACTCATGAATCAGTTTCTGTGATTGAAACACATCACTGTACCGATCCTGAGCCTTCCAACTAACAAATTTACTCGAATCGAAAGGGCTCTTTCCTTTTATCCTCTTCATTCTTGATGCCATTCTACAAATTTTATAAATTCCAAAAATAACTTCAAAAATTAAGTCTAAATTACTAAACTAAACTTTCAAGTATAAACTACACTACCCATGCAATTTCCATAGATATTTTTCACATTTTTCACCTTAAATAGTGAATTTTTGAATTTCTCCAAATGTGCTCAAAATACATAGTGAAAATCCAAAATTTTTGCATAGAAGCAAAGCTCTTACCTGAAGAAACTTGGATCTAGCAAATTTCACTTCAATCCATCAAGAAATATTCACTTTAGATGAGCCCTAGCCCTCAAAAAATCATGACCTCGAAAGATTGAAGGTAAAAGTGGCTTTAAAAATGATGATTTTCGAGCTGAAATTTCACTTTTAACCGTTCACAAATCTGATATCCTTTCAATACTAACGGCTAAGAAACCATTATACATCTTTTGTGCACTCTGACTAATAAACTTCTTCCTCATGGTTTCTTCCTTCTTCTTCAAATCCATCTCCCATGAAGACATTTTCTTTAAATTTCACTTTCTCTTAGACTTTTAGGGCTAAAAATGGTCTAGGATGAAATTCCTTCACAAAACCCTTCTATTTATAGTCCTAAATCCTTCCAATAACTCCTAGACACGTTTAAAAACTGCCTTGGCACATTTTTACAAACTAATTGGTGGACCTCCTCTGACTTTGGAAAAATCAGAAGAAGTTCCCTAAGATAGAGGCAACAACATGCTAAAATTTCAAGCTATGGTGATATTACTACATGCATGGAGAATCAAAATATTCAAATTAGTGTTTAATTCATTAAAAAAGTATGCATCAAATGAACTCCAAATCATTTCCACATTGTTCTCCTCTGTTTACTGATCAAGAGGGTATTTTTATTTTATTTTTATGATTTTTCTACACCAAGATATGAATTTTTAAAGCTAGAGCTATTTATTTAAATAAGAAAATCCCTATTTTTCTATTTAAACATGCGACGCTGACTGTATCCTAGGCAGCGCTGAAGGCACGCATGGCGCGCTCTGGTTGGACACCTCCATCCACGTAGCCACTGACTCAGCTCGCGGTTCATGTAAGAAAGCGTTGTACGGCTCGATCTCCTTCATTCATCCGATACAGACACGATCGAATGGCTCTCCATCATCATCTCCGATAGAGTGTTCCTATGACCGTCCACATTAAAACCCTAAGATCTCAGCCTACACTCAACTAAATCACCTCGGGTTTGATCCTATCGACTCGTCTAAGTGAAACGAACATATCCATATGGTAATCATACAATTAAATTAAGTCTAATCAAATGGAGAATCTAAATAGGCTTGGGAGGAGGAGAGGTTCAATACCTTAGCTCTGAGAAGGGAGGCTTCAATCATAGAGTCTCAGTAAGTTTGTTAGGGTCCAAAGAAGCTAGGGATTACGCCTCTTGCTTGGTGAAATTCCTAGACCCAAATTTCACCAAAGCCAATTTCAGGAGTTGATCAAAGTCTATACTAGGGGCTCTATGGATGGGGGATTTGATTGGGCTTTGGTTTCTTTCAATGTTGTGAAGGTGTGGGTGAGTTTAATTTAAATTTGGTGGAGTTTAGATGTGTGGAGAGTTTTGTCCTATCACCGGTAAGGTTTTGTGCTAAAAATTTGGGCTCCAATAAGGGAATTCAAGGCAATTTGGTGGTTGGGTTCCACTGTGGAGGTCTCAAAGAGGCTTTGGGATCAATTTGGGGAAATCTCTTAGAGGAATTTTCAGCTCTCTCTCCATGGCCATAAAGGGGAGCATTTTATAAAAATGGCTTTAGGTTTGCTACCATGGCCAATTGAGGGGTGAAANCGGCCAGCCAGGGGAGGTGGCTAGGGAGGTTAGGTGAGCCAGGGGAATATGTCATAACAACTTAATGTGTTTAGGCTTTGTTTTGGCAAAAATATCCTAAGCTTAAGCAAATAATGCATGAAATCCTTTAATTTAGGGGACCTTTGGTGCATGGCTTAGTTTAGGTGGTTTTAAGAGGTTTAGGCTGGTCACTAGGGTCCAATCAATGGCTGTGGAGTCACTTTTTTAGAGGATTTGGGGTAGTTAGGCCATCTTTAATGCATGGGTTCAATGTGGGTTCAAGTGATCAAAGCTTGCGTTTGGGCTAGGCCAACCATGTCAATTGACCCAATTGATTAATCAACATTTTGTATATGATTGTTATGAAGATTTTTGGTGAAGGGTTGAAGTGATTTTGAATTCAATTGGTGAGTCAATATGAAGGATTTTTTAAATTTGGTCAATTTGGGCATGTTGGGCTAGACATGGGTCTAGGTTGGGCTAACCTTTGTTTAAGTCCAAATTAAATCAATTNGAGGGGTGAAATGTGCTGCCTATGTGGAGGGCAGAGAGGCTCTAAGCTTCAATTTGGATGAGGTGGCCTCTAGATTTGAATTTGGTTTAATCATATGTGGGTGGCTCTTAGTTTGGCCATTTTTCGGCCACTTGGCCGGCCGGCTGGCCAGGGGAGGTGGCTAGGGAGGTCAAGTGAGCCAGGGGAATATGTCACAATAATTTAATGATTTTAGGCTTTATTTTGGTAAAAATATCCAAGGCTTAAGCAAATATGACATTAAAACCCTTGATTTAGAGGACCTTTGGTCCATGGCTTAGCTGAGGTGGTTTCATGGGATTTAGGATGGTCACTAGGGTCCAACTTATGGCTGTGGAGTCATCAATTTGATGACTTTAGGATAGTTAGGCCACCTTTTGTGCATGGGTTCAATGTGGGTCCAAGTGATCAGAACTTGAGTTTGGGCTAGGCTAGCCATGTCAATTGACCTAATTGAGTGATCAACATTGTGTAGATGATTGTTATGAAGATTTTTGGTCAAGGGTTGAAGTGATTTTGGGTTCAATTAGTGAGTCAATTTGTGGGATTTTTGAAATTTGGTCAATTTAGGCATGTTGGGTTAGACATGGGGGTCTAGGTTGAGCTAGCATTGGGCTAAGTCCAAATTAAATGGTTGACATGATCTAGAGAGACGTTGTGAAGATTTTTCATGAAGACATAGAGTGGAAATTTTGGGGTTAAGGCCCTCAATTTGGTGAAGTTTGGGGACATGGCTAATTTGAGGCAAAATTTAGGATTTTTGGACTTAAGTTGAAATTAAATGAAATTGGGGCTTCCCAAAGGCCAATTGAAGGTCAAATTGGATGTGTAGGAATGTTATGAAGATTTTTCAACACAAATTATGGCAAATAGAGTAGACCATGGGTTCAACTTGGTGAAGCCAACTCGTGGGGCCAAAATTGAGGTTTCGATCTAAATCAAAATTGGGTTGAAATGATGGACTAATTAAGCTTGGATTTGGTCTAGATTGGTCACATCAAGTGTGGATTTGAGTTTAGAATTGAAATTGGGGTAAATTGAGACAAATTTAATAAACATTTGGAGTGATTTGGGGGAAAATATGGGCCTTTAAAGGGCATTTTGGGGGTTTTGATCAAAGATGATCAAATTGGCCAAATTGGGTCATGTGATAGTTGAAAAAACGAAATTGGGAATATTTGGGAGGTTTGGAAATTTTTTGGAATCTTGGGCTAAGGAGGGGGCATTTTGGTAATTTGGCCAATTATGGTGATTTTGAGTACTTCGGGTGTTTTCAAGGTGTTTGAAATGATTTTTGAACCAACTTGGATATTTTGGGTAAATTTGGGTATTTTGGCCAAATTTGGGGTCCCAAGGGTATCTAGGTAATTTGGGGGAATTTAAGGGCAAAATGATAGGTTGGGTATCTTGGTAGAGTTGGAGTGCCAACCGCCATCAATAAGCCATGGACCAATGGAAACCCCATTTTAGGTCCTCTACGTAGTGATCTTAGCCTAACCTTAGCCTAGGGCTAATGGTTTAGGGGACCACCTACATGAGTCTCCCAAAAGTATCAAGGGACCAAAGCCAGAAAATTCAAGGTTTAGGGCAGTGAGTGATTGTGAGTGCCTTAAGCCCTAAACCAACACTCAGGGGTCAAACTGAAGGTCCAGCAGTCCTAAGGGTGACTCATTTTGAGTTCCCCCATAGTCACCCCCTACTAAGTGTTATAGGTTAGGACCATTATGTGGAACTTCAAGTTGAGTAGAGAAGAGTTTGGAATTTCTAATGGTGAGGGTTCCTTATCTAGTTTTCTAAGAATAGTCAATAAGAAAGTCCTATGCCTAGACTTTAGGCTATTAAAGAGGAAAAACTAAACCTCAACCAAAAGTGAGGTCGAAAAATGGACCCCAATAGGTGTGGTGTGATACCCTTATCGGCGTTGATCGATGAGATCAACAAAAACGATTACAAACTCCTAAATCAATAGACCCAGAAGTATGTGTAGAGTTGTGTGTGTGATTTATTTTTGCTGGGGAATTAGCATGTGTTCGTCTGATTGAAATCAAAAAGTAGGGACTCTCGCTGTGGTTCGGAGAGTGAATTTTAAGTTATGAAATTTTAGGCATTTATAAAGAATGAGAGCCGGTATATAAGTGCTGACCCCGAGGTGGGAATTGATATTTGGGTATCAATCCCAAAATAAGAATGAGATGCCATAATCTATTTAAGGCGATTTTGAAATTGATTTCAAAATATGAGAATAGGATTGTATTGAAGGACCAAATCGAGATGGAAAACACAGAGGCTCACATCGTACTCAAAAGAGTAACAACTGTGTAGAAGATGGCAACCATTAAGGATATTACACCAGAAAGAAAGAATTGTACTAGTTCAAGTTACCACTTGTGAGTTATGTTTGAACTGACATGTGACAGGGAGAATATATAGGTAACATTAGGAAGGAAAACACTGAGACTCACATCCAACCTACGAGGTGACGAGGAAAATATCTGCTACATTGAGGAAGAAAGCTCTAGACTCACATCCAACTCAAGTGGTAGCTGGAAAAATATATCGGTCACGTTAGGAAGGAAACCACTGGGACTCACATCCAACCTAAGAGGTGACGAGGAAAATATCTGCTACATCGAGGAGGAAAGCTCTAGGACTAACATCTAACTCAAGTGCTAACAAGAAAAATATATCGATCACGTTAGGAAGGAAAACACTGGGACTCACATCCAACCTAAGAGGTGACGAGGAAAATATCTGCTACAATGAGGAGGAAAGCTTAGGGACTTATATCCAAGTCAAGTGGTAGCAAGAAAAATATATCGATCAAATTGGGAAGGAAAGCACTGGGACTCACATCAAACATAAGAGGTGATGAGGAAAATATCTGCTACATTGAGGAGGAAAGCTCTGGGACTCACATCCAACTCAAGAGGTAACAAGAGAATATATGTGTCCTTATGCAGAAAATATGTAGGTACAAACATGTGAATTTATGGAGAATATGTGAATAGTATTTGAAAATATCTAAAGGAATCAGAATTTAGGTATTGATTTGGAAATGAGAATTGAATTTTAGTTATCATTTTTGAAAAGTGAGTTGGAAGTCAGGGACCGACATCGAGGATTAAGAATAGGATGTCATGCTATATTATAGTGGATCTTGTACCAATCTCAAAGATGGGGAGTCAGAATTTGGGAAGTGTCTCCGATAGTCATATGAAAATAGTGTGGAGAGTTTGTGATGTTGAATTTGTAGAAATGTGTCATGTGAAAAAGTTTGATTTTGTTGAAGAAGATTTGTACAGTTTTGTTGGGCTTTGTGCAGAATGCAAAAATCTGCAGGGATGTGAAGAGAGTTAATGCAGATAAAGATGGTTGTGCCACGCGCACAAAGTGTATAAAACTCTGAAACAGAGAATCCACTTAACATGCTCTTTTTCTTTTCTAGTAGTCTTTATCATATTTAATATTTCAAAATATGTCTTTAAAATTTTTACTTTTAATTGGTTTATTTTTAGATAGAAATTTATTTTGTTGTTTATTCATTTGTGATTATTTTTGTTTGAATTTTATTTTTGTTAAAGATTTGTTGTTTCGTTCTTCATTCATTAAAATTTTGAACAAACGCGTGTTTCATGGCTTCCATCCATCGTACAAAAAGGCAATTGACAAAAAGGCACATTTCTGAGAGAAATTTCCATTAATCTGCTGCAATCAAAATATCACATATCAAACATAGGCTGACGCCTGAAAAAGGTACAACATATAATCCATATCAAAGTACGTGCAAAACATCTCATGCCAAGTATACATTGTAGGCTGAGTATGTGTGGTACATATCATGTTACTGTAAGAAAGTGAACCCTCTGACCCTCTGTATCAGGTATGACGAGCTCCTGATCGAGCAGACCTTCTAAGCCATGCTCCAGGACAAGAGTTCCCTTCGCATGTACTTAGAGGTACAACACTCTCATGCTCGTATGACAGTAGTTCTTATTGCTCCGGGTCTGGCTGGAATACGTATGGTGCTTTGTTGTAATCCATTCTACGAAAGGTTACGGACACCCTACGGTGTCGCACTCCTAGAATGCAGTGCATGCCGACATCTTCCCTGTTTCCTTTCAAAATTAAAACTTAACCAAATGGAAATGTAATCTCTAGGGCTCCTATGAACTTGCTAGGGCCGACAATATCAATCACTTTCCCAAAATATATATTACTTTTGCTTATGAATGAGACAGTGCAGAAGGGTCTTACAAAATCATGATGATCAATGTGATGGCGTACGCAGTCTCCCTCGTCATATATGTTGATGTTGCAACTGTTTGGATTGCAGGTAGGTGACAATATGTTCCATCTGACCATCCTCTTGATCATCCACTTTTTTATAGGAGGTAGTGGATCTACCTGGTCATGTCTAAGGATCCCTAGTGGATTTCCCTATCTGTCATTTGTGAAATTATAATAGCATTCACACTGAATGGTGATTCTCTCTTTTCCTCTCATCCATTTCTTTGGCTCAGAGTAATTTTTTTCCATGAGAAGGCCTGTTCAGCCTCTATCTCTCAAATCAAAGATGCAGTCAAGAAAACTTCTTTCGTCACTCTTAGAGAAGACCCTGGTATACCGCTCTAGGCCTTCAGTATGTTGACGAATCTTCAATTGATTTCCTCATAGAATTCAAATTCGCTTTTATACATGTTGCTTATTTTTTAGTACTCCATCGCATTAGGAGTCGGTAGCTGTCGTGGGCACTCCTTCATCTGAATATTGGCATGAATCCAAACTAGCACTGACTGATCTAGAACATGAGATTCAGTATCTGGAGGGATGTATGACGCTGGACACCATGGTATATATTGATCTGTCCCCAGTGGAATGCATGGCTCATCCATCAGAAAGTCTGAAGTGTGAGATCCATTGGCGGTAAAGGTATACTCTTTTAATTTACTCAAGTGTCGTAAATGTAAAACATTGCAATCCGAGTACCCTACGAATGCCCCTATGGCTGATGTCCCTACAGGTATCTTGGTGTTGCACGTCGGGCAACCCGTGCGTAAGGCATCTGAAGCTGAAATTGTCTCCGACTCTGTGACAAACCCCGGTTCTTCATTTGTGGTGGGTAGGCTGGAAGAAGTTTTTTACATGTCGGGATTATAAATATGCCCCACAGGAATTGGAGTGAGTAACTTGTTTGTTTCTCTCTAACGTCTACGTTCTTCAAATAGAAAAACCCTTTATTTCTTACTGCTGTCATTTCTGTGTTGCGTCCTGCGAAGCAAAGCTTTTGGCAGTCGTTCGTTATTGGCGGCTACTAGGCCTTCAGCTAGTGTAGCTATCATGGATGGCAGGCGGCTGGGCCCCTCCATCGAGCATGGATTTGGTCTGGATTGGTCACATCAAGAGTGGATTTTATTTTAGAATTTAAATTAGGGTAATTTGATACAAATTTGATAAACATTTGGAGTGATTTAGGGAAAATATGGGCCTTTAAATGGTAATTTAGGGGTTTTGATCAAAGATGGTCAAATTGGCCAAATTGGGTCATGTGATAGTTGGGGAAAATGAAATTGGGAATATTTGGGAGGTTTTGAGAATTTTTGGGACTTTGTAAGAATCTGAATCTTAGGCTAAGAAGGGGGCATTTTGGTAATTTGGTAAATTTTGGTGATTTTGGGTAGTTTGGGTGTTTTCAAGGTGTTTGAAATGATTTTTGAACTAACTTGGGTATTTTGGGTAAATTTGAGAATTTTGGCCAAATTTGGGGTCTCAAGGTATCTAGGTAAATTGTGGGAATTCATGGGCAAAATGATAGGTTGGGTATCTTGGTAGAGTTGGTGTGTCAATCGCAAGCCATGGACCAATGTAAACCCCATTTTGGGTCATCTATGTAGTGAACTTAGCCAAACGCTAGCCTAGGGCTAATGGGTTTAGGGGACCACTACATGAGTCTCCGAAAAGTATCAAGGGATGAAAGTCAGGAAATTTTGGGTTTAGGGTAGTGAGTGATTGTGAGTGAAGTGAGTGCCTTAAGCCCTTGACCAATAATCAGGGTCAACCCTAAGGTCTAGCAGTCTTAAGCGTGACTCGTCTTGAGTTCCCCATAGTGACCCCACCTACTAAGTGCTAGAGATTAGGACCAATATGTGGAACTTCAAGTTGAGTAGAGAAGAGTTTGGAATTTCTAATGTTGAGGATTCCTTGTCTAGTTTTGTAAGAATAGTCAATAGGAAAGTCGTATGGCTAAACCTTAGGCTACTAAAGAGGAAAAACTAAACCTCAACCGTAAGTGAGGTCAACAAATTGACCCCCAATAGGTGTGTTGTGTTGGGCAAGCACATCGCGTGAATTGGCATTGACCAACGAGATCGACAAAAACCAATACAAAATCCTAAGTCAATAGACCTAGAAGTATGTGTAGAGTTGTGTACGTGATTTGTTTCCACTAGGGAATTAGCAGGTGATCCTCTGATTGAAATCAAGGAGTAGGGACTCTCGCTCTGCATCAGAGAGTGAATTTTGAGTTATGAAATTTCAGGTATTTATAAAGGATGGGAGTCAGTATATAAGTGCTGACCCCGAGGTGAGAATTGAAATTTGGGTATCAATCCCAAAATAAGAATCAGAAGCCATAATCCATTTAAGGTGGTCTTGAAACTAATTTCAAAATATGAGAATATGATTGTGTGGGAGGACCGAATTGAGATGGAAAACACAAAGGCTCAAATTCGACTCAAAAGGGTAACAATAATGTAGAAGATGGCAATAATTAAGGATATTACGCCAGAATGAAAGGATTCTACCAGTTCGAGTTACCAGTGAGGAGTTATGTTCGAACTGACATGTGACAGGGAGAATATATATGTCACGTTAGAAAGGAAAGTACTGGGACTTACATCCAACCTAAGAGGTCACAATGAAAATATCTGCTACGTTGAGGAGGAAAGCTCTGGGACTCACATCCAACTCAAGTGGTAGAAGGAAAAATATATCGATCACGTTAGGAAGGAAAACACTGGGACTCACATCCAACCTAAGAGGTGATGAGGAAAATATCTGATACATTGAGGGGGAAAGCTCCGGGACTCACATCCAACTCAAGTGGTAATATATCGATCACGTTAGAAAGGAAAGCACTGGGACTCACATCCAACCTAAGAGGTGATGAGGAAAATATCTGCTACAATGAGGGGGAAAGCTATGGGACTCACAATAAACTCAATTTTAGTAGAAAAAATATATCGATCACATTAGGAAAGAAAGCACCGCGACTCACATCCAACCTAATAGGTAACGAGGAAAATTTCTGCTACATTGAGGAGGAGAGCTCTGAGAATCACATCCAACTCAAGAGGTAGCGGGAAAAATATATCAATCAAGTTAGGAATGAAAGCACTGAGACTCAAATCCAACCTAAGAGGTGACGAGGAAAATAACTGCTACATTGATGGGGAAAGTTCTGGGACTCACAGCCAACTCAAGTAGTAGCGGGATAAATATATCGATCACGCTAGGAAGGAAAGCGCTCGGACTCACATCCAACCTAAGAGGTGATGAGGAAAATAACTGCTACATTGAGGAGGAAAGCTCTGGGACTCACATCCAACTCAAGTGCTAGCTGGAAAAATTTATCGATCACGTTAGGAAGGAAAGCACTGGGACTCACATCCAACATAAGAGGTGACGATGAAAATATCTGCTACATTGAGGGAGAAAGCTAAGGGACTCACATCCAACTCAATAGTAGCGGGAAAAAATATCGATCACATTAGGAACGAAAGCACTGAGACTCACATTCAACCTAAGAGGTGATGAGGAAAATATCTGCTAAATTTAAGAGGAGAGCTCTGGGACTCACATCCAACTCAAGAGGTAACGAGAATAATATATCGATCATGTTAGGAATGAAAGCAATGGGACTCACATCCAACCTAAGAGGTGACATGGAAAATATATGCTACATTGAGGAGGGATGCTCTGGGACTCACATGCAACTCAAGAGGTAATAAGAGATTATATGTGTCCTTATGCAGAAAATATGCAGATTCACACATGTGAATTTGTGGGGAATATGTGAATAGAATATGAAAATATCTGATGGAATCATAATTTAAGTATTGATTTGGAAATGAGAATTGAATTTTAGTTATCATTTTTGAAAAGAGAGTCAGAAGTCAGGGACCGACCTCGAGGATTAAGAATAGGATGCCATGCTCCATTAAAGTTGGTTTTATACCAATCTCTAAGATTGGGAGTCAAAATTTGGGTACTGTCTCCGAGAGTGATACGAAAATAGTGTAGAGAGTTTGTGATGTTGAATTTGTAGAAATGTGTCATGTGAAAAGGTTGATTTTCATGAAGAAAATTTGTAGAGTTTTGTGGGGTTTTGTGCAGAATGTGAAATTCCTCGGGGATGTAAAGAGAGTTAATGCAGATAAAGATGGTTGTGCCACGTGCACAAAGAGTAAGAAACTCTGAAACCAAGAGAATCCACTCAACGAACTCATTTTCTTTTCTTATTGTCTTTATCATATTTAATTTTTCAAAATATGTCTTTAAAATTTTTAATTTTAATTGGTTGATTTTCAAATAAAATTTATTCTGTTGTTTATTTATTTATGATTATTTTTGTTTGAATTTTATTTTTGTTAAAGATTTGTTGTTTCGTTCTTCGTTCTTTGAAATTCTGAACCAACATGTGGTTCGTGGCTTCCATCCATCGCCCAAAAAGGCAAATTTCTGAGAGAATTTTTCCTTAATATGCTGCATTCAAAATTTCACAGATCAAACATAGGCTGATGCCTCAGAAAGGTATAACATGTAGTCCATATCACAGTACGTTAAAAACATCTCATGCCATGTATACATTGTAAGCTGAGTATGTGTGGTACATATAATGTTGTTGTAAAAAAAATGAACGCTCTAACCCTTTGTAGCATGTATGAAGAGCTCCTGTTCGAGCAAACCTTCTAAGCGATACTCCAGGACCAAAGTTCCCTTCGCATGTACCTAGTGGTAGAACCCTCTCATAGCTCGTACGATAGTAGTTATTCTAGCTCTGGGTCTGGCTGAAATTTGTATGATGCTTTGCTGTCGTCCATTCTACGGAAGGTTATTGACACCCTACGGTGTTACACTCCTAGAATGCAGTGCTTAGCGACATCTGTCCTGTTTCCTTTCAAAACTAAAACTGAACCAACTGGCAACGGAATCTCACGGCTCCTCTGAACTCGCCAGGGCCGACAATATCAATCTCTTTCCCAAAAAATATATTGCTTTTGCTTATGAATGAGACCTTGCAGAAGGGTCTTACAAAATCATGATGATCAATGTAGGGAAGTATGAAGTCTCCCTGGTCATATATGTTGATGATGCAGCTGTTTGAGATGCAGGTAGCTGACAGTATATTCCATCTGACCATCCTCTTGATCACCCACTTTATTATAGAAGGTAGTGGATCTACCTGGTCATGTCTAAGGATCTTTGGTGGATCTCCCTATCTGTGGTTTGTGAAATTATAACAGTAGCCACACTGAATGGTGATTCTAAGTTTTCCTCTCATCCATTTCTTCAGCTCAGAGTATGTTCTTTCCATGAGAAGGCCTGCTCGGCCTCTATCTCTCAAATCAAAGATGCAGTCAAGAATGCTTCTTTCGTCACTCTCAGAGAGTATACCGCTCCAGGCCTTTCAGTATGTTAACAAATCTTCTTTGGATTTCCTCATATACTTCAATTTCTCTTTTATTCATCTCACTTATTTTGTAGTACTCCATCGTACTAGGAGTCGGAAGCTGTCACGGGTGCTCCTTCATCTGAACATTGGCAGGAACCCAAACTAGCGTTGGCTGATCTGGAACATGAGATTCAGCATCTAGAGGGATGTATGACCCTAGGCCCCATTGTATATATTGAACTGTCCTCAGTGGGACGTATGGCTCATCCATCAGAAAGTGTGGAGTCGGAGATCCATCAGTGGTGGAGGTATACTCTTCCAATTTATTAAAGTGTCGTAAATGTAGAACATTGCAATCCAGGCACTCTACGAATGCCCCTATGGCTGATGTCCTTGTAGGTATCTCGGAGTTGCACGTCGGGCAACCCATGCATAAGGCATCTGAAGCTGAAAGTGTCTCTGGCTGTGTGACGAACCCCGGTTCTTCATCTGTGGCTGTCTAGATCTTTAATATGCCCCTCAGAAATAGAGGTGAGTAAGTTGTTTGTTTCACTCTGACGTCTACATTCTTATCGTAGAAAAGCCCACTGTTTCCTGTGGCTGGCATTTTTGCATTGCATCCTAAGAAGCAAAGCATCTGGCAGTCGTTCATTATTGGCGGCTACTAGGGCTCCAGCAGGTGTAGCTATCATGAATGGCAGGTGACTGGGCCCCTCCATCAGATCCTGCTCTATTATCATGTTCTTGCCTTTGAGTGATGCATTATCTTTGGCAGTCACCCTCAGTAGTGAAGGCAATCCCTCTTTTTCTCTGCAGCTGACTACATTTATGAGAGGACCTTCGTAGTCCATGTTGACTTGGTTAAAGTCCATGTTGAAGTTTATGGTACCACCTTGCGGTGCTATTCCTCATTCAGAGCGAGGCTCCAGCCATACTTGAAAGCAAAGATCAACCACTATCCCGACATTTTTCTGAAAATAATAGGAAATATGTCAGTGGGTTGAAACTTAGCATGAACAAAAAGAAAACAAAGTATTTATTGAAGTAAGTTTTAGCTTATTTTAGTGAAAGAAATTGTTTATTTATGTATAAATTTTGTTTAAATTTTTGTGGAACATTATACTCAGAAGTGGGAAGGAGAAAATTTGAAGTTTAAAACTTTTCTGAAAATTTTCATTGTATTGAGGTTAATTACAAAATTTGGACCCAGTCATAGACATTTGGTCATATAGATAACCCCATAACAATCAAAGTTTCAAAGTTTCAAAGCAATCAGAGGCAAGCGACATCAGGTTGCGTAATAGGTTTTCAGATATCGTCCATTTATTGGTAATAAGTTTTGTATTTTTGAGAAATCTTCCTGAGATAAAAAAGTCTAGAGGAGAAAATTTTATATTTTTCTGAGTTTTATTTGATTTATTGGAATTATTTGTAGTGAAAATCCATTTTAACCTTTAAAAATTATTTTTAAGCTATAAAATTCAGTATCCTTGTTTAGAAAATTAGGAAAAATATCCAAATTATTCCTATGTGCTTAGGAAGCAATTTAGAACATTTCCTTGAATTTTATTATTTTTGTGATTTTTATTGATTTTTAATTATTTAAATATTTAAAAATAGGCTAAAAATCAAGTTTTTTATTTTAAAAACCATTTTATTTTTAGAAAATATCCTTAATCACAGAGAACTCAAAAAACAAGTTTTTATAAATTTTTTAGTTATATTTTGATTTTTAAAAATCATTTAAGTGTCAAAAAATACATTTAACTTGAAAAATCAATTTAGGTCATCAAATGGACTAAAAATGCTTTGAAATTTTTATGGTGAGTTCTATGGATCTTAAACAATAGTGGAGATAAAAAATTAAGTCATTTTGTTGTTTGTATTTCTTCAAAATTAATTTTATTTGTGTTTTTGGGTTGGGGAAGATTAAGTGTATTCTTAATGACTTTACTCATGACATTATTTCCAAGGGGTCCTCTGGTCATAGTGAACTTTCTAAAATTTTCTTGGAATTTCTTGAGCAACATGCTAATTATCATTATTAATTTATGCAAATAATATATATAAACTTAAAAAATATGGATCTCTATCTAGGGACCTCCTCTAACTTTGGAAAAATCAAAGGATGTTCCCTAAGACAGAGGCAACAACATGCTAAAATTTCAAGCTATGGTGATTTTACTACATGCATGAAGAATCAAAACATTCAAATAAGTGTTTAATTAATTAAGAATAAAATATACATCAAATGGACTTCAAATTATTTCCACATTGTTTTCCTCCAGTCACTAATCAAGAGGGTATTTTTATTTTATTTTTATGATTTTTCTACACCAAGATATGAATTTTTAAAGCTAGGCTATTTATTTAAATAAGAAAATCCCTATTTTTCTATTTAAACGTGCGGCACTGACTGCATCCTACGCTGCCCCGAAGGCACACGTGGCGCACTCTAGTTGGATGCTGGCATCCACGTAGCCGCTGAGTCTGCCCGCGGTTCATGTAAGGAAGCGATGTACGGCTTGATCTCCTCTGTCCATCCGATACACATGAGATTAGACGGCTCTCCGTCATCGTCTCTGATGGAGTGATCCGTTCACACTAAAACCTTAAGATCTCAGCTTAGACTCAACCAAATCACCTCGGGTTTGAACTTGTCAACTCGTCTAAGTAAGATAAACATATCCATACGATAATCATGCTATTAAATTAAGCCTATTCAAATGGATAATCCAAATATGCTCAAGAGGAGGAGAGGTTCAATACCTTGGCTCTGAAAAGGGAAGCTTCGATCAGAGAGTCTCAACACATTCGTTGGGGTTCAAAGAAGCTAGAGATTAAGCCTCTTGCTATGGTGAAATACCTAGACCCAAATTCAACCAAGGCCGATTTCAGGTGTTGATCAAAGTCTATATTATGGGCTCTATGGAAGGTGAATTTGATGGGGCTTTTGGCTTCTTTCACTGTTGTGAAGGTGTGTGTGAGTTTAACTTAAGTTTTATGGAGTTTAGAGGTGTGGAGAGCTTTGTCCTGTCTCTGATAAGGTTTTGAGCTAAAAAATTGGGCTCTGGCAAGGGGATTCAGGGCAATGTGGTGCTTGGGTTCCACTAAGGAGTTCTCAAAGAGGCTTTGGGATCAGTTTGGGGAAGTCTCTTAGAGGAATTTTTAGCTCTCTCTCTCTATGACTGTGGAGGGGAGCATTTTATAAAAATATTCTTAGGCTTGCTGCCATGGACAATTAAGGGGTGAAATGTGCTGCCTAGGTGGAGTGCAGTAAGGCTCTAAGCTTCAAATTGGATGAGGTGGTCTCTAGGTTTGAATTGGTTTTAGTCCCATGGCGGTGGCTCTTGGTTTGGCCATTTTCCGGCAACTAGGCCGGCCGGCCGGCCAGGGGAGGTGGCTAGGGAGTTCAGGTGAGCCAGAGGAATATGTCACAACAATTTAATAATTTTAGGCTTTAAACCAACTATGGCTTATGTGAACTACTGTGACTTATTGACCAACTATGACTTATGCGGCTAAAAGATACAATTGCTTCTAACTAGAACCGCAATGGTCTACTGACACTACTGTACCAACAAACTACTATCTATGTGGTCAACTATACCATATTTGGCTAAAAACTACTACAACTTCCAACAACTACCACTGTGGAGAACTTATGCTACTATAAGAACCAACCATGGTCCATGTAACCAACTATGACATATAAGGCTAAGTAATACTACAACTAACAAATATAACATATGTAACCAACTGCAATCTATATGGTTAATTCCTTCTACACCTTTTATGGCCAATTGTTGCTCATGCAACTATGGACTACGACATATGTGGCTCGTTACTATCGCAACATTCTACTAAGGCTTCTGTGGCCAATTGACGCTCTTTTTGTAGCTATCAAATACAACCTTGTGGTTAACTACTGCTATTACAACTCTAAAACATTGATTATAGCCAAGTTATGACTAGTATTTTTATACTACTACTGTACATATGAAATTATCAGCAACGTAGTTTTATTTTCTCTAATACTATAGAATAGTGGACACATGTACTTACAATCATATAGTTGTTTACTTTGATTAAGCTAAACCACATATTTTATTTCCTCTTACTTTGAACAAGGTTCTTCCACCGTTATACTCAAGCAATCCCTTTTGATTTCTATAAATACCACTCTATCTTTTTCTAATTGTCACATGTTTATGTTCAAGAGTTAACAAATTTCATTGAGTACCTTTCGCACTATCACACAAAATGCTTTATCAAATCCCTCGAGTAGTGAATATAATCATCCATCAAGTACCATTTTGATTCTTTAAAGATAATTTAAATAGTGCACCAGCTATGATCGATCTGCATTTTGATTCTGATATTCTTGACTGTAACATTAAAATCTTGTGAATGAAACTAATCAAAGGAAATTTCATCTTAATAATATATAAATTTTTTAAATCTTTTAGTTAGCCATACTCCATGACTTGTTAAAGTGGAATATTTTCTAAAATTAATTTTTACAATGTTTAGAGCTAATAAATAAATAGGTATTTATCAATGAACAATCTTGTCTTACTAGGAGTATTTATCAAAAACCATGGTAAACCCAACAATCATCTCTCAAATCCCATCATCTCTATTGGTGATAAAGTCACTGATCTCTTAGTTGATATTATTGTGTGAGTTTTAAATGATGAAATTGAATTATCTTTTTCTTTGCTTCTAAAAATTCAGCACTTGATGCAGATGACTTTATTTTATAATTTAATTCTTTCACACTTCGTACTTTCGATTGTGATGACGAAAATAGATATCATTGAACAATTAGTAATCTATTTTTGTGTAAGAAATTGCTGAACAGGACAAAATCCATAGTTGTTGGTTTCAGTCTCATTTCTTTTTTGTCTTAACAGTGCGTGCATTTTAAACTTTTGATGCAGCTCTTTTTGCTACTTTCTCCATAAAATTATTACAAATTGAACAATATTTTAAGCATTTAGCATTGTTCAAAATCCATCATAATAATCAATTGCATCGCGGGCAATTCTCTTCCATCTTTTAATCTTAAAGAAATATTCACATTTCTAAGGTAGCCCATTGCTCCATTTGTGTCTATGGGGCGTTTTAAGAAATATTACGAACCTTTTACTAGCCAATTTTAAGTAATATAGTCCCATGTTTAATTGAATTTTGTTCTACTCCTTTATGGCGGCAGAGTTAAATAAGTGTTATATGATAAAAATAATAGAGATTATTTGGTTTATTGTGAACTTACAGACATTAATATTTTGATGCATATAAATTCAGATCACCAAAAAGAATAATAATTGTTATTTAAACATTAAAAAACATTAATATTATATCATTTGACTTTAATGCCGGCCACCCGTAATAATGATATATTATGATTCAAACTCTGGAGCTAGTAAGTTAATTGAAATTTTCCAAATGCATAAAAAATTAAATATTCAACCAATAAAATTAAGCTAAGATCAGGATGAGCACTTACACCTTAGAAAGAAAAAAACAAACGATCGAACAACAATAATATAAAAGTGTTCAAATTGTAACCATAAAAGACAATTATTCATCAAATTGTAACCATAAAAGACAATTATTCATCAAATTGTAACCATAAAAGACAATTAACCATAAAAGAAATATATGATGCGCAAAAAGTATACGTTAATATCATTCATTTATTAATTCTTAAAAACTATTAACCCTTCACTTGTACTTCAAATTTTTTCGGTGAACGTATCTAATTTCGTTCNACATTAAAAAACATTAATATTATATCATTTGACTTTAATGCCGGCCACCCGTAATAATGATATATTATGATTTAAACTCTGGAGCTAGTAAGTTAATTGAAATTATCCAAATAAATAAAAAATTAAATATTCAGCCAATAAAATTAAGCTAAGATCCAAATGCAAAAAAAAAAAAACAAACGATCGAACAACAATAATATAAAAGTGTTCAAATTGTAACCATAAAAGACAATTATTCATCAAATTGTAACCATAAAAGACAATTAACCATAAAAGAACTATATGATGAGCGAAATGTATACTTTAATATCTTTCATTTATTAATTCTTAGAAACTATTAACCCTTCACTTGTATATCTTTCATTTATTAATTCTTAGAAACTATTAACCCTTCACTTGTACTTCAAATTTTTTCGGTGAACGTTTTAAATTTCGTTGTAAAACAATACATCTAAAATGGAAGTACAAGCGGTGGCAATATTTGGTTGGGGTATATACTTAGACACCACAAAATACTTTGGAATTTACATATATCACACCTGAATATTTTTATTTCTATTTATAACAATTAAAATTTTCTGTCACGTCATAGAAATCAGCAATTTTGACTCGTTAAGTCTTTAAAGTGCAATGCACTTATTTTTATAGACTTTGTTGTCAATATAACACTAAAGTGTTTTGTGTAAGTGTCGTATTTTAGATATTAGATATCTAACTATATAATAATGTAAATCCGCTTTAGCTTTTGGTAAAAATTCATTAAAAAAGCCCTAGAAAATAAGAATTTATTTTTCATTAAAAAAATTTCTATTTGAAAATTTATAAAAAATTTAATTATAACTATATTTTATTCAGGAGACATTACAAACTGCAACAACAAACAACAACAACAACAAAGCCTTAATCCCACTACGTGGGGTCGGCTACATGAATCCTTTTTCAACAATAACAACAACGTATAATATGATTAAAAAAATAAATATTAAAGCATACAACAACAACAACAACAATAACAAAGATTTAATCCCACTACGTGGGGTCGGCTACATGAATCCTTTTTCTCCACTGCGTCCTATTTAGTGTCAAGTTTTCATTTAGTTCTAGTAAATTAAGATCATTTTTTATACAATAAGCCCAAGTCTTCCAAGGTCTACCTCTGCCTTTCTTAACACAAGTTGAATCTAAAACATGTATTCTCCTAATCGGATCATCAGATGGTCGACGTTTAATGTGACCAAACCATCTAAGACAACTTTCTTTAATTTTGTCCGTCACAGGAGCTGCGCCAACCCTTTCACGAATATATTCATTTTGCAATATTGTCTCTAAGTGTAAAGCCACTCATCCACCTAATCATTCTCATCTCGGCAACACTTAAACTTATTATCTCTAAGTGTAAAACCACTCATCCACCTAATCATTCTCATCTCGGCAACACTTAACTTATTATTATTCTCTATTTTAAAGGCCAACATTCAGCGCCCCTCACCACCGTCTTATAAAATTTTTCTTTTAGTCTAGCCGGTACTTTTCTATCACACAAAAGACCCGAAGCATTCCTCCACTTCAACCAACCAACTTGCATTCTACTATTAACATCTTCATCTATATCACCATCGCTTTGAACAACATACCCAAGATATCTAAATTGTTCACGTCACACTTCTTTCACTAGAGCTATTACTAATAAAATTACATTCCATGTTTTCAATTTTAGTTCTACATAAACGAAGGCCTTTAGACTCCAAAGTAGACCTCCATAATTGAAGTTTTTTTTGGGCATTTTCTCTCGTTTTATCCACGAGAGGGATATCATCAGAAAAAAAGTATACACCAAGGTACATCCTCCTGTAGATGTCTAGTAAGACCATCAATAACTAAAGCGAAAAGGTAAGGGCTTAAAGCCGATCCCTGATGTAATCCAACAGCGATAGGAAAATATTTGGTCAATCCTCCTTCAGTTTAAACACAAGTAACAGCTCTAGCATACATATCTTTAATGACATGAATATAAGTCATATCAACACCTTTCTTCTCGAGGACCCTCCAAAGGATAGCTCTTGGAGCCTTATTGTAAGCTTTTTCTAAATCAATAAAAATCAAATGTAGATTCTCCTTAATATCTCTAAACTTTTCCATCAAACCTCTAAATAAATGTATAGATTCCATAGTAGACCTGCCCGACATAAAACTAAATTGATTATGAGAAATCTTTGTGATGCATCTTAACCTATGTTCAATTACCCTCTCCCATAACTTTACAGTATGACACTTCAACTTAATTCCTCTATAATTTGCACACTCTTGTGCATCCCATTTATTATTAAAATTGGGGACCAAGATACTCATCCTCGACTCCTCAGGCATTTTTTTAGTTTTTAAAATAATATTAAAGAGTTTAGTAAGCCAATAAACTTCGAAATCTCCCAAACATTTCCACACTTCAATTGTGATATCATCAGGTCCTTCAGACTTTCCACCCTTGACTTTATTTAAAGCCACCTCAACTTCTTTTTTACTAATGCAACGGTAATAAATTAAACTTTTTATTATTATTAACGATATTAAGATCACTAAGGTCAATCATATTTTCAGAAACTTTGGCTAGTTAATATATATATTTTCACCCTCCTTAGTATCTAATCTATTATAAAGGTCATTAAAAGTAGAATTTTTAGCGTCACAGATTGTTCTTTTAGACACTTTGCTGGTCGTTTGATATTTTTCCCAGTTATCTAAGCTTTTACATTTAAACCAATTTTTAAAACATAACTTTTTATATTTTATCTTTTCTTGCACATTATTATTCCACCACCAACTATTTTTATTTATAAAAAAAATTTTATTTTGATTCTCCAAGCACAACTTTTGCTACATGTTTAATAGTATTTGTAACTTTATCCCACATAACATTTGCTTCTTGGTGAATATCCCAAATTTTGAAATCTTGAATTTTACTCATAAAAATACTTTTATTTGTGTCTTTTAAGTTTCTCCATCTAATTCTACGATGCTGAGTCAACAACTCTTAATCTTAAAATCTAGAACTAATAAATGATGTTGGGTACTTAAATTTCACTTGGAATGACCTTACAATTTTGACAATCGCGACGATCTCTTCTTCTCATAAGAAAATAATCAATTTGTGTTTTATTAGATCCGCACTTATAAGTAATAAGATGCTCATCTCTTTTGTTGAATAAAGTAGTAGTACTAATAAAATCATACGCTAAAGCAAAATCTAAAATAGCTATACCTTCTTCATTAGTTACTCCAAAACCGTAGCCACCATGAGTATTTTTGAAGTCTTCTACCACTCTATAGACATATCCATTTAAATATCCTCCAATAAAAATTCTTTCTTCAAGAGGTATTATTTGTATTAAATCTTTTAAATCAATCCAAAATTTATCTTTAGACCCTGTATCTAAACCTGCTTGAGGAGCATAAGCACTTTAAATATTAAAAATCTTAGTATCAATGACAATCTTAAGGGCTATAATTCTATCTCCAACTCTTTTAATTTTGCAACAGTTCAAACTCTTATCTATAATTACACCTACACCATTTCTAGTGAGACTCTTACCAGAATACCAGTTTAAAACCTAAATTATCAATCTCCTTAGACTTTTATCCAACACACATACTTTCTTGAATACATAAGATGATAAATTTTCCTATTAATCATAATATCAACTAATTCCATTAATTTACAATTTAGAGTACCTATATTTCAAGATCCTATCATAATATTAGTTTCATTAATTTCGTGGACTAACATCATCACCCACATTCGCCTGTAATGTGGGAAGCCTTGCTTATTTAACACTAAACCAGGGTGTCGGTGTAGTTGCCCTTGCATACTTTCGTTATATTCAGACTATACAGTGTGTCACTTCCAAAGGACACCGTAGCACTTACACAAAGATCAAAAGGATTCATGTCATGATTTTTTTTACAAGTTTTACACTCACTGTAGACTACATAACGCAACCCTCCACTTTTTGCATCTGGGCTTGGGACTAGCAATGACAATGTTAATTCACGTGACATTGTTTGGCGTTAAATTTTTACTTTTTTAGACAGATGTAGTAAGTTTTCTTTTTCGAATTTGTTTTTTATTTCTTTCATTTCTTCCAAAGGGGAGAGTGAAGGGGAAGTGGGGAGACAGAGAAAGAACCTCTGTCAATTTGAGGGCATTTCTCTTTGTTTTCCCTCTCTTCAAAAAATGTTACCTTTTTTATGTTTGTTGTGTGATAAAAAAATATAAATAGAAGCTCTAGGGATACAAATTTTCCTCAAGGGTTTTCGTGTTTATCTGCTTCGCTTTTTTTAGAAATTCCCCATCTTCTTTCCACTTTCTTCTTTTTTATTTTGACATTTCTTTATGTTTTGGCACTTCTTTGCTCCTCTTTCTTGATGGATTCTCCCTATCCCCATCTAAGTTCTTGTTCTTTTTGGCTGGTTTTCGGCCCTCTTTCGAATCTTAAATGGAAGAGTTTAGCTTCTTCACATATTAACATTTCTTCTAATTTCAATTGGTCATATGTTCCTTATTCACAAAATAATATTTATTTCCCTGAAGTTAATGTTCAATAAGGATCAAAACAGTAGAACTTAGCCTTAGTTGGATATGTTCTACGAAAGAGGCCATTGTATGAAATACGATAAGCTATTAATCAAATGTGGAAATTAAAAGGTTTGGTTGATCTTTAATCCTTTACAGAAGGTTACTTTTAGTTTAAACTTAATTGTGTTGAAGGTTTCGAAATGTTTAAATGCGTTTCCCTTACTTCATTTATAGAAATTCATTTATCATTAAAGATACTATCAAAGCTAAATTATTTACTATTAGTAGAATTTAAAAGCAGGGTTTAAAATTAATAATAATTAAATATGTTTAGTGATGAAGTTTTCTAATATGAAAAAGCATCTTTCTCACTACAATGAGTTTTTGGTGAAATGACATGAGATAAATGGTTTAGATAAGTATTGTGCCAAATAGGAGCAATTTTAATTCTCTACCCTTGATTCTATGTTATAGAAAATTATTGGGTAATCATAGGTTCAGTCCTTAAATTCGTGACTAGGCTAGGAGGATATTAGCTTCCACTCCAGAGCTCTCACTTCCCTTCCCCTGAAGGCTTACTCTTGCTTTAGTTTTTAAACACAAAGATCAAATTGGGGATTTTTAGTCTGTCACCCTAGAAATCTCCAATCCTACACCCAACATTGTATATTTCCCTATTTATTTGCACTTAATTCCATGAACGAAATACTCTTTCATAGACTTAATTGTGATTCTTACTCTTTTGTAGAACTCGTACTCCGTTTCTCGGATCATATGTTTCACAACATATTTTAACAATTCAATTGGCCAGATCGGAAGTAAATTAAGATTGGAGTTTAAAACGATCACAATTTATTTTAAATTTTAACATTGGCACATGCACATTATCTCTTCATTTTACCATATCTCAGAGAAGGGAAAAAGATAAAGGAGACTTCATGAGAAGGATACAATAAGACATAAATTTCATATGTAAGAGAAAGTTTATAAAACAATAATAAACAAACAACACTTATCTAAAACTCTTTTTCAAAGCAAATACTTTGTACCCTCTCTTAAGACATGTAGGATGAAGAAATCTCTAACTTCTCTTCTTTCCCAACACTTCTTAGAGAAGAATTCACGCTTAAACTTCCCACAAAAACTCAAAACTATTAAAAAATAACTAACTGATGTAGGTGTGAGAAGAGGAAAACTAAAAATACAGGAGGAATTGGTAATGGTGCATAGGTGAAGGGGATTTCTGATTGAATTTCGACCCTAAATAGAGCCTAGGTAGGTTCTCCACTAAGTGCATCCAAAAACTCTTCAAAAAACATCCAGGTTCGTTGAATTGTCTAGAAATAGGGCTTCCACTGACACTGGCACTGTTGGCCCTATCCTGGCACTGTCGGCGCCATAGGCCGTCTATTTAAATTTGAGTCTCTGTCAAACAGTGCCAAGTCTGGCGCCGTCGTGGCTGAACAAATTTTTAACTTCTCCATTTTTGTTCCAAATTTTATTATTTTTTACTTTCTTTTTGCTCTAAGTCCATGAAATCAACAACCTGCAATAAAACATAGAAAATTCCTTCCATTATAGTGCAATAACACTAAAAATGACTATAAAATATGGGTCTAAAAATGCCTATATTTTTGTGCAACAAAATCTATCAAACTTAAATGTTACTTTTCCTCAAATAACTCCTTTACTACATAAAAATATGACTTATGGTAAAGATTTTAACTTCTAGATTTCCATATCTTATTTCACTACAAAAAATAACATCACTTAAGAAAAATTCAAAATAACTCCACTTAATACCAATGGTATAAGAATATCTAGTAGTCAAGTTTAAGAATTTTGAATCTTTATTCTTTTCAAGGAAAATTACAAATTACTTATATTAAACTAACTTAGAATGTCCATATGAAAAATAACTTCTTGAAACTTTACTAGTAAATATCCTAATACTTAAATATAAGTTTAGAAAATGTAGTCAATCCTTCTTCGTTAAGTTGATTCAAGTGAAGCCAATTTTTAATTAGGCGTCTCCTCAAGCTTATCCTCACATCTTTTTTCTTTTCTTCTCTTTTCTTTTTTTTTTTTTTGTTTTTTTAGGAACATTTTCAATCTTTTTTTTTCCTTTCTCCTCTTTTTCTTTTTCTTTTCATGTGAGGGTTACTATAATTAGATAGTTTTTAATGATTTTGAATTTCACTGTCCCCTTCTTAAAGTTAAAATTTTTTCACATTCCTTCACTTTATAAATTTATATTAGCCTTAAAGATTTTTTATAAAGTTTTAATCTTTTCTTCTTACATGAATCTTGAAGATTCTTAATAGTCAAAAAATACAAATTCCTTTACTAAAAATAGAAAAAACATAGTCTTATTCTATCATACCAAATAATCTTAATCTCTAAAATTAATCTTTATTATTTAAAAATTTTACTAAAGTTTTCTATATATTTAGAAACATAGATATATTTATCTAATGTTACCCTCTAATACCAAAGGTCATGTTAAAAATTTTTAAAATTTTTTGAAAATATAACTAATTGAGGAAAAATAAAATTAAGTTTCTTTTCTTTAAAAAGGAATTTATCTTCCCCCAAAACTTAAATTTTTAAAAGATTTTAAATGAAGAACTGAAAAATTAAGGGTTAAAGAAAACATTTAATACATAAAGTAAAGACATACCAGTTGAAGGTTCTGATTTGAAACTTAACTCTAAAATATTGTAGGTGCTAATTTGGAAAGCTACAAGACTTAAAACATTTAACAACATAAAATCATATAAAAATTTGCTGAGAAAGAGTTAACTACAAATAAACCCAACAAAGTACTAGAAACAAATAACTTCCAATAATTTTATAAATCTAAAGTTCACAACACAGCATACAACAAAAATAAAGTATCACAGTCCACAAACAAACTATTTTAACGATAAAGTACAATTAAACATAAAAAATAAACAAAAATCTAACTAAAGCATCACCAATCATCGTCTTCTTATTCTTGTTGTTCCACATCCAAATTTTGTTGTTGATAAGGAGTAAAAATAGTGTGGGTAGGAAACTGAAATGTGTGTCGCCCTTCATGAATTTGACCATTTCATCATCATAAGCAGCATCATATTCAAATTTTTGTCTTATCAAATAATTAAAGTGAGCATTTCTCACATTCATATTTTCCATTCTATGATCCATCCTCAAAATATCTCCCTTTTGAATCATCATTTGCTCCATATGTTCTTGGATAGTAGGGGTATTGGACGTTCTTGAAGTAAGACGAATATCCTTGGTCCTACTTCCAGATCTCCATCCAACATGAGATTCATATGTCTTTATATTGGCCGGCCCAATAGGTTTTAGAGATTCAATTCTCTCCTCCTCTGGTCTATAATCAATTCCTGCATGTTCACATAGTGTGAAGATGAGGGCAAGGTGTGTTAAACCTCCAGTAGTCTCTCCAAAAGTAATAGATCGAGTGTTCCTATAAATAATAGATTATACATCTATCCTTTTCATCTGCTGGATACAAAAGTTCAATATGGCTCTATCCCTTATAACCTAACTATGATGGTTTGTTGGTATCATTCTTCCAAAATTAAAATAGTGTCAGGCCTTAAATACTACATTTAACATAGAAAGAGGAAAGTTTACTTTAAGTCCATTCCTCACCATCTAGGTTCCTCTTCCATCAGTAAGAAAATAGATAAGCTCATTCAAGGCCTCATTGGTAGTAGAAAACAATTTGTACTGATAGCTGTATACATCTTCCAACTAATAAAATTCATTAATCATTCTCGGAGTAAATTCCACCATTTTTCCTAGAACAAGCACAATGTCTTTAGAGGTCTCCTTGAAATTGGTGCAAAACTCCATAACTATACCAATAATCACCTCAACAGTAAAGTAGCAGAAATTCTCCCACTATCGAGCATTGATAATTCTCCCAACTTCTCTACCGAGATTTTTAAATCCTCAATCCAGAATCACTTTTTTATTTGTACGCAGACTATTGAAGCAAGTGTTGGCCTTGTAATTGACAAACATTTGATCATCAAAATCTACCTTTCTCTTTCCTTTGCTCATTCTATGTGCTTTGTTAAATCTAAAAAAAATTGATAAAATTCAAATAAATTCCCAAAAATTCTGAAAATCAAAATGTGGAATGTTTTAAACTTAAATCTACTAAGTAAGAGTTCATCACACAAGGATTTTCCCAAACTCTTCCAAAAAATTTTAAAATTTTGGATCTCGACAATGTAAGATAAATCCTTGGTGAAAGTAAAAAAATTCGAGTTCAAAATATAGCTTTTAACTAAAGAAGATGAAATCCAAGCTTTGTTTGCCTTAAAATTACATCAAATCCAAACAATAGCAAGCCCTAGGTGCAAAAACTGGAGATTAAAGGTGACTCGAGAGGTAAAAAATATCGTTTCATTGTGCAAATAGCAAATTTTAAGGGTGTTTGGGTCAATTCGGGTTGAGGGCACTATCGACGCTCATCCGACGCCAGTGGCAAAAAATTCTCTTATTTGATTTTTTCAATGTTAAATTTTCTCTCAATTTACTCAAAAGTTTATTAGTCTTTTTCAACATCAATTTTCATCTAAAAATAATTCACAAACAATTATTTTCACAAACAACACCAAACTAAATTTTATATATGAAAATACACTTTTTACAAATACATTTTTCTAATCACATTTCCACATCTTCAAAGCAAACTAACTTATAATTCAGCGTCGAAATTAAGCCACAACACTAGAAAGCTGACACAAAACTATACACATAATCCAAGTTCTAAAGCAAAGCAAAGTAAATCAAATCCACACAGTTACATTAAAACATAAATATTTTAAAATAGTAGAGAGTCCAACTTCTTCAATTAATCTGCCTCTTCTTTAGTACTTTCTCTTCCTCTAATATCTCCCACAAACTTGTAATGGACATATAAATTGTAGAAGAGTCGGTACGGGAGCTGATCAGTCAAATTTTCATCGATCCACCCATCTTTTTTGAATATCTGTACCAATCCTGCTTCAACTGTTCCTATATGATCAAAGTTCTCCTTCATTCTCCAATATAGGTGATCAAAAAAAGTTAGTTAAGATTTCCTATTTCATTAATAATACTCTAAAGTTCTCTTTTTATTTTCTTCATTCTCCTCTCCAAAGATATTGAACTTCCAACCGTTGGCGGCATCAATGGTGTTGAAGCATGAGATGAATGATCCAAAATACAATTTAATGCTTTATTTCCACTATCTATGTAATTTCCATAAATAAGAATCATGGGCTCCCAAGGTAATATAACGTTTTCCCATCTTTCTTATGGAACTTGAGATTAACTGCAAAGTAGGAAAATTGTAGAAGAATGCCCAAGTCCATATATTAGCCCATTCATAATAATACCCCTAATAGATTTGAAAATAATTGACCATATATCAATGAGTTTTTCTATTTGGAAGCAATAGTTTAGAATGATACTTTCTTTCATAACTCTACTAATCTTCATGGTAGGTAGTAGTTTTGCAAATATGAAGAAATGTCATTGTTTTGAAATTGGGTTAAGCAGACAATCTAACGTATCTCTCGTCTCTGATTGTCCAATTATCATTTTTATTCGTCAGAAAATTATATACTTCTTGCATCATATCTTTCGTCGGGATAAAATTTGTATAATGATAGATTGGAACATTTTCTATCATTTACAAATCATTAGTCCTAGCAAGAGTAAATTTTACAACCTTGCCTCAAACGAAGACAACTCCTTGAGTAATTCCATGTACTACTACAGCGGCTGTAGCATAGAACTTCCCAACGCCTCTGTATAATGATTTGCTCATTCTGTGAACTTGGATTACTAACTCCTTGATTGACAAAGCCTCTCTCCTTGATAAGTCTCTTCTTCATGGTGACTTTGTTTTATAATCTCTGCGCATCAAAACTAATAAACTTTCTTCTACTAAAAACTCCATACCTTGAAGTATTTTTGGAATTGGAAGCCATAGAATTCAAAAATAGGAACTTTCTAAAAGTCAAGTAGTTTTTAGAACTTTAAAATCACTCTCGGCGATTATTGTAGAGTGAAATCCCGCCAAAGTCCGCCAAAACAGTTCAGCCTGTGAAAAATTCTTGGAACGTCGTCGGCGCTTCTGATGGTGTTGTCAGCACCACAGTCCCATTTTGGCGTTGTCTACGCCAGAGGCTAAAATTGTGTCTGAAATTTTTTGTTCAATTTGATTCCAAATTTTCCTCTAATACCAATATTTGTCTTAATTTTTGATATATAAAGTTGTGCAAGACTTACAAATACTATTATTTCCTAATACATAAACACAATTATTAACAAAATATTAATATATAGATATATAGATTAATATATGGGTTGCCTCTCACAGAGCGCTTTGTTTAATGTCGTTAGCCCGACATACCATTGGTTTGGTTGGGTTGACTTAACATAAAAAATTCATTAAATTGGGGTATGTGTCCTTCATAATTGACCAAAGAAAAATATGCTGAGATTTTCATACCTATTTTCTAAAGTTTTTGATGATATTGCACTTTAAAGAAAGGTATTTTTGATGTTTTGTTGTAGGAATAATGTGTTAGGGTCTTTGGAGCAAAATAATGCAAAAAGGAGCAAATTTGGAGCGAAAAGAACCAAAATGTCAAGATTTGAACTAGGGCGCCAACGGCAAGCCCAGCGGCGTCGACGGTGAGATTTTTCCGAGACTCCATAATTAATTCACTTAAAAGACCCACCGACGGTGAGCTCGGCGGTTATGCCCAACTAGGCATTGGATGAGGATGAATTTTGGAGGGGTGCTTAAGCAACTCTTTGGAAAGCTCATCCACAACTTTAAAAGAAGATTTTGGCCAAAAATTGGAAAGGTCCTGGATGTTAGAGAGTTCATGGATGTTAGAAAGGTCTTGAAGGTTGGAGAGGTTCCATTAGTGTTTGCTAAAGAGTCTAAATTATGAGAAATTCTTCAAGTGATTGTAAGAGTGGAGGAAAAGTGAGAGATTTCTTCCTCCTTGCCGCTTGAAAGAGGAATTTTGTATGCTGTAAAGAAAGGAAGAGATTCAGAGGAACTTTGAGGAGTTTTCTTGGGGAGAAATTAGAGATAAGTTTATTTATTGTTATGGTTTGTATGACTTTGATTTTATATATGAATTCCAAGTTTTGTTGTGTTTTCCCCATGAGATGTGAGTAGTTTTCTTTATCTTTCTCCTTATCTTGAGATTTGTGAAACGGTGAATTGAATTGCTGAGGCCATGAAAATGTTAAAAAATTGTGATGATCTTTTCACTTCTATCTTAATTTTCTTTCAATCTGGCCAATTGATCTGTTGAAATATGTTGATTTTTACAACTAAAGTGAAGATTACATCCAAGATTCAAGGAGGTCAAAGACCTTGGAAGTTGGGTGCAAATAAATAGGGAAATAAAATTATCGGGCATAGAATTGGTGATTTTAGAGTAATAGACTAAAATCCCTAATTTGGCCCTATCATTTTGGTGCTGAAGTGTAGATGTTAGCCCTCAGACAAGGGGAACATGGGAGCTCCAAAGAGAGAGCTAGTATCCTCCCAGCCTAGGCACAGATTCAATAAACAAGCGTAAGATTAGTTAATGGTCTTTATGCCTGGACCAAAGGGTAAAGAATAGGTATGATCCTTTTTGGCACAATATAAATTGAACTGATTCACTTTATCCATTCACTATAATTTCTTGAGAAGGAGAATGATGCTTTCTTATATATTGAATATCACATTAAAAACCTCATTAGTATAATTAGTTTTTTAAGAGTTATTAAAAATTACATATTTATTTCAATTGCCTATTAGTGATAGATAAACAAATTGAGTTCCATTGTTGCAATTGAGTATTGCTTTTTTGTAAAAATCTTAGTTCGTAGTTCTAATTTTACTCCCTATGGGATCGATATCTAGGACTCCATTAGAGCCCTATCTAGGACTCCATTAGAGCCCTATATTACTTGAACGATACGTATACTTGCATTGATAAGTGTGACTTTACCATTATTGAATATTTTATATATACATCTTTATCGAATCTATAACCATTATTAAGTTCTAATCTACTCCCTGTGGGATAGATATCTAAGACTCCATTAGAGCCCTATATTACTTGAGTGATACGTATACTTGCGTTGATAAGTGTGAAATGGGATCAATATCTATGACTCCATTAGAGCCCATTATTACTTGAGCGATACGTATACTTGCGTTGATAAGTGTGACTTCGAATCTATAACCGTTGTTAAGTTTTTGGTGTCAATTATTGAATATTTTATACATCCATCTTTATCGAATCTATAATTGTTATTAAGTTTTGGTATTGTTGCTGAGGAATTAAATCTATTAGTAACAGTATTAAATACTTATATTTTTAGGCATATATAAAGTCACTCTCAAGTTTTTGGCGTCGTTGCTTGCGGAGTAAAAAAGAATCACAATTTCAGTAACGAACAAATTAGGATTACTAGAAAACTTTTACTTGAATTGTAACTTATTTTCATATTTAATTAACTATTTTACTGTGTACCAATTTCAAATTATATGCGTAAATTTGGACCTGAAAATCTTATACCCTACGATTTGAAATTAGACNCTTTTTCTGTGAATGGGTTTGTTGATGATTTGGTCTGAGTCGCCGGGATGGTGGTGATTAAGAGATGGAGGAAGAGGAGGAAGGTTGCGGCCATGAGAGTGAAGTGAGGCGGCTTCTTACGCGTTGTTGTAGGAGGCCAGAGAGTGAACTAATTAAATAGATAAGCGGGGTATTAGGACAGTGGGCTTTTTTCTCCGGTATGGCACATTTGAGCAGTTCTTCTCAGTCAGAAATGATGGATCACCGTTCGGTATGATGTGTGACGGATGGTGATCAAGTAATCTATATTTGAAATTCAAAAAAAAATATATATATATTTACATACATATCATTCAATTTCTATGTATTTACATATCTAATATGTATATTTCAATTTTAAACACATACCACCTCATCTTCTCATGAGAAGTTGTATTTTACTTTTTAAAAAATTAAAATGGGAGTATTTCTTTTAATGTGATGCGAGAGATTTGGGTGGTCTAAATATAAAAATTTCTGTTTACCTCTTAGGTATGTAAATACAAGGAAGTTTGACACCATGTATGTAATCTTTCTTCTCTTCCCTTCTCTTCTTTGTAGTGCTCTCATTTTTAACAAATGAATTTAAATTACAAGGTTTAAGCATTATATAAACCCATAGGCGCCTTCTGATCATCTATTAATTTTTGTAAGCCAATTCTCTGACAAGGACCAGCTTTGTTAATTATACATGAAACACTGTCCTTTAAATGTCCATCCTCAGATTCACAAACAAAAAGGACGTGACAAATCATAAAGATATAAGAATGCAGCTAATAAAATACGGTACTGTACTGTCTAAATTCGGCATTGTGGCCATAAATGAGAGACATTTGGACGCTTTGCTTCTCAAAATAATTATAATAAAAGGTTAATTAAATGAGGGCAGTAATAGTTAAATGCGAGCATCAAGAGAGAACAACTCTTTACATTCCATTATTTTAATTTTGATCATTTTGAGCATATATATTAGTAAATACTGAATACTTACTGTGAATTTCTTTCATGAAAAGGCACTGCTGAACCTTGATGCGAGAGCCTCGAGTTCTATTGCGTCGCGTTTCAATTGTCGGGTCCGCTTATAGTCTTATGAAACTTCGAACTTTCCAAGAGAAAAAGATTGTTACGTTAGGTATCAATTATCTAATGTACTCTGCAAGAAATAAATTATCCTGAAAACACTTAGAAAGTACATGAGCAACTTATAACCTCATATTTATTGTCATTAAAACCAAATTATTTAACTCTAATGATTGTATTATCATGTCCCTTTTTGTGATGATAAATTTATATTAGCAATGCTGACCGTATATATATATATATATATATATATATAGAGAGAGAGAGAGAGAGAGAGAGATCAAAGGAAACAAATATTTGTGGTGGTTGTCCCTCAAATACTGATTCAAGGCATGTGTGTTCGTCCTCAACGGAGATCGAATCAGGGGACTTACGACAGAGCTGCCAGCCAACTTGCCGCCCGGTGTGTACGTGTACAAAATTTTTGTTTCACTCTTTTTTTTTTTTTGCAATGCCTAAATGATCATAAAAAATCAAAGACAAACAGAAAAAATAAAACAATTAAAGGAGGGTTCAACATGCCAAGCATATTCCTAAGTTGCAATATCATATTGCGGGCAATGACTTAGGGTGCGTTTGGGGCAGCTTATTTGCCGCTTGTGCGTTTTCAAAATGTCGTGGAAGCGTTTGTTTAAAATGTTTAGCCTGAGTTCAAAAAACGGAGTTTTTAAAATGTATTAGACGTTGAACGTGCATATGACCCCGCATCCGGGCATTTTGGTCTCCGATCACGATACTACCCTTCGTCGTTTTCTGCGATTTTTTCCCTCTTCCCCTCTGATTCGCCTCGCCTGGATAGATTCTTCCCCTATTCCCCTCTGATTCGCCGATTCTTCCCAGCGATTCGCCTTACCTACTCCTCTCCCTTCGTTTTCTGTGATTCTTCCCTTCTGGTTCACCACGCCTAGATGGATTCTTCTCCAGCGATTCGCCTCGCCTACTCCTCTCTACCGTTCCACTATTCCACTAGATCGATTCTTCTTATGCGATTCTTCATGGTTCTCACCACCTCCTTCCTGGTGTTTTTCACGCAATAGAGGGGACCGGTTGTGGGGTTGGGATGGTGAGACCGATAGTGAACAGACTGATGTCTCCAAGGGCTGGGCTTCCACTATGGTAATTTTTTTCTTTTACAGTTTTTTCTTTTTCCCCCTTTAATCATCAATTTTATACTCTATCAAAAAATCTAAAAAATTAGTCTTTGCACTTCATAATCACTTGATCGAATAGAAAAATGCATAAATGATTAATTTTCACAGTTCAATAGAAAGTTTGTCTCACTTTTCTCATTTTTTATTTTGCTGCCTGCAGAAGGTTAGATTTGAAATACTTTTACTGTGTTTTTTGATCTGGTATTTAGAATTGTGAGTTGTGATTTTATTTGTGTATAGTAGTTGTTTTGAGGGGATTGACATTTTGATGAATATGAAAGTCAGTTAGTTTTAAATTTGGACGCCTTTCTGCAGTGTAGTCATTTTGGTTGGATTCTGCGTATTTATAAACACAGTTGATGATCTTACGTTTGGAACAATATCTATAATAGTTGTTGGCGATGTTAAGACATAATTTCAATTTAGTTTTGGAAGAACATTTTATAGGTACCTCTTTTGTCATGAGAAATAATGAGAATCTTGTATTTACTTCCCTTTATAATTATACTTGCATCAGCTGTTTTCCAAACACACAAACCAAACAGCTAAACAGTTTATCCAAAACAGGGGCAAAATGGTATTTTATCCAGAATCAGCTTTTTTCGAAATGCACAAACCAAACAGCTAGTCAGCTTATTAGGATAAGCTACTGATCAGCAGATTATCAGGATAAGCTGATTATTTGGATAAGTTGGATAAGCTGCAGCTGCCCCAAACTGACCCTTAGTAAAGGTGTATTTTATTTATGAGTCAGTACAAAATAATTTATGTTAATATCACTGTGTAAAAAATATGATTCATAACGTAGATGTGTCAAATATTTATAAATTGAGTTCATTATATTATTACTATTATTGTTGTTAGTATAATCTGAAACTGCCCTACCAAGCAAACCTAAGGAAAAGAGCAGAAAATGGGAGAGAGTGAGAGAATATTAGAGTGAAAAAGAGACTAAAGTAGCCCGAATGGTTCATTAAACATTTATTGTGAAAATTACCTCTTATTTTATAGGTAAAGAAGATATAAAATGTATAATCACAAACTTGCCTCTATTTAAATAAATATGACACATGGTATTTTTGTCATAAGAAAACATAAATAAATAATTATATAAATAAAGAAAATGTCTTTGGCAAAGCTACCCTGTCATTTGGCGGTCTAGGATAGGTGAACATTGGGTTTGGCATGTTCATTTGGTCGATTTAATTGAGTTTGGGTGGATGGTCGGTTTTCCTATGCTGGTCAGTCGATTGACCTTGTGGAGGATAGCCAGTCAACTTGGTTGAGAACGTTCAGCCTGCATGGTTATGGATAGTCAATCGACTTAGCCAAGAACAGTCGGTGGACTTGGTTAAGTTCAATTTTCTTGGCTATGGATAGTTAGTTGACTTAGCTAAGGTCAATCGGTCAACTTGGCTAAGGACAGTCTGTTAACTTGGCTAAGGACAGCCGGTCGACTTGGCTAAGGACAGCCGGTCGACTTGGCCAAGGACAGTTGGTCGACCTATAAGGTCCCTTGGGTCTTCGGAATTTGTTAGGCCTACTTATTTAGTATGATTATTAGTTATTGGCCGCTCAAGTTGGATTCCTGTTACCCAGAGGATACTAGGCTGTTGGGCAAAAGGCACATTACAAAAATCGGACAAGCATCCCACTCTTTAACAGGAGAGGCACTAGGAGATTTATGTAGGTTTCGTGTTGGGCACCTGAATAATCTTGAAAAGTCTTAAGGGTTTCTCCAAGAAGACTAGTAATTTTATTTTGGAAAGTTTGGCATATCCCTTTCTTTGGTTTGGCAAGTCCTAATCTTTGTTTTCAGGGGTTTTCATTTGGTAGGCTTTATACATGTTTTTAGGAGGACCATGATTAGGCACTGGATCACGTGAGCTCATGCTGATTTCACTTTTGACCTTATGTGTTCCATCTTAAATTGTGTTTTTTTTTAGTCTGTAAGATCTCCTTGAGATTTATGCTAACATTTACATTTAGCTCCCCAATTCTCTTATTTTTTAGAAGTTGTGCTATAATAATAAGAAGAAAATTTACTAGAAAAAGTAGATTCATTTATGTTAAAATTGGTTCTTTAATAATACAACTCCGTGAAATTCTACATTCGTAGCCTTTTACAAATAAGGCATAGAGAGCATCTTAGTCATCCACATTTCTCAAGAGATGATCAGTTCAGTAAGCTACTTTAGTGGGAGTTACTACGTTGAGTGGCAAGAAGTTTTCGTGGGACAATCTTGTTGAGGATTTGTAAAAGGGACCTTCAAAGGGAGTTGGTTAGAACATATGAAGAAGTCTATAGATGTAATAAGGCTGAATGAGAAGACTCGGCTTGAATGGATAAGGTGATGCTCAAAGAATAGGTGAATGATGGATAACGACAACGTCAGGTCATCTGATTTGTTGAATCTCCATTAAAATGGATGTAGGTAAGGTGGGTCACCTGCTGGTGTGCCTAATGTAGCCTTTATGGCTGCCTCTAGTTTTCTAGTTGAACAGTCAACGAGAGGAGAGATTAGAGCCCTGAACTAGTAACTACTTCAATGTGAAGTTGTTGGCACCTCCCAAGATGATACCTCCACTCCGTGCCTTATGGGCAAGGTTCCACCGGCTGTGATTATAATGGCAAACTTTAGGAAAGATTCTATGGGTGTTCCATTGAGCCCTGGTGAGAGTTACCCTTCATTAGATGGTTAGAATTGGACCGATGCTTAGGTATGCAGAAACAAACCAACATGATTAACTTATTTTTCTACTCGTACTCATTTCTTGTGCTTGCAGGTGAAACATTCATGGGCGTTGACTTGCCATTGGAAGGTGTTGTTAGAGCTACTGTCTTTGGTAATTGGAGAGACTCCAGTTCACTTGCAGGGTGTAGCGATAGTTGATTCTCTAACTGTTTCGCTGGGGATCCTTAAGATTGGGCTAGTTGCTAAAAGTTCGAAGCATGGGTAAAGGATCTGAAGAAAGTGTTGGTAGCGTTGATGGAAGAGAACTATACAGAGTTGGCAGTTCTTCAGACGTAGATGACAGATCATTAATCAACATCCATATTCTTCTGAATGCAAGATCAGGTCGATAACTTTGATAATTTAAAATTGGATGGTCGAGTTTTGCACCATAAGGTAGTTCAATGGGGTTTGTTTCAGCTTAGGCTGCTCTTGACTTGCTTGTGAAGTAATTTTTATCTAAATAAAATAAGAGTTTTTGTTTCTTCGAAGCAAATTTAGTTTGTGTGCACTTTTTTCTTGAAACTTGTGCCATTTTGATGGGTTTTCCAAATTGAGACACTGTTTTCCACTACACTTAAAATCTCACTAAGAGTAGATCTAAAGGCTTGTCAGGGATTTTTCAATGCATTTGACTCTGTCCACACCCTTTGGTTCATTTTGTCTTATTTGTTCTTATCCGCTTAGGTCATTACTATGGAAATGGCAAACAAGTACTCTCTAAATTGCTTTGGCTGGTTTGTGGTGAGTGTGGTGTTGATCGTGGGTTTGACGAATGCTGCCATGATTTGAAATACATACATATTTGATGAAAATCATTAAGAGCAACTAACGATGATTTCCTGGCAATTGACCAATATAATGGTGAGTTTATTTTTTACAAGGATTAATTTCTCGTTGGGTTATCGTTGCCTCTATACACTATGCTATGGCCAGTTCTTAATACTTTTGGAGTGGTTTCTGCCGAAATAAAACCTAAATCTAACAAGACCATCATGATTTATGTGGTATAATGTCTGTAAATAGAGACACTATGGTCACATAAATAGTTCTCGTACATGTTTCTTTCAGGTAGATTCTGCGTTTACATGCTATTTGGGTTAACTAAAATGTTTTGTTTGGTCGGACTAGAAAACAAAATAGAGGAGTGGAAGCATATGTTTTTCATCTGGTCAATCTGAGGATTTGGAGGGCAAACCCAAACTCCTGGAGGCATCTTTAAGAAGAGCAAGTTAGTCTCTTCTCAGATTTGAGGCATGGCTTAGTCTCTTCTCAGATTCAAGGCTTCGCTTCCATAATAGAGGGGAGGCTATTTTTAATTATTCAATACACCGATGAGATGATGGTCAATAAATTTTTTAAACAAAGGGAGTTTGGGGCAATGACTTCAGAGATGTGGGTGGAGTCTGATGCCATGAATGAAAAATGACAAAATGAGTGGTTCTTACAGCGACAGAAAAAGAAAAGGCCATGTTAAGTTGAGGCTCGACCTTGGAAAAAGGTAGAGGCAACTGTTCACCCCACAATTGGGGTTTGAATTCAATACTAAAACATTTTATTTATGAAAATACAGTTTTAGCTTAAAATTTTTCCTCTGGTGAATTGATATTGATCGAGTGAAAGCCAACTTCGATGAATCTTGCTATGAGAGCCCATGAAAAAGAAGTCACCCAAACTCCTAATCACCTCAATGGGATACCGAGGAGCTTTTGGATCTTTAATCTGATCGGAACTAGAGAACACTTGACAAATGTTCTCTACCAACTTCATCAATCATGCCCATAATGGGAAACTTGTCGAACATCTCTCCTAGGACTCATGAACTTAAGCCAGCATCTAAGGCTGTTGCGATCATTAGATAAACTTTCATTGAAGTTCAGATCGAGTTTGAGGGTGAGCTAACTGCTTCTAAGGAAGCTCACTAATAGAAGGATAAGAATACCGTAGAAGAGCTTAAGGATGATCTTCCCCCACTTTTGGAAAAATGGAATAGAGGAGCGGGCGATTAAAGCCTGATTATAGAGGAGCGGCTAAAGTTTTTGTTACCAAGGACTCTCGATTTGCTCACATAGGCATGATGCTAGACTGGTGCTCAAATAGCCAGGGCACGAAAGATTATGCAACTATGATCATGGATGTCTCGTGATCCAAAAATCCTAGAGAAGCAACTAGATCAGTATGAACCATGGGAGATCTATAACTTGGTTTACTAGCTCCAACTACTTGGACTTGAATTGTCTCATAATCTGACAGTCTGATACCTTGGAGCCAAAAAAATGAAAGGCTAAGGTAGTGAGACAAGCAAAGCAAGTGCAAGGTTGGCTAATGGTTTCTAAGAAATAGGCATCTAAAATAGATGCTTTGTTGGCTAAGGTTGAGGATTGAGCGACTAAAGCGAAGGGTCTGCAAGTTGAGGTCGAGAGAGAGCTAAAGGGTCCATTTAAGTGGATTTCCATGATTCTGGTTAACAAGACAAATTTGTCAAAGAAGGATGTCACTGTGAAGATTACTATGGTGTTCATCGAGAACCATACCAAGCATCTCTGACTCAGCGTTGAACTAGCGACCGACCAGTTAGTGTGGGCTAGAATGGTCAACTCAAAGTACTCTCACATGGTAGAATTTTGACATGCCTAAAATATGTTACTTTTATAAGCATATTTAATGCCTATTTATAATGATATTTAAATTTAAAGAAAGGTATTTTCGATGTTTTTGGTTGTAAGTACACTAAATGGAGCAAGTAAAGCAAATTGAATGAAAATAGAGCAATTTGGAGTAAAAGAAAACAAAGTGGTCAATGTTGATTGACCGTCAACTTTATATATGCTTAAAAATATAATAAATATAGACATAATAAATATTCAATAATTGTAAAGTCACACTTATCAATGCAAGTATACATATCCCTCAAGTAATATAGGGCTTCAGTCCTAGATATCGATCCCATAGGGAGTCGTTTAGAACTGCGAACTAAGATTTTAGAAAAGAAATACTTTAATCACAATAATGAAGTTCAATTTGCTTATCTGTCACTAATAGGCAATTGAAATAGATATATAATTTTAATAACTAATAAATAATTAATAATACTAATGAGGGTTCATATAGGCAATTGAAATAAGTAAATAATTTGAATAACTAATAAATAACTAATGATAGAAAGTTAGGGTTAATAATAGACAATTGAAATAAATATGTAATTTTCTTAATAACTCATAAATAACTAATTATGCTAATGAGGGTTTAATTGAAATAAATATGTAATTTTAATAATTATTAAATAATTAATTATACTAATGAAGGTTCGACGTGATGTTCAATATATAAAAAAACATAAAATATCTAATGATATAAAGTAGGGTTTAATTGTGATATTCAATATATAAGAAAGCATCCTTCATAGATAATTTTAATAACTAATAAGTAACTAATGATAGAAAATAGGGTGTAATTGTGATATTCGATATATAAGAAAGTAACTAATTGTACTAATAAAGATTTTAATGTGATATTCAATATATAAGAAAACATCCTTCTCCTATTAAATAACGAATGATACTAATGAGAGTTTAAATGTGATATTCAATATAAGAAAGCATCTTTCTCCCAAGAAATTATAGTGAATGGATAAAGTGAATCAGTTCAAATTGTATTGTGCCAAATAGGAGCACAGAAATTATAGTGAATGGATAAAATGAATTAGTTCAATTTATATTGTGCCAAATAGGAGCATAACTATTCTATAGTGAATGGATAAAGTGAATTGGTTCAATTTATATTGTGCCAAATAGGAGCATACCTATTTTTTACCCTTTGGTCCAGGCATAAAGAACATTTACTAATCCTACGCTTGTTTACTGAATCTGTGGCTAACCTGGGAGGATACTGGCTCTCACTTTGGAGCTCCCACGTTCCCTCGCCCGAGGGCTAACATCTACACTTCAGCACCTAAACGATACCAAATTGAGGATTTTAGTCTGTCACTCTAAAATCTCCAATTCTACGCCCGATAATATTATTTTCTTATTTATTTACACCCAACTTCCAAGAGCTGTGACCTCCTTGAATCTTGGATGTAATTTTCACTTTAGTTGTAAAACTCAACGGATTTTTACAAATCAATTGACGAGATTGAAAGTAAATTAAGTTTGAAGTGAAAAATCATCACAACTTCTTTAACATTTTTATGGCTCAACCAATTCAAATCACCATTTCACAAATCTTAAGACAATCACAACTTCTTTAACATTTTCAAGGCTCAACCAATTCAAATCACCATTTCACAAATCTCAAGTCCAGCAGAAAGACAGAGAAAACTACTCAGAATTCATAGGAATGACACAACAAAACTCAGAATTTATATATAAAAGCAAAGTCATACAAACTACAACAAGTAAATAACACTTATCTCTAATTCCTCCCCAAGTAAACTCATCGAAGTTCCTCTGAATCTCTTCCTTTATTTACAGCACACAAAATTCTTCTTTGAAGCGGTAAGGAGGAAGAAATCTCTCACTTTCCCTCAACTCTTACAATCTCTCGAAGAATTCCTCACAATCTAACCCTAAAGTAAACTCTCTACACACTACTGGAACTTTTCTAACCTTTGCAACTCCCTAACTCCCTCTTAATTTTGGCCAAAATCTTTTTTTAAAGATGTAGAAGAATTTTCCTAAGAGTTGCTTAAGCATCACTCAAAAAATCGTCCACATTCAATGCACATTTGAAAATAATCGCCGATCTCGTCGGCGGCGGCCTCGAGGGCGCCGTCGACGGGCCTTCTAAATCAATTGACCTGGAGTCTCTGGAAATTCTCGCCGCCGGCGCCGTTGGGCTCGCCGCCCTAGTTCAATCCTTCACATTTTGGTCCTTTTCGCTCCAAATTCGCTCATTTTTTCATCTTTTTGCTCAAATAACCATAATTCATCATACATACAACAAAACATCAAAAGTACATTTCTTTAAAGTGCAATATCATAAAAAACAGTGTAAAATAGGTATGAAAATCTCAACATATTTTTTTTTTATCAGTTGTATTTTGTGTATAGTGAGAATTCTCCAGCCGTCCTTTGTCATCCTTGTTTTGAATGAATAAAATTTCATTCGGGGTTCTAAAATTAAAAAAAGAACACTTGATTTAATCACAAACATGCAATATTGATATATCATTTGACTATTTCATTAAAAACTCAAAAGTTTTAAAAGCACTTCAATAGTTTAATTTGAGCTTATTTGACATGGAATATGATAATTTATGGTGTCGTGAAAATCATCTTAATGAGATATTCAACTTCAATATAAATTTGTGTTTATTGGAGTTGTGATGAAGGTGAATTTACTTTTAAAAATTTTTAATTCAGAAATATACCGAACTTCAAATTTGATTAGATAATTTTCTCAAGATATATAAGCCTAATTTGATTAAGTACAACTTGATTTGGCATATTCATATCTTCTTATGTTTATAATAAAAATTCCAACATGATTATATATTAAAGATCTAAAATTGGATATTTGTATACATCAAAGCTACTTCATGAATCTTAAAGATAACGAACGACTTAGAATATGAAGTTTCCCTCTATAGTAAGCGATTGACCGACAATTTAATGCTAAGCATGATAATCCACGTCTCTAAACCTAGAATATGTCAAAACTCTAGAGATGGTCCCATACTCAGTAGCAGTAAGATCCACTAAAGCNAAATAGAAATCATACCTCAGTATTTTAGGCATTTTCATCATTCTGAAATTTTTGCAGGCCTTCTCAAAATTAATACTTCACCTGGTCTATAATATTAGGAGCTTTCTATACATATAAATCATTAGAGTAATTTCTGGGTAATAAAATTTTGAAATACGTATCAAACTAAAATATTAAACAAACACAACATTTCCTAACACAACCACAATACTAAATAAAATAATTAAAATTAAAATGTGAAAATAAAAATCACATTATATTATAATCCACAATACTACTCAACATCTATTTAAACTACACATGCACATTTAACTATAACACTAACTTTATAACAAAAATTAAAATTATCCAGGTACACAAAATAATAAAAATGAAAGTCCAAATGCATAAACATCCATTTCTATTACAAAAAGATTACAGAAATAAAAGTGCAAATATAAGTACATCAATTCATTCAATATCAAAATCCCAAGCTATATCTTCATCGCCTTGATCAGCAGGTGGATTGGGCTGATACTGAGTATATCAGACATTCATTTAATATCAAAATCCCAAGCTATATCTTCATCACCTTGATCAGCAGGTGGATCGAGATGATACTGAGTATACCGGGGGCACTCAGAAAAAGTAACATCAGACTCACCTCTGTAGTGTCGGGCCTGAGCTTCATAATAAGCTATCTCAAAATCCGAATTCCTTTGAACGTACTCGCTATCGTAATCATGTCGATGTTCTAAANTCAGGAAATGTAACATCAGGCTCTCCTCTGTAGTGTCGGGCCTGAGCATCATAATAGGCTATTTTAAAATCATAATGCCTCTGCATGTACTCACTATCATAATCATGTCGGTGTTCTGAACCTCCGATCCTCTCATTTAGCAAATCTATGCTCTTCCGCTGCAAGGTCAACTCATTCATCAAATCTGTTAAGGTGGGGGAGCTAGAAGGAGGAGGAGGGTCATAACTTGTAGAGGGAACGCCTCTACGCATAGAAGGTTCCTGACTCCTACTTTCAGTTCTCCATTTCTCATGGGAGACATAAGCTTTTAGATTTGATTTACTAATAGGTTTCATTGGGTGAACCCATTCTTCCTCTCCAGCCTTCACTCTAGAAAGTTGGCAAAGTGCATAAATAAGTTCAGGATGTCCTAGACCTCCACTAGTCTTACTCTTTGTCATAGCNAAGAAAAAAGATGTGGGGAGAAGCTTGAGGAGATGCCTAACTAAAAATTGGCTTCACTTGAATCAACTTAAGAAAAAAGACTTTGACACATTTTTTGAACTTTTTATTTGAGTATTAAGTTAATGATTAATAAAGCTTTATGAAGTTATTTTTCATATGAATTTTTTAAGTGACTTTAATATGACAAATTGTAATTTTTCATGAAAGAAATAGAGGATAAAAAATCTTAGAATTAATTACCGAATATCCTAGCACCTTTAGTATTAACTGGAGTTGTTTTGAATTCCTCGTAAGTTATACTATTATGTTTAGAGAACTTAAATATATGCATTTTTAGACCCGTATTTTATACTTATTTTTGGTGATATTGCACCTTAATGGAAGGTATTTTGATGTTTTCATGCAGTTTGTTGAATTTTAGGACTTAAAGCAAAAAGGAAAGAAAAAGGATGGAATTTGGAGTCAAAATGATGTTTTTGAAGAAGTAATCAACGCCGACCGCGCCAATGTCAGCACTGACGACGCAGAACAACAGAACAACTCAATGTTTTACTAAGCGCCGACAGCGCCAAAGATGATTCAGCCCCCATTTCTAGAAGGTTCGATGTATTTGGATAATTTTTGAAGAGTTTTTTGAGGCACCTCTTGGAGAGCCGACTTTGGCTTTTATTTGAGGCTGAAATTCATCAGGAAAGGGACTCCTTTTTCACTCCAAATGTTCTACCACGCCCCATTTTTCGCCATTCTTCATAATCCATCTTCATTCCACCACCATATTGGACTCCATTAATGATTTTTCTTTTATATTTTAGAGTTTGTGTGGTGAGATTTAGTGTGAAACTTTCTATAAAAGTTTTTCAGAAGGAGAAAAGTGAGAGATATCTTCTTCCTACATTTCTAAGAAAAGGCTACAAGGGATTTTCTTTGAGAAAGAGTTTCAGATAATTTTTGGTTGTTTATTAGTGTTGTATGAAATTTCTTTTATATATAAAATTTGTGTTTCCTTGTTTCTTTCTCATAAAGTCTGAGTAGTTCTCTCAATTTTTCTCCCTACTCTGAGATATGGTGAAATGAAGAGATACTATGATCTACCAAAATTAAAATATAAAATAAATTGTGATGATTTTTTAACACTGAACTTAATTTACTTTTTGATCTAACTAATTGAATTATTAAAATATGTTGTAAAACATGTGATACGAAAAAAGGAGTATGAGTTCTACAACAGAGTGAGGATCACATTTGATTTCATTGAGAAGAAATTCGTTCATGGAAGTAAGTGCAAATAAATAATGAAATATTATTTATTGGGTGTAGAATTAGAGAATGTTTAGGGTGACAGACTAAAATCCCCAATTCGTTCTTAGTGTTTAAAAACTAAAGCAAGATTTAGCCTTCAGGTGAAGGGAAGTGAGAGCTCTGGAGTGGGAGCCGGTATCCTCCTAGCCTAGTCACGGATTTAGCGACTAAACTTAGGATTAGCAAATGATTTTCTATGCACTGTATTAGGGTAGAGAATTATAATTGTTCTTATTTGGCACAATACATATTATAAACATTTATCTCATCTCATTTCACTAGAACCTCATTGTAGTGGGAAGGATGCTTTTTCATATAAGTAATCTTCATTACATAAACATAGTAAATTAGTATTTACTTTTTAAACTTTGAATTTCTATTTTGCTAATAGTTAAGTACTTTAGTTTTCATAACATCTCAACATTCTAAATTAGTGACAGTAATTTCGTTTGATTTTCTTTAAATTTCCTAGTAAAACTGATCATTGTCAATTTACACCTTCCCTGTGGGATCGATATTTGGGGCTTAAATAGAAAGTCCTTTATTGTTGATAACAATACATATACTTGCATAAAATACTATTATTAATTGACTATAATTATATATATTTTAAACTACTTACTTTTTATAGAAGGATCAAGTTTTTGGCGCTTTAGTGGTGTCAACTTCATAAATCCTTACATATAAAAAAATGGGGAGCTTGGCCTCCAACTTTGAAGCAGAAAAGTTTAGTCTTCTTTCGTTTGTAATCTTCCATAACCTTCTACCATTAGTCAAAGATGAAATAATCTCATCTAGCTTCCCCTCAGTAGGACAATAGTTTGAATAAAAACACAAAGTACTCGGGGGCAAATGATAAAATTGATTAATTACCTTTCAAGAAAATGGTATTGTCTTCTCCCTTATTTTGACTCCTTCTGCATCAGCTTCAGGGAGATTTGTGTAGAACTCCCGTACAACAGAAATCACTACGATAGTAGCAAAATAACAAAATCGCTCCCACTGGCGGCAAACAATCAACTCTTCCACAGCTCATCCCAGACTTTTAAAACATCACTCAACAATCAACTTCCTCGAATGCAGTGCATCACTGTATTGATCTTCAGCTCTCGAACCAAAAAGTTTACTTGAGTCAAATGGAGCCTTGCCCTTGCTTCTTTTCATTCTTGCTATCATTTTCTAAAAATATATAAAATTAAAAATAAATTCCAAATTCAACTCCAAATCACTAAACTGAACTCCTAAAAACTTAAACTAATAAATTTATGCATTTTCCATCAATTTTCTCAAATGTTCACCATGAATAGTGATTTTTGGGTAGCTCATGAATGTGTTGAAAATACATGGTGAAAATAAAAAATATTTGTATAGAAGTGAAGCTCTTACCTTAAGGATCTCAAATTTAGAATTTTTTCCCTCAAATTTACAAAAAATCTTCAAATATGGTGTGCCCTAGCCCCAAAATTGTGAAAAACTGAGGAAGAAGGCGAAGTAAAGGTGTGTTAATGGAGTTTTTCGGACCAATTTTTAACTTAAAATCGTTCACAAACCAAAACTTAAGTGCGAATGGTTTGATGCTTAAGCATCAGTCTCTCTGTTTAGGAAGCGCTTAAGAGTAGGTTATGGAGCTTAGGCACCAGTGCAAAAATTTAGATTTTTCAATTTAAGTGAAATGCATGTCTAGCCTAAGTCAACCAACCCGATATGCTCTCAAAACACTGAAATAACTATTTCCTCTCCTCTTATCTCTTCTCTTACACAAGATTTACCATTTTAAACTAATTCAATTCAACACACAATAACATGAAATTTCTCACAACCAAAACACTTATATTATTTCATAAACGATTACAAATACTTTCAAATACATAAATTCTCCATCCAAATAATCTTCGATGAGATGATTCCTAATATAAACACTAGATAATCATAACATTAAAACACACTGAACACACTTATCATTAACAAAAAACTAAAATTATCATTAACCAACTTATCATTAACAAACACTAAACACAATCACTAAATCACAAACTTAATTCCACTCTCTAATTGATGGAACAAATTCTAGCCTATCATTAGTCTCTCCTTCAGCATTTGGAATGTATATATGAAAGATTGAATGATGATTAACAACTGTAACTGAATCTTCTTCAATGCACTTGTTCATTAGATACATTGCCTTGTCAACTTCTTCTATAAAATTGGTGTGACTAAACTGCATCTTAAGTTACCATCCCACATAATCCAGATGTGTGTTAACTTCCATCACTTTCTCTTCAATTGAAGCCACATTAGCCTCAATCTTAGTGATTTTTTCACTATTCATTCAATACTAACGGTGAGAAAAGCTTTATACATCTCTTTCGCACTTTGACTAATAAACTTCTTTCTTACTGCCTTCTCCTTCTTCAAATCACTCTCTCAAGATGAATTTTTTCTAAACCTCTCTTTTTCACTTAGGATTTACATTTAAAACTGAATTGTGGTAAAAATCTTTACATAACCCTTACATTTATAGGCTTCAAACTCTTTTTATAAACCAAATTTAACACATGTTTTTTAACTGCCACGCTTAAACGCCGGATCTCGACACTTAAGCGTCAGTGCCTAATTTAGCACAGGTCAACTTAATATCCAAACACTCATTCTAAAATGTCCAAGTCGTCTATTAAGGTCAAAGAATAATCACTAACTCAATATATAGTCAAAATAATACCAGAATTTTCTAAATCACACAAAATAACATAAAAATATAAACAAATACACAGATAACTATGGGTGTCTTCTATAGAGTGCTTGGTTTAACGTCGTCAGCCCGACGTAATCAATGCTTCTTCTGGTTGACCCAACTGTCGACACTATTTTGGTTTGGGGAGTTACCCATAAGAAGTTGTAGGCCACCGGAATTGAAATCTCGTCGCCCGCTTCGGAAGGATGTTTAAGTTTAGAAAAATGTGAAATCAAACTAACATCATATTTTTATAGTTTAAATGAAAGAGCGCTATACCTCAAATCATGTATCTATCCAAAAGGATAAACACAAGACTTGAGGATGAGGCTCGATTAAATAAACTAAGAAATATATGACGTTCGTTTGGTGTGTGAAACTGTTATATTTGTCGACAACTTCCCCTGTTTAATATGAAGTATTAAATAGGGTTTATATTAAGTTGGGTTCAAGAAAAGGTTCCTATAAGGGCAAGCCCCCATAGTTAATTACGTCTTAAATGATCGAAGTCATCTAAGAAAACTCTTGATAAAAATCAATAAACATTATCTTCAAGGAATTCAAAGGAAAGGACTTTTCAATGAAATCAGACAAAGAGGTGTGAAAGGGGAATGATTCAAATTTAGAATATTTTATTTTTTGAATCCAAAGGAGGAAGAACTAAAGGATGTCATGGATCCGGAGGTGAACCTCGGTGACTTCTCTGTCTATCCTATTGTTTGGCTTCAGTTTTGAGGAGAAATTATTTGAGTGTTTCATCCTGACAATTTTATTAGTTTAGGGCTTAAGTTTGTGTGAAACGATCACACAAATAGCCTAGAAGATGTGAGGGTTTAGATCATGAAAAACTACAACCTCAGAATCCTAAGGCGAGTTAGGGCTTATATTATATGACATGGTTATACAAAGGTCAAATAATGAGGTGAGGGTTTATGTTGCATACGCAAACAACCTCAAAATCCTATGGCTTGGTTGTTTAATTCTAAGGAAGGAAGTTGTTTTAGCTGATGTAGTTGTGTTTTGCTGTTGAAGATGGTTGCGCTATCCACAATGCTAGCTCCAAGCTCATTGCCATGACGATTTTAAGTTTTCTAGGGTGTCCAGTTATGATGTCAAATCAGGTGGCTTTATGGCTGTAGTTCTTTAAATTTACGGGGAATGTGAACGTTGATTAGAGCGACAATGGTTAGGATCCTATGATTCCCTCATTCCGACACCACTATTTTCTATTGGATTCACTTAGTATAAATGAATTTACTAAACAGTCGTCCCGGCACCACTATTTTCTATTGGAATCACTTAGTCCAAATGAATTTACTAAACTCTCGTCCCGGCATCACTATTTTCTATTGGAATCACTTAGTCCAAATGAATTTACTAAACTCATATTAATGAGTTCCATAATTTCATTTAAACCGTGGGAAGCCTCGTTAGCAACCGTAGGTTACCTTCATGAATTCCATAATTTCATTTAGACCGTGGGTCCAAATGAATTTACTAAACTCAACTTAATGAGTTTCATAATTTCATTTAGACCGTGAGACCTCGTTACTAAACTCAACTTAATGAGTTCCATAATTTCATTTAGACCGTGGGAAACTTCATTAGCAATGTAGGTTACCTCCTCTGGAATTCCATAATTTCATTTAGACCGTGGGTCCAAATGAATTTACTAAACTCAACTTAATGAGTTTCATAATTTCATTTAGACCGTGAGAGCCTCGTTAGCAACCGTAGGTTACCTCCTCCGAGGGGTTCCCGATTTTCTTTAAATCGTGAGAAGCCTCACCGTAGGTTACCTCCTCCGAGGACCATAATTTCATTTAGACCGTGGGAAGCCTCGTTAGCAACCGTAGGTTACCTCCTCCGAGGACCACTATTTTCGATTGGATTCACTTAGTCCAAATGAATTTACTAAACTCAACTTAATGAGTTCTGGCCTTATGATTGAAGTTCTTTAAATTTTATGGAGGCATGTTAAAGTTGATTAGAGCGACACCATCCCTCGTTCCGGCATCACTATTTTCTATTGGATTCACTTAGTCCAAATGAACTTATCAAACGCATCTTTAAATTTTATGAGGTCATATTAAAGTTGATTAGAGCGACACCAGTTAGGATCCTACGGCTCCCTCGTTCCGGTATCACTATTTTCTATTGGATTCACTTAGTCCAAATGAACTTACTAAACCCTCGTTCCGACACCCACTATTTTCTATTGGATTCACTTAGTCCAAATGAATTTACTAAACTCAACTTAATGAGTTCTATAATTTCATTTAGACCGTGGGAAAACTCGTTAGCAACCGTAGGTTACCTCCTCCGAGGGCATATTAAAGTTGATTAGAGCGACACCGGTCAAGATCCCACGGTTCCATCGTCCCGGCACCTCATATTAAAGTTGATTAGAGCGACACCGGTCAAGATCCCACGGTTCCATCGTCCCGGCACCTCATATTAAAGTTTATTAAAGTGACACCGGTCAAGATCCCACGGTTTCGTCGTCCCGGCACTAATATTTTCTATTGGAATCACTTAGTCCAAATGAATTTACTAAACTCAACTTAATGAGTTCCATTTCATTTAGACCGTGGGAAGCCTCGTTAGCAACCGTAGGTTACCTCCTCCGAGGGGTTCCTGACCATCTGATAGAGATAACTTAATTTAGTTGCAATTGTAAGTTTGTGTGATGTTTTGATTAAATTTTGAGTTGTTTTATATTTTGAATATTGTGTTGGTGAATTTTTTCTTGGTTGATTTTAACTTTAGTTTTTATTTTGGTTTTGTGGCTATCCTAATAGTTTTAATTTTCATGCAGGGTGACATTGTTGTTTCGCATGCATGTTTGCATTAACATCAAAAGTACAGTATGAAAGTACAAGAAAGACTGCGCTGTAAAATGTAAAAACGTACCTGGCGAGTCTTCTCGTTCCACCACCTGAAACTCAAACTGCATGGCAAAGAATTTTATATGAAGTAGGAAAATAAAGTTTTGGTGACCAACTTAACCCTAGGCCATATCTTGGTGGGCCCCTATTAGTTTGATTAAAGATGATTTTGGTAAGCAAAGCACATTAAGTTTAGTAGACCTTTGAGGTATCCAACAAGTTAAAAGAAAGAAGCGAGTGCATGCTTCCCTCTCACTATCTGGCGAAAGGCCTCGAGCTCATTTAAACTTATTGTGTTGCTTAATAATTCACCTTATGAACACCCTAATGCTCAATGAACATTGATGTCCAAATTATCCCTAAAAGTAGGGTAATTATAACTTGTAATTTAATTTTGAAGAATATGTGAATGAAGACCCTTAAAGGGGGCAAGCTAGTGTTATTGGAACACTTAGCCAAATTTTTGTCCTAATTATACTTGTGGTGTTTTAAAGGTGTTAAACTTTAGCTATGTTTACTTTTCTAATCCTCATTTAATCAGTCTTGATTTAACTTAGATCGCTACTAAACCTTTAAAACCTAGGTGAGTGTCTTAATTAATTTTGAAAAGGTTAAATTTTAGGTGATCATGATTCATTATTTGAATTTAATTTGAACATCAAATAGGGGTATTAAATTTATTAATTATTAACTTCAAAGTCATACCCCTAACTCCTAGGTTCATTTAATTTTAATAAACTTCCAAATTTTAATAATTTAGAAATTTATTAATTTGTCCTTCTAATTAGGTGGTTGGTTTCTACCAATTAATCTCCTTTTTAATTTAAGTCATCCAAACAAGTTAATTAAGATTCCAAGTTGCCTATTTTCCTCCTTAAGTTAAGTCTAAATGTTAATTAAGGCCAAATTCCTAAAATTGCACTTTTGTCCCTCACACTCAACACTTCATAATTTATCAAATTTATCAAATTCATATCAAATAACTTTGACATTTTTATCCTACCTCATTCATGGGTCAATTAATACAATGGAGGAGAAAATGTGATTTTTCAAAATTTAATTAAATTTTTATAATTATTTTTATGCAAAAATGAGATTTTTCAAAGAAAATTTGCTAACTTGATCAAGGTGAAGCTTAATCACTTGAATTTTTTTTAAAGGTAAACCTAGACTAGAGAACCATTTGGACAAAATTTTATATTTTTTGAATCTTATTTGAATTATTAGAATTTTTCTAAATTCTATGGTATTTATTAAATTTAAAGTATTTTAAATGGGGAAAATTAAGTTTTATATTTTTGAAAAATTTCCTTGAGATCAGACCACTTAGAGAAGTAAATTTTATGATTTTTTTTTTCTTTAATTTATTGGAATTATTTTAGTGGAAATTCATTTTTTAGCCTTTAAAAATTATTTTAAGCTTAAAAATACAATATCTTTGTTTAGAAAATCAAGAAAAATATTCCAATTACTTCTAAATTCTTAGAAAACAATTTAGAATATTTCCAAGATTTTATTATTTTTGTGATTTCTATTAATTTTTTAATTATTAAAATAGGATTAAAAATGAAGTTTTTATTTTAAATACAATTCTATTTTTATAAAATTTTCGTGATCACAGAGAACTCAAAAAAAAAGTTTTCATAATTTTTTGAGTTATATTTTGATAAATCATTTTAGTTCCAAAAAAAATATTTAACTTAAAAAATCAATTTAGGTCATCAAATGGACTCAAAATGCTTTGAAATTTTTATGGGGAGTTATTTGGATCTATAAAATAGTGGAGATCAAAACTCAAGTCATTTTGATAGTTATGTTTTCCAAAATTAATTACCTTAGTGTTTTATGGTTTAAGCAAATTAGGTTTATTTTGAATGACTTGGCTCATGAGAAATTTTTTTAAAGGTTCTCTGGTCATCATAAACCTTCTAAAATTTTCTTAGATTTTTCTAAGCAAAATACTAATTATTATGATTAATTTAAGTAAATAATTTACATAAACTTGAAAAATATGGATCTATGTCTAGAGGCCTTCTCTAACTTTGGGAAAATCAAGGAATGTTCCCCTTGACAGAGGCTACAACATGCCAAAATTTCAATTCATGGTCAAATGCCTATATTCATAGAGAATCAAGAGACTCAAAATAGTATTTATTTAATTAAAAATAAAATATGTATCAGATGAACTTCAAATTATTTCCACATTGTTCTCCTCTGTTCACTGAGCAAAATGGTTTTTTTATTTTATTTGTGTGACTTTTCTACACCAAGGTATGAAGTTTTGAAGACAAGGGTCATTTTTTGAATTTTTTTAATTCCCTATTTATCTATTTAAACACGCGGTGCCACATCATCCTAGGCAACTTCGAAGCTCAATGCGGCGCGCTCCCATTTGACGTTGCCATCCACTTCAGCACTGACTCGACCTGCGGTTTATATCATGAAGCACTGTTCGGCTTCATCTTGACCGTCCATCCGATACACGCTTGATCAAACAACGCTCCGTCATCGTCCCTGATAGCCTAGCCCAAGAACCGTCCATCTTCCAAGCTTGATATCTCCTTAATTCCTCAACCGAATTAAGAAATTTTTTTTAATATGCTCGTCTAGACTAGAGGAATATATCCATAAGGTTATGATGCCATGAAATCAACTCAAAGTAAATGAAGAATCTAAATAGGCTCGAGATGAGGAGGAGTTCAATACCTTTGCTCTGAGAAGGAAAGCTTCAATCAGAGAGGCTTGGCACGTTCGGTGGAGACCAAGGAGGCTAGGGATTGAGCCTCTTGTTGTGGTGTAAGGTCTAGGTATGAATTTGACCAAGCTCGATTTCAGGTGTTGATCAAAGTCTATGGTAGGGGCTCAGTGGAAAGGGGATTTGATGGGGCTTTGTCTTCTTTCAGTGATGTGAAGGTGTGGGTACAAGAAATTGAAGTTTGGGGGACAGTGGAAGTGTAATGAGTTCTGTCCTGATTTTAGGCAGAAATTTGAACTCAAAATTGGGCTTCCACAATGGGAATCGGTGGGGGAAGATGGTTGGATTGCACTGAGGAGGTCTCAAAGAAGCTCTCTCTAAGAAAATTTCAGCACACCTTCCATGGCTATAGAAGTGAGTTTTTTATAAAAATAGCCAATGGGTGGCTGTGTGGGTCAATTGAGGGGTTCAAAGTGCTGCCTATGTAGAGGGCAGAGAGGCTTTGATTTGGATGAGGTGGCCTTTTGATTTGATTTAGGTGAAGTTCAAGAGGAGGTGGTTCTCAATTTTGGCTTCTCCAGCGACTAGGCCAGTTGGCCATGATAGGGGGAGGTGGCTAGGAGCTCAGAGAACCCAGGGGAATATGTCACAACAATTTAATGGGCTGGGGTTTAGTTTTGGCAAAAAGAATCTTAACCTTAAGAAATTATGGTATGAAATCCCTTGATTTAAGGGACATTGGTCCATGGCTTAGCTTAGGTGGTTAGGTGAGTTTTGGCTCAGTCTTAGGGTCCAACTAAAGGCTGTGGAGTCATTAATGGCATTAGGGTGGTTAGGCTACATTTAGTGCATGGATCCAAGTGGGTGCAAATGACCAAAACTTGGGTTTGGGTTAGGCTAGCCATGTCCTTGAGCCCAATTGATTGATGCACTTGATGTAGATGATTGTAATGAACATTTTTTTATGAAAGATTGAAAAGATTTTGAGTTTAGTTGGAGGGTCAATTTGAAGGAATTTGAATATTGGTCATTTTGGGCATGTTGGGCTAGACTTGGGTCTAGATTGGGCCTACTTTGGGCTAAGTCCGAATTGAATGTTAAAAATGGTCAATAGGAACCCCATGAAGAGTTTTCAACAAAAATGGGTGCCAATTTTGGGGTTAAGGCATTCAATTTGGTGCAATTCGAGGATTTTGGACTTGAGTTGAAATTAAATAAAATTGACACTTCACCAAGGCCAATTGATGGTCAATTTAGATTTGTAGGATTGTTATAAATAGTTTTCAACATAAACCATGGCCAATTGAGGGGGCTATGGATTCAATTTGGTGAGATTACGTCATGTGTCCAAAATTGTGGGTTTGACCAAAATGAAAATTGGGCTGAAAGCATGGGCCAAATGAGCATGAATTTGGTTTATTTTGGTCACATTGAAAGTGAATTTGAGTTTGAAATTGAAATTTGGGGAGATTGGAATCAAATTTATGGACATTTGAGTTGAATTTGGGAAAGTTTAGGCCTTTAAAGGTAAATTTGGGGGTCTTGGTCAAAGATGGTCAAATTAGCCAAATTGGGTCATGTGGTAGTTAAGAAAAATTAAATTGGGAATATTTAGAATATTTTGGGAACTTTTGGGATTTTTTAGAATTTTTGAACGTTTGGGCCCATGATTGGCATTTTGGTAATTTGGCAATTTTTTGTGATTTTAGGTAATTTGGGTGTTTTCAAAAGGTTTCAAATGATTTTTGAAGAACTTTGGGTATTTTGGATAAATTTAGGAATTTTGACCAAATTTAGGGTTTCAAGGGTTCTTAGGTAATGTTGGGTAGTTTAAGGACAAAAGACTAAGTTTGGTATTTTGGCAGAGTCAGGGTGCCAACCACCATAAATAAGCTATGGACCCATGGAAACCCCATTTGGTTCCTCTATGTACTGATCTTAGCTAAACCCTAGCCTAAGGCTAGTAGGTTTAGGGGACTAATTACATGTGTTTCTCAAAGGCTCAAGGGACCAAAGCCAAGAAATTATGGGTTTAGGGTAGTGAGTGAAGTGAGTGCCTTTGCTCTAGACCAACACCCAAGGCAACCCTAAGGTTAAATAGCCTTATAGGAACTCTCCTTGAGCTCTCCCATAATGAACCCACCTACTAAGTTCTAGAGGTGAGAACCAATATGTAGAACTTCAAGTCGAGTAAAGAGTTGTTTGAAATTTCTAATGGTGAGGGTTCCTTTTCTAGTTTTCTAAGAATAGTCAAGAGGAAAGTCTTATGGCTAGACCTTAGGCAACTAAAGAGGAAGACTAGACCTCAACAAAAAATGAGGTCAACAAATGGACCCCAATAGATGTGGGAGTCTAGTATGTTGTCCAGTATTCCAACAAAGCTTCTAAAATTTGTTGTTCCAATATTTTTTATTTTCATTGAGTGTTTTCTTTAAAATCTGTACTAATATATTATTGAAGGCCTCAGCCAATCCATTTTCTCTGAGATATTAAATTGAAGAGTATCTCCAATCTAGTCTGTTTCATTTGACAAATTTGTTGATTTTTTTGCTTTTGAATGTCATCTCATTGTCAGAGATTACTCTGCGCAGCACATCGAAATGGTAGACAATTTGACTTTTGAAGAATTGGAGGACATGATGTGTTGTAACCTCTCGTAGAGGTACTGCCTCTACCCATTTAGAGAAGTAGTCTGTAGCAACGAGAATAAGTTTGTGTCATTTAGAAGATCTATTGGACTTATTGTGTCCGACCCCCAACAATCAAATGGCCACGAAGCAATAATTGGGTGTAGCACATTCGAAGGTTGGTGCAAGACCACCCCATGCACTTGGCACTGGTGACATTTTTTGGCGTCTCCATGTAGTCAGACATCATTACTGCCTAATAGCATTCGAGTCTCTTAATCTTCATTTTCATTTTTCGTCCTGACTGGCGAGCATCACACAATCCGACATGTACCTCTTTGACGATATTCTGTTCTTTGGGCCTGCTAAGGCATCGTAATCACATTTGATCGAATGACCTTCTGTAGAGGACACCACCAACCAAGGTGTATGACATAGCTCTTTTTTGTAATGTGATGTGCCTCAGACTTGTCTTCCGACAACTTTCCAGTATGCAAATATTCTATTAATGGCTTGCGCCAATCTTCGTTGATATCCACAACTGCATTTATTATTTCTTCTTTTTCGAGCTTGTGTAGATTTTCAAGGTCAATTTGAGACAAAACTTGTGCTCCTTGCACTATTATTTCAATGGAATCCTCTGAGGGACACGCCAACTCCTTAGTGAGTTTCTCTAGAGTATCGGTATGGGCATTACCTCCCATAGGAATCTGGTAGAAAGTCACATTGAGAATCTGTTCCAACAGATTCATCGTGTAATGATGGTTTCTACTAGTCTTGGTTTCAAAATTTTGTATGGTCCGACAACTTGCTGGATGACAAGTTGAGAGTAACTGTAGATGGCAATGTTTTTTATATCCATTGAGATAGCCAACTCCAATCCGGTGATTAAAGCTTCATACTCTACTTCATCGTTGGTATACGGCTCTATCAAGTGGTATGAGAACCTCAACATAGCCTTATTTGGCGTGATAAAGATCAAATTGATCCTTGCTTTGCCTGGTATGGTTGTGCCTAATTATTTGTCTTTTATCGGTGATGAAGCATCTTCAAAGTACATCTTCCAGCGTTGCGCACTAGAGGATTCAGTTTATAGCACTTGATCATTTAGTAGTTCGTCATTGAAAGGCGACTTAGCTGGCAGTGGGTGTGCAGCAATAAAGTTGGCTAGAATTTGTCTCCTGATAGCACAAAGGGGAACAAAAGTTATATTAAATTGCAATAAAATCATTAATCGTCTTGCTAGACGTCCCGAGAGTGTTGGTCGGGTCATCAAATATTGCAACGGATTAACTTTCAAGATTAGGCTAATTTTATGAGAGAGCATGTAATATCTAAGCTTTTGGGCAACAAAAATTAAAGCCATACAATGCTTCTCAAAGGTGGATACCTCATCTCCATTGATATTAGATGATGACTTATGTAGTAGAGTGCATTTTCTTTACCCTCATCATTGACTTGGGTTAAGAGGGCTCCAAGAGAGTCATTTAAGGCCTCGGTATAAAGTATCAAAGGTTTCCTTGGGATAGGGGCAGCCAAAATAGGTGTCATTAAATATTATTTAATGTCCTCAAAGGCCCACTGGCATTTCTATTCCCAAATGAATTTGGTGTCCTTTTTAATTAATTTCGAGAAGGGTTGACACCTACCTGAGAGATTAGAGATAAAACATCTTAGATATGTCAACTTCCTTTGGAAGGAACGTAGTTATTTCAAAGTGTTAGGAGGAGGCATTTCCAATGGCTTTAATCTTATCTGGGTTGATCTTGATTCACTGAAGATGGATAACAAATCCTAGAAATTTCCTGGAGGTAATGTCAAAGGCGCACTTTAAAGGATTCATTTTTAAGGTCATATTCGTAATCGTTCGAACACAATCCTCAATTTGTACAAATGGTCTATTTTTCATTTACTTTTGATAACAAAATCATCCACGTGACATTCTACTTGGTTGTGAATGAGGTCATCAAAAATCTTCGTCCTTTCTCGTTGTTATGTAGCTCCAGCGTTCTTTAACCCAAACGACATCATTATGTAGCAGAAAATTCCAATAGGCATTCTGAAGGTTGTAAGTGATGCATCCTTAGGAGCTATCTTGATTTGGTTGTACCCCGACGATCCATCCATGAAGGAGAAAATTTTTTTTGTGTAGAAGCGATATCAACTATCATTTCTTGTATTAATAGCAGAAACTCGTCTTTTGGACATGCCTTATTTAGATCTCTGAAGTCAACACAGACAAGTGTCTGTCCATTTTTCTTCTTGATTGGAACAATGTTAGCTAAACATGTGGGGTACTGTTCATCCTGCATAAAGTTAGCTTCTATTAATTTCTTCACCTCGGCTATGACTTGTTCTATTTTGAGGTGCCTTCACCTAGGGCTTATTTTACAGCAGTCATATATTTGTCCACCCTGAGTTTATGAACTGCTACTTCTACTGACAGTCTTGACATTTCATCATAACTCTAGGTGAAGCAATCTTTGAATTCTGTTAACAGATTGATCAATTATAAAGATTCTTCATTGTTGAGTAAAGAGCTTATAAAGATAGGTTGGGGTTATTCTTTAGTCCTGACGTTAATTTCCTTTAACTCATCGACATTTGACTTTATTTCCAACTCAAATTCTGGTGGAGCATATTCTATTGATTGATCATTAGAGTCATCCTCTATATCGAGACAATCCTCTCCAGATTTACTAGTAACAACCATACAAAATTATGAATCATCTACTGATCCCACAGTACCAAATCCGAGTTTGGAGTTTGACATTTAGCACTCTATAATTTTTCAAAAAATTGTAGTTTACCTTTTGGCTTTTATTTTGGCAAATATCATTATTGAATTAACTTATGTACATAAGGCGAAAAGTAACCAAGAGGCAATTCCATTAATTTATTAGCATCATCATCCAAATTTACATGATTTTCAAGATTAGTAGAGGTAGAAGCATGGTAAAATTTAATCGGCTTTGATCCAATATTATGGACTTCCTTGACCTCTAAACTCTCGACCTTTTGAGGGATGATCGAAGTAAGGGTCATAGTATTCACATAGTGGTTTATCTGATCATACATTGTTTCATATTCACTTTTCTTCGTATCTTCTAAGGATATCTCGTACTGAGGTTTCTTCTATTTTGTCATCATTATTTCATCATAAGAACTGTCATCATCACCAATGTAGATGGTTGGCCTAGTCCATTCAACAATTAGATTGATTCTTCCTCACCTACGTCTCCGGCCTGGACCTCGGGTGAGCGAACCAAAAGAAGCTCCACCAATTTGATGTAGAAGGGTGGCAAAAGATCATTAAAGTGGAGTTGAATGGCCTCCTTTTCGTGATTTTTCTTGATCCTCATTTTTGTTTGTTGGAATCTCGCATGAGAAGAAAGTTTTCTTTGGTGGCACGTAGTAGAAAACATCTTCATGAATATCAACTTCATGAATTAAAAACAGTTGTAGATCTCCTTTGATGCAGTATTCTCGTCCTTCTTTGCAGTATTTGATGCACTTATGTAGAGATGACAAAATCATGTTGTGTTCTTGAATCCATGGTCGACCAAGTAGAGCGTTAAAAGAGGTCTCAACATCAATGATATCAAATTTAGCGGTTGTTGCTAGTTCTCTGACTTTCATAAGCAATGTAATGGATCCAAGGGCTCTTTCTCCCTTCTGGTTGAATCTTCTTAACATCATTTTATCTGTCGTAAGCTCTTGAGCTTTGATGTACAAATAGGCCAATGTCTGTAGGCTCATCAAGTTGAGAGATGCTCCTATATCTACAAGAACTCTAGATAATTCAAATATATCGATGTTGACAAAGTGGTTGATTGTGGTCGGTGTTACCAAGCAAAAAATCTTCATTTGTGAAGGTTACCCCTGACTGATCTTTCAACGAGCAAACTTTATCTGGGGATGCGCTGGCCAATTGAGCTAGAAAAATCTTTGGGTCATGCAAAGCTATAACCAGAGCTTCTCTCATCTCCTTTGACAGGATGAGAGCATCACAAATACTTAGTCGGGTCGGCAGCTTCCTAAGATGAGCTAGAACGTTGTAATATAATTTGTATGACCTTCCACTTCTCTCTTCACTATGTGGTTCTTCCATTGACGGAGGTGGAGGTAACTCCTCTCGAGTTAGTAATTGTTTTCCTTAGTCTGTAGGAGCTATTCTTGGTGGTAATACTTTCCCACTTCTTAAGTTATTTCTATAATTTCATCTTCTTGAGGTATCATTGTTGAATCTTCCTATGTTTCTTCTTTATCGGAAAGATCTAAGTTGAGGGCGAGTGGTGCGCTGTGGTGCTCGAGGGTTGGCTCCTCGCTCCCGGTGTTGTCGTAAGAGGAATCATTGGTGTCCTCTTTGATATCATTAACGAGTTCATCAGAACTAAGTACAATTTTAATACCATTTTGGGGATTAAGATCGAGGTTAGATTGGTCATGATCGATTATGTCATCAGTAGAAATAGTTAAAACGTAGCCGAAATCACATTCATTATGTTCATCAGTCCCTGTAGGGGTAAAAAGATAATCATACAAAGTCAGGGGTTCGAGGATTTTCTTCCCCGAATCCAAGACAACCAATCTAGTAGAGGCAGCCCCTATCCTACCCCCCGTGCTATCAATCTTCATGATGGCGTTCTTCTTTTTCCTTGACTTTTATGATGACAGCTCTTGGGGTGAAAGCTTCATCTCGGGCTTGTTGGGCTGAAGACTTTGAGCAGTAGTTTGCTTTGAAGCGTTCTAGATTTGATTTAACATCTTCTTGAATGATTTGCTCCAAACTGTATCCTATCCATCTCTTTCAGTGTGTGCAGAAGAATCTTTTGATATATTTTGTATTTGGTTTGGGACTTTCTTAAGCTTGTTTCAATTTGTACTCCATCCATCTTCTCCAGTGTATGGATTAATCGGAGAGATTGGCTCAGCCAAAATCATATTTATGGAACCTTTTTCAGGTTCTTTTAAATACTCTTTCGGAATCGTTATATTTCCTTCTTTGAGATATTTCTCAAGCCAATCCTTAAAGATGAAACATTCTTCTACTTTATGTCCCAATAATCTGTGATATGGGCAATAATTTGGTTGATCCTTCTTATCAACCTCTTCGTGTTTCTTTGGGTCTGGTAATCTGAACTCATGTTTCTTATTCAAAATTTTGAACATTTTGGCTACGACTTCATCTTTCAAAGAATACACCATTTTCTGTCGTTCTGCCAAAGATATTCTTTTATTCCCTGTTTGAGGTGATGCTTCTTGAGGCAGTCGCTGATTAGACTGGCTATTCTGTTTCGGACATTGCTATGATGAAGATTGATGAGAAGTTTTTGCATATATCTTCATCGATTGTTTTCCTTTATCAATAGTTGCGACTATTCTGGATTTATTTTCAAACATTCTAGTTACGTTTGACTTCTCATGAGAATCCATATGTTTGATTTCTTCCTAAATACTGCTAGCCTTGCTGAGTGGCTTGTAGAAGGATTTGATGTTGAGTCTCTTGAGCATGAAAGCTACGAGTACATGAACGCTTTTGAGTAGGAACTCAATCGCATAATGTCCCTGTAGCTGAGGTTCGCACTTCATGCTAAGGTTTCTCCACCTTAAAATGTAATCCACCAAAGTCTCGTTGGGCTTTTGTTTCTCTAGCATGAGTTATCCTATGGAAACATGATGTTGCGCTCCGGTGAATCTCTTTATAAATAATTTCTCCAACTCAGTGAATGTTTTAACTGATCTGTTGGGCAAATTTACATACTAATCGAAAGCAACTCTTGACAGGCTGTTGAAGAGCTGTTGACAGAGTAAAGCTTTGTTATTTCTTGTATTGCCACAACTGGCTCAGAAGTGTGCTAAATGTTGTCTGGGATTTCCAGTTCCATCAAATATCTTAAAGTTTTGGAACACAAAACCCTTAGGAAAAGGTACAACATCGAACTCTTTCGGGTAAGGTCTACCTTTTAGAATCAATGCACCACCCTTTGATTGGGTTAAGGCATCCCAAACTTGCTCGACCATCTATTTAAATTCTTTCTCAAGCATGGAACTTGATGGAAAATCCTTCTTTTGTTGCTCATCTCTGTTTTCCGAGGCAACTTCTCTCCTTTCATCTGTAATATGTATAATTTTTTGTTAGTTAATCTCTGGAGATGCTAGTTGCAAAACTTGTGATTGCCCTTAAATTATGGTCATAGCGGTCATGGCGACAACCATCTCTTCTATCATTTTCTCTAATAGGCTGACTTGCTCATCCCTTAGGAGAATAGCCCTGCCCATCTCATCTACGGCGTTCTTTTCAGTAGAAGGTTGAGCGTCACGCGTAGATGTAGTGTCCCTGGTCTTGATAACATGGGCATCCATGAAGTCTTCTTCGAGGTAATCGTTATAGTAAAAATTTTCATTGTCATCATTGATGGAAACTCCATGTTCCGAAGCCAACTCAGAAATATTGACTTTGAGCTTTTCAACTTTTTTTTCGATTATTGATTCTTGAACCATCTTAAGATCTGGAGGACCCTGTTGGACATTCTCTACTTGTTCTTCCATCTCGCTGGCAATCGTTGCGACGATGTCAAATATTTCGGACAGTGGCTTCATCTCATAATCTTGCCCTGCGGGTTCACTGGGCTGTATCAGTGCAGCAACCTTAGGTATCCATACTTTCCTCTTTGACGATGATGTCTCAGGAAGGAGTGTCCTAGCAGAAACATTGGTATGTTTAGGAGAAATATGCTCTTAAAGATGTAGACCAGATACAATATCAGGTAACCTCTTTGTCTTTTCCTTTTTAGGAAGATTTTTGTGATGTATGCATGGTAGGATTCTCGGACTCAGTCTTCACTTTACTAGTCAATGGCATATGGCCTTGGTAACGGTGGAATTTGTAGTAACAGCGGCAATGTCAACCCTGTTTCCCAGGAAGAACCAGACAGGAATGCGAGCAAGCATATTTTCATTTGACTTTTGTTTAGCGGACTTGATATCCCTTAAAATCTCTTCATTCATTTGAGGGGATATTACATGTCCCACTCATTTGATTAACTCATGGACTGAACAGCCCTCTTTGACAGCTAGTCTCTGAAAAATTGAGCTGACTCGAGTGATAGGAGTAGACTTCTTCTTCTCCCTATCCTATCCATGAAGCGATGGTAATGCAACAAAAATATTCTGGACACTCTTGTGTCCGAGGGTGTATACTAGAGGTAGAAATCTGCTTCCTCGCAGCAGTGGATATATTTATGGTTGTTCAAATTTCTCTTGGTGAGGCTCTTCCTCGATGACTATTTTCTCAGGAGTCTAGGCTTTAACAGTTTTTCGAATCCTTCTGTTGCAATTTCTTTTCTGAGTTTTGGTTAGCAGTGCAATCTTTGATGTGATTTCAAACATTGAAGTTGGAGCAGCTAATCTTTCAGTTAGATCCTCAACAATCATTATTTCTTTTCCCTTGGTAGCGGGAATAATAGGTTTGACAGTCACTGTAGTGGCAGTAGTTGTCTTAGCCTTTTTGTAAGAAGGGAAATCCTGAAGATAGCTCAAGTTGAGCTCAGCAAACGGCTCCTAAATTTTTGGGGCAGTGACTTTCATTACGACGAACGGAGTTTTTCCAAGGATGACGTCGAGGTCTTCAAATCCGGCTCCAAACTTAATGAAAGGAACAACGTTGCGGGCTTCCCGGCTTGTTGGCAAGTTGCAAGAAAAAGCAAGCATTGGGCAGGCCATTGTAGCAGCTTTAAAAGAAGAAAGCTTTTGGGTTAGCTATATGGCCAAAACCTTGTAATCTTAGTGCAAGCACTAAAAATTAACTGAGATTATTCTGTAGATCAGGTAAGTTTTAGTTTGTGGAGATTTTAAAAATTTTAATAAAAAGGTGATTTGAAAGTAGGAAAATAATTTTAATTTGTAAAAAAGAAAATTTGAAGTGCACGCAGCACAACATAACTTTAATTTAATTTGCACAATAGCAAATCAAACTTTAAAAGGAGATGTGAAGTATTTAGGGTCCGGTGCTGGACCTATTTAGCAACACATAATGCCCAGGTGGAATTTAGTCCACCAACACACCTATTGGGGTCCAACCCCACATGAAGATTTAAAGAGTCCTTAATGGCCTCCTGAACCCCTCTGTTCAAAGGTGATTGAACCGGTAGTCCTGAAGTCCAAAGAGTTGACCGTACTTTCCTAAGGCAGAAATGGGTAAAGCATGCCAACGGAAGAAGGGTAATTTTTGCTCATAAGGGACATGAACGCATTACTGATGTATGAAGATAATTTTTCTTTTATTTAAATAGAGAGAAAAGCTTATCCCCATTGGATTCGCCAGAAGCTGTTGGCACTATTTTTGTGTGGGGAGTTACCCGTAAGAAGCTGTCGGTCACTAGAATCAAAATCTCGTCGCCGCTTCGAAAGGACATTTAAGTTTAGAAAATTATGAAATCAAACTGACCTCATATTTTAATAGTTTAAATGAAAGAGCGCTAAACCTCAAATCTTGTATCTATCCTGAAGGATAAACACAAGACTTGAGGATGAGACTCGATCAAATAAACTAAGAAATATATGATGCCCGTTTGGTCTGTTAAACTGTTTTATCTGCCGAAAATTTCCCCTATTTAATATGAAGAATTTAATAGGGTTTATATTAAGCTGGGTTTGAGAAAAGCTTCTTATAAAGGCAAGCCCCTATAGTTAATTACATCTTAAATGACCGAAGTAATCTAAAAAAACTCTTGATAAAAATCAAGAAATATTATCTTCAAAGAATTCAAACGAAAGGAATTTTCAATGAAATTGGACAAAGAAGTGTGAAAGGGGAATGGTTTAGATTTAGAACATTCTATTTTTGGACTCCAAAGGAGGAAGAACTAGGGGATGTCATGGATCCGGAGGAGAACCTTGGTGACTTCCCGTTCTACCCTATTGTTTAGCCTCAGTTTTGAGGAGAAATTATTTGAGTGTTTCATCCTGCTAATTTTATTAGTTTAGGGCTTACATTTGTGTTAAATGTCACACAAATAGCCTGGAAGATGTGAGGGTTTAGGTTGTGACAAACGATAACCTTGGAATCCTAAGACGAGTTAGGGCTTATATTGTACGACATGATTGCACAAAGGCCTAAAGATGAGGTGAGGGTTTATGTTGCATAAAAAAACAATCTCAAAATCTTATGGCTTGGTTGTTTAATTCTAAAGAAGGAAGTTGGTTTAGCTGATGTACACGTGTTTTGCTATTGAAGATGGTCGTGATGCCCACAATGCTAGCTCCAAGCTCCTTTCCAAGACTAGTTTAAGTTTTCTAGGGTGTCCAGTTATGATGTCAAATCAGGTGGCCCTATGGTTGTAGTTTTTTAAATTTTATGGGAGATGTTAAAGTTGATTAGAGCGACATCGGTTAGAATCCTACGATTCCCTCATTCTAGCACCACTATTTTCTATTGGATTTACTTAATCTAAATGAATTTACTAAACTCAACTTAATGACTTCCATAATTTCATTTAGGCCGTGGGAACCCTCGTTAGCAACCGTAGGTTACCTCCTCCGAGAGGTTCCTGATCATTTGATAGAGACATCTTAATTTAGTTTCGATTATAATTATGTGTGTTGTTTGTGATTAAATTTTGAGTTGTTTTATATTTTGAATGTTGTGGCAATGAATTTTATCTTAGTTGATTTTAACTTTAGTTTTGATTTTGGTTTTGTGGCTATCCTAATAGTTTTAGTTTTCATGTAGGGTGACATTATTATTTAGCATGCATGTTTGCATTATTATCAAAAGTATAGTATAAAAGTACAAGAAAGCTGGCGCTGTAAACTGTAAAAGCGTACATGGCAAGTCTTCTCGTTCCACCACCTGAAACTCAAAATGCATGTCAGGGCATTTTATATGAAGCAAGAAAAAAAAGTTTTGGTTACCTACCTAACTCTAGGCCATATCTTGGTGGGCCCCTATTAGTTTGATTAAGGATGATTTTGTTAAGAAAAATGCATTAAGTTTAGTAGACCTTTGAGGTGTCCAACAAGTTAGGAGAAAGAAGCAGGTCCATGCTTCCCTCTCACTACCTGAAAAAAAGCCTCGAGCTCATTTAAACTTATTGTGTTGCTTAACAATTTACCCTATGAACACCCTAATGCTCAATGAGCATTGATTTTCTAGTTATCCCTAAGAGTAGGGTAATAAGCAGTTGTAATTTAATTTTGAAGATTATGTGAATGAAGACCCTTAATGGGGCCAAGCTAGTGTTGTTGGAACTCTTAGCCAAATTTTGGTCCAAATTGGGCTCGTGCTGTTTTAAAGGTGTTAAATCTTAGCTATGTTTTCTTTTCTAATCCTCATTTAATCAGTCTTGATTTAACTTATGTCACTACTAAGCCCTTAAGACCTAGGTGAGTGTCTTAATTAATTTTGAAATGGTTAAATTTTAGGTGATCATGATTCATTATTTGAATTTCATTTGAATATTAAATAGGGGTATTAAATTGATCAATTATCGACTTCAAAAGGCATACCCCTAAGTCCTATGTTCATTTAATTTTAATAAACTTCCAAATGTTAATAATTTAGAAATTTATTAATTTGTCATTTTAATTAGGAAAGTAAGGTTGGGTTCTACCAATTAATCCCTTTTCTAATTTTAATCATCCAAACAATTTAATTAAGAGTAGAGGTTGCCCATTTCCCTCCTTGAGTTAAGCCTAAATTTTAATTAAGGCCAAATTCCTAAAATTACACTTTTGTTCCTAAGCCTCTAACACTTCATAATTTGTCAAATTCAAATCAAATGACTTTTTTAAATTTATCCTACCTCATTCGTGGGTCAATTAATACAACAGAGGAGAAAATGTGATTTTAGAAAATTTAATTTAATTTATATAATTATTTTTATGCAAAAATGGGATTTTTCAAAGAAAATTTGCTAACTTGACCAAGGTGAAGCGTAATCACTTGAAATTTTTACTGGAGGTAAACCTAAACTAGAGAGCCATTTGGACAAAATTTCATGATTTGTTTGAATTTTATTTGAATTATTAGATATATTTCAAATTCTTGGGTATTTATTAAATATAAAATATTTTAATAGTGGAAAATTAAGTTTTATATTTTTGAAAAATTGCCTTGAGGTCAAAGAACCCAAAGAAGCAAATTTTATACTTTTTTGGTTTTTCTTTGGTTTATTGGGATTATTTTAGTGGAAATTCATTCTTTAGCTTTTAAAAATTATTTTAATTTTAAAAATACAATATCTTTATTTTGAAAATTAGTAAAAATATTCTAATTGATTCTAAATGCTTGGAAATAAATTTTTAATATTTCCATGAATTTTTTTTATTTTTGTGATTTTAATGAACTTTTTAATTATTAAAATAGGCTTTAAAATAAAGTTTTTATTTTAAATACCATTTTATTTTTATAAAATTCTCCTGATAATAGAGAACTCAAAAGACAAGTTTCCATAATTTTTTGAGTTATATTTTGATCGTTAAAAATCATTTTAATGCCAAAAAGGATTTTTAACTTGAAAAATGGACTCAAAATGCTTTAAAAATTTAATGGGAATTTCTCTGGATCTTAAACAAAAGTGGAGATAAAAAATCAAGTCATTTTGATGTTTTTGTTTTCCAAAATTAATTACCTTAGTGTTTTAGTGTTTGAGCAAGTTAGGTTTATTTTGAATGACTTAACTCATGAGAAATTTTCTTAGAGGTTCTCTGGTTATCGTAAACCTTCCAAAATTTTCTTGGATTTTTCTAAGCAACATGCTAATTATTATGATTAATTTAGGCACATAATGTACATAAATTTGAAAATTATCGATTTCTATCTTGAGGTCTTCTGTGACTTTAAGAAAATCAGGGAATGTTCCCCTTGACAGATGCTACAATTTGCCAAAATTTCAAGCCATGGTGAAATGCCTTTATGCATAGAGAATCAAAAGACTCAAAATAGGGTTTAATTTATTAAAATAAAATATACATCAAATGACTTTAAAATATTTCCACGTTGTTCTCCTATGTTCACTAAGCAAGCGGATATTTTTATTTTATTTTTGTGATTTTTCTACACCAAGATATGGATATTTGAAGTTAAGGGTCCTTATATGAATTTTTTAATTCCCTATATATCTATTTAAATGCGCGGTGTCACATCATCCTAGGCAGCTCCGAAGCTTCACACGGCACGCTCTCGTTCGACGCTGTCATCTACTTCAGTGCTGACTCGACCCACAGTTTATGTCCCAAAGCATTCTCTGGCTTCATCTTGACCGTTCATCTGATCCATGGTTGATCGAACGACATTCCGTCATCATCCCCGATAGCCTAACCATAGAACTGTTAAACTTCGAAGCTTGATATCTCCCTCATTTCTAAACCAAGTTAAGTGATTTTTTTTAAATGCTCGTCTAAACTAGAGGAACATATCCATACATTTAGGATTTCATGAAATCAACTCAAAGTAAATGGAGAATCTAAATAAGCTCAGGATGAGGAAGAGTTCAATATATTTGCTCTGAGAAAGGAAGCTTCAATCAAAGATGCTTGACACATTTTTTGGAGACCAAGGAGGCTAGGGATTGAGCCTCTTACTGTGGTGTAAGGTTTAGGTATGAATTCGACCAAGCTCGATTTCAGGTGTTGATAAAAGTATATGCTAGGGGTTCAGTGGAAGGGGGATTTGAAGGGGCTATGGATTCAATTTGGTGAGATTACGTCATGTGTCTAAAATTGGGGGTTTGACCTAAATCAAAAATTAGGATCAAAGCATGGGCCAATTGAGCTTTAATTTAGTTTATTTTGGTCACATTGAAGGTGAATTTAAGTTTGAGATTAAAATTTGGGGAGATTGAGATCAAATTTATGGACATTTGAGTTGAATTTGGGGAAATTTGGGCCTTTAAAGGCAAATTTGGGTGTCTTGGTCAAAGATGGCCAAATTGGCCTAATTGGGTCATCTGGTAGTTAAGAAAAATTAAATTGGGAATATTTGGAATATTTTGGGATTTTTTAGGATTTCTTATAATTTTTGAAAGTTTGGGCCCATGAGGGGCATTTTGGTAATTTGGCAATTTTTGGTAATTTGGGTGTTTTCAAAAGCTTTGAAATGAGTTTTGAGCAAGTTTGGGTATTTTTGATAAATTTGGGAATTTTGAACAAATTTAGGGTTTCAAGGGTACTTGGGTAATTTGGGGGAGTTTATGGACAAAAGACTAAGTTGGGTATTTTGCTAGAGTTGGGGTGCCAACCACCATAAATAAGCCATGGACCAATGGAAACCCCATTTGGATCCTCTATGTACTGGTCTTAGCTAAACCCTAACATAGGGGTGATAGATTTAGGGGACCATCTACATAAGTTTCTCAAAGGCTCAAGGGACCAAAGTCAGGAAATTCTGGGTTTAGGGTAGTGAGTGAAGTGAGTGCCTTAGCTCTAGACCAACACCCAAGGTCAAATAGCCCTAGAGAAAACTTCTCCTTGAGCTCCCTCATAATGACCCCACCTACTAAGTGCTAGAGGTTAGGACCAATATGTAGAACTTCAAGTTGATTACAGAAGAGTTTGCCTACTAAGTGGTAGAGGTTAGGACCAATATGTGGAACTTCAAGTTGAGTAGAGAAGAGTTTGGGCTAATGGTGAGGGTTCCTTTTCTAGTTTTCTAAGAATAGTCAATAAGAAAGTCCTATGGCTAAAACTTAGGATACTAAAGAGGAAGACTAGACCTAAAAAAAAATGACGTCAACACTAACATCAGAAAATCATTTTATTTATGTTGGTCACCTAAAAAGTAGGATTTCAGTCTATGACCATTCACATTGAATATTTTATCTGTTTTATGATCTTTGATATCCACAGCTCCGTAGGGATAAACTTTCATCAAACAAAATAGCCCATCCACCTGGACTAAAGTTTGCCTGGAAATAATCTTAACCTTGCATTGTAAAGCAAAACATGTTACCCTGGCTAAAAATTTTTTAATAAGAATCCTCCGATCATGTAACATCTTCATCTTTTCTTTGTAAATCTTAGCACTTTCATAAGATTCATTCCTTATCTCTTCAAGCTCATTAATTGCAATAATTGTTTCTCACCAGCATCCTTCAAATTGTAATTAAATTCTTTAATACCCTATTGACATCACTTTTGGTTGAGGTCTAGTTTCATCTTTAGTAGCCTAGAATCTAGCATAGGACTTTCATATTGATTATTCCTAGAGAACTAGAAAAGGAAACCTCACCATTAGAAATTCTAAACCTTATTTTTCTCAACATGAAGTTCCACATGTTGGTCCTAACCTCTAGCACTTAGTGGGTGGGGTCAATATAAGGGAGCTCAAGGGGTAACCCCTTAAGACTGCTTGGCCCTTAGGTGTTGGTATAGAGATAGTTCACCCACTTACACTAACTTTCACACACATCCCACTCACAAATCTAAATCCAAACTTGTTGGCTTTGACCCCTTGCCCTTTGGGGGACTCATGTAGATGGTCCCTTAGACCCACTAGCCTTAGGCTAGAGTCTAGCTCAGACAAGTACATGAAGGACCTAAAGTAGAGGATTCTATTAGTCCATGGCCCAAATAGGGTGGTTGGCACCTCACTTTCACCAAAATACCAAACTTGGCCTTTTGTCCCCAAATCTACCCAATTTAATAAAACATCCCAGATCCCAAATTTGACCAAAATTCTCAAAATTACCCAAATCACCCAAATTTTTTAAAAAAATCATCTCAAACCATTTAAAAATACCCAAATTGCCCAAAACCTCCCAAATTTGTCAAAATCCCTAAAATACCCCCAAATTGGCCAAAATTATAAAAATATCTTTGATGGCCCAAACTATCCCAAAACCCTCAAAATCATTTTAAATGTCTCTAAAACCAATCTGAACCCTTCAATTAAAAACAATTTGATCAATTTGATTAATTTGACTAACTTTGACCAAAAGCCCCAAATTGCCCTTAAAGGCTCAATTTCCCTAAATTCACCCCAAATGTCAATCAATTTGACCCCAATTTCCCCCAATTTCAATTCTAAATTCAAATTCATCATGATCAAACTCAATTCAAACCAAATCCAAGTCCAACTAACCCACATTTGAGTCTAATTTCACCCCCCCCCCAATTTGGCACAAAATCTAAATCTCAGTCAATTGAATCCCAAATCCATCGAATTGCCCCAATTATGCATCATGAACTTTTTGAAATATCTCAAAACACCAAAATGAACACACAATTGAACTTGTTCAAGCTTCATTTCACTCAATGTTAACCCAAATCTAAAATCCCCAAATTTGCCCCAATTTAGCCATGTGCCCAAATCCAACCAAATTGAATGTCCTAACCCTAAAATTGGCACCCAGTTAATGTTGAAAACTTTTCATGACATTCCCAAAGACCCTTTTGAACTCTCAATTTGGACTTACCCCAACTCTCGCCCAACCTAAACCCAAGTCCAACCTAAATTCTGCAAATTGACTAAATGCCCAAATTCATTCAAATTGATCTACCAAATCAATTCAAAATCACTCCAATTCTTCTCTAAACCACTCAGGACAATCACCCACAAAATTAATGGGTATAAATGTCATGCCTAGGCTAACCCAAACCCAATTACAAGACAATTTGACCCAAATTGAACCCCTTCATGAATATTGACTTAGCCATACCAAAGTGACCAAATTAATGTCCTGACAGCCACCATCTGGACTCTATTCACTAGCCTAAACCCAACTAAGCCACCTAAGTGAGCTATGGACCAATAGTCCCTTGATTTAAGGGATCTTAGCCATATTTATCCTTACTTTAAAAATACTTTGCCATCATCACTTTCCATTGGGAGTTAATCATAATTAACCCTCCTCTGACCTCCTTGAGCTAAGAGGTTCAAATTTGGGGTTTTAGCCATTTAGCCATTTGGCCACCCACCTCCTCAACTGCCAGAAACAGTCACTCCAAAGGTGCCCAAATGGCTAAAACCCCAAATTTGAACTCCCTGACTTGGCTCACTCCAATTGGATGCTTTTGCTTTTCTTCGCTCCACCTCAACAAGCCTTAGCAGCCACTACCAAGCCCTAAGCTCCAACAGCCAGCCAAGGCTTTAAATTGACTCCTCCATGGCCAAAGAGAAGGTTAGCAACATCCTTGGAAAACTCTGCCCATTTGCTTCAAGAGACTTTCCAAGAACTCCTCAGGTCAATCCCACCACTTTCCCCCTCTTGTTCCCATTGTGAGAGCTCAATTTTGAGTTCAAAAATTTAGCCTGAACCAAGTCCTAATCCCTCACACCTCCACAATCCAGAAAACTCCAATTAACTGTGCCCACACCATCACCACAGTGAGAGGAATTGATCCCTCACAAAATCCCCATCTCAAGCAGCCTCTTACATAGCTCTAGACAAACACCTGAAATTGACCTTGGTCGAAATCATATCTAAAAATTTCACCAGAACTTATGACTTCATCTGGAGGTTCCTTGAACCCGATCAAAACAACCACAACCATCTAATTGAGGCCTCCCTTCTCAAACAAACGTATTGAAGCTAAACCCTAATTTTATCCTATTTGACTCTCCATAAGTATTTACTGTATTTCATATTGTATAAGTCGTATAAAATATGCTCGCCTCAAGTAGATGAAGGTTTAGAAACAAACCCCATGCGATTTAGTTAAGTCTAGATGAAGATCTTAAGGCTTCAGTGTGAATGGTTTTCAAATTAGGTCATTTGGGGACAATAACGGGGAGTTGTCTGATCGCGCATTTAATTAATGGATGGAGGAGATCGAGCCGAACCAACCCTTGGTGCAAAAAGGTGGGTTGTGTGGTAGCTGAGGTCGATGGCGACATCAAATGGTGGAGTGTCACATGTGAGGTTGGAGCTGCCGTAGGATGAGATTGCACCATGTGTTTAAGAATAAAAATATGGATTATTTGAATTAAATTAAATGCTTAAACTTCAAAATTCTATATCTTTCTCTAAAAAAATCATAAAAAAAAATTATCCACTTGCTTAGTGAACAGCGGAGAATAATGTGGACAAAAAATAAAAAATTTTTTTTACTTCCTGATTTTTAATGATTTAAATAGTCTCTAGAGTATTTTAATTCATTATGATCAAGCAATGCTTACCATGGCTTGATATTTTTAGGATTTATTCCTTATGATAGAGGGGATATTCTCTGATTTTTTTAAGGTCACAGAGTATCTCTATGCTTCTAACCCTAATTTTCAAGCTAAGGTGGCTATTTTTTCTTAATTTAATTATATAAATTAAAGTGTTACTTAGAGATTATGTGAATAATTTTAGTGAGTTTCCTGTGGTTAGAGAAGCCTAGGAAAAATTATATGATGATTGAATCATTTTGTACATTTCTATTATTAATTAAATGCTTATAGCTTGTTTTAATTTATGTGAATTAAATATTAATAAAAATTTGACAAAATCAATTCAACATTGTGAATAAAAATCATATTTACTATATGTAAAATTTAAAAATTGTTTGGCTAAGTTTGAGCATTAAAGTTGATTTTCTAAGACACATTGTACTTTTGCACATAAATAATTATAATAAATTAAATACATTTGGGAAAATTATGAAAAGTAGTTTTCTGATTTTCTTGTGATCAGGGGCACTTAGGAAAATAAAAATTATTTTCGAGAAGACATTTGATTTTTTAGCATTATTTTGAATCTAAAATAATTTAGAATAATTAAAAATTCTAATGGTCTTGTCATCACTCGGGACTCATTAATTTTTTTTTCTAACTTTTCTAAGTTAAAAATAAATTTTAAAACATTAAAAAACATTTTTCCTTATTTTTCTTATTAAAATAAATATAATAAATAAATTAAAAATCATAAAAAGACAAATTTGATTTTGTGTGTCTCATGAACTCAGAGAACTTTAATAGGAATATAAAAATAATTTGTTGCAATTAAAATTTTTTTTTTCCATTTAATTAAATCATTGAGATTTGATAATAATTAAATAATAATAATAATAATTTAATTTTAAAAATCATGAAATTTTGTCTAAGTGTTTTTTTGACTGAAGGGGAGCTTTAGTAATTTTCTCAAGAATAAAAACTTTATTTTAGATAGTTAAGTAAAATCAACTTTGAAAATACTACTTTCTAAATTTAAATAATTATTTAAACTAAATTAAATTTTGAAAACCCACATTTTCTCCTTGATGTTCTAATTGGCCCATGGATAGGCCACTCTAAATTCTCAAAGTCATTTGAATTTTGATTAATGAGTTATGAGGTGAAGAGCCACAAAGGCAAAGGGGTAACTTTAGATTTTGGTGCCTTAATCAAAATTTAGGGTTAACATAGGGAAAATGAGTAATTTTGATCCTAATGAATATGTTTGGATGATTGAAATACAGTGGGATTTAAAGGTAGAAATAAACTTGCCACATTTTCTATAATATAAACAAAATCCTAACTTCCCTAATCATCATGACTTGGAAGTCAATTAAGATCAAATGATTATTAAGTGATGGGATTAAGCTAGAAAGATGATTATTTACTTATCTTAGGCCTAAATATGATGATGATGTGATATTTCAATAAGAACATATGTCACTTAAACCAAAATTGTAACCACCATCAATTTCCCTCGTTATAATTATTAAGGGCTTGGTAGTGACCTAGGTTCGATGTCTAAACTCAATTGATTGGATTTAGAAGATAATATGATTGGTGATTGGCATCATTAAACACTATAAGTCTGACTTTAATTATGGGCACCACAATCTTTTATGACTCAAACCTGCCTTAGAGGCACCCACCCACATAATTCTTAAATAAAACATCAAATTGATTAATTGAGGGTCCTAGTCTTAGGAAAAATAAAACATTAAGTTTCATTGAGTAGTGGGATAACCTTAGTTTAACCTTAGATGATTAATAGAACAATATGATAAGTTCTAAATGAACTTGAAATGTTTCAAGAATTCTTCAAAGCAGTTTTGGGTCATGCACCGAGCACTTTGGAATCTATTGAATATTTTGAAGAGCAAATTGAGATTGCTATATTTTGTTCTAAAATCATCCACTAACATCTACCGAGATTCAATAAAGTCATAACTTGGGGTTTGGTAGCTACACCTTCATCTACTCTTGCAATTTAATTCCTTACAAAAATTATATACACGTTGTCAAAGCTAACCTTTTAGGTGGAAGGAACAAGAAGAATTGACAAGTGCGCTTTTAAATTAATGCATTTACTTTCTGTATTTCTTATTTCTTGTTTGCATGTTAAACAATGATGTCACCCTACATTTCAAAACCAAAACTATTAGGATAGTTGCAAAACCTAAACTAAAATTTTAAAATTAAATAAGATAACATTCACCGCCATAATAGTCAAAATATAAAACAACTCAAAATTTAATCACTAACAAAACAAAGCAAAATTTGCAACTAAATGAGGACATTTCTATTAGATGATCGGAAATCCCTCAAAGGAGGTAAAATATGATTGCTAATGAGATTTCATACGGTCTAAATGAAAATACGGAACTTATTAAGTTGGGTTTGATAAATTCATTTAGAATAAGTGAATCTAAAAGAAAATAGTGATGTTGGAACAAGGAAACCGTAGGATCCTAACTGACGTCCCTCTAATCAACTTTAACAATCCTCAAAACATTTAAATAACCATAATCTTAGGAAACACTTAATTCTACAACATGACTTGACACATTAGAAAACTTAAACTTACCACAACGAGGAATTTGGAGCTAGCATTGTGGGCAGTTGATCCCGATTTTTTATATGTAAGGATTTATGAAGTTGACACCACTACAGCGCCAAAAACTTGATCCTTGTATAAAAAGTAAGTTATGTAAAATATATATAATTATATTCAATTAATAATGAGATTCTATGCAAGTATACATATCATTATCAGTAATAAAGATCTTTCTATTTAAGCCCCGAATATTGATCTCACAGGGAAGGTGTAAATTGGCGATGGTAAGTTTTACTAAGAAATTTACAAAAAATCAAATGAAATCATTATCACTAATTTCAAATGTTGAGATGTTATCAAAACTAAAGTACTTAACTAATAACAAAACATAAATGCAAAGTTTAAAAAGTAAATACTAATCTACTAACTATGTTTATGTAATGAAGATTCCTTATGTGAAAAAGCATCCTTCCCACAACAATGAGGTTTGGGTAAAATGAGATTAGATAAATGTTTATAATATATATTGTGCCAAATAGGAGCAATTATAATTCTCTACCCTAATAAGTGCACAGAAAATCATTAGCTAATCCTAGGTTTATTCCCTAAATTTGTGGCTAGGCTAGGAGGATACCGGCTCCCACATCAGAGCTCCCACTTCCCTTCACCTGAAGGTTAACTCTAGCTTTAATTTTTAAACACCAAGACTAAATTGGGGATTTTACTCTGTCACCCTAAAGATTCTCCAATTCTACACGCAATAAAGAATATTTCCCAATTTATTTGCACTTAATTCCATGAACGAATTTCTCCTCCATGAAATCAAATGTGATTCTCACTCTATTATAGAACTCATACTCCATTTCCTAGATTATATGTTTCACAACATATTTTAATAATTCAATTGGCCATATTGAAATGTAAATTTAGTTCAAAGTTAAAAAATCATCAAGATTTATTTTATATTTTAGTATTGACACATTATATTATCTCTTCATTTCAGCATATCTCAGAGTAGGGAGAAAGATAGAGGGAACTTCTCAGATTTCATGAGAAGGACACAACAACACAAATTTCATATATAAAAGAAAGTTTATACAACACTAATAAACAAACAAAACTTATCTGAAACTTTTTCTTAAAGCAAATCCCTTGTAACCTTTCCTTAAAAATGCAAGAATAATATCTCTCTCACTTTTTTCCTTCTCCAACACTCTTACAGAAAGTTTCACACTAAATCTCACCACACAAATTCTAAAATATAAAAGAAAAATCACTAATGTACTCCAATATGGTGGTGGAATGAAGATGGATTATGAAGAATGGCAAAAAATGGAGCATGGTGGAACGTTTTGGAGTGAAAAGGAGTCCATTTCCTAATGAATTTCGGCCCCAGATAAAGCCCAAGGTCGGTTCACCAAGAGGTGCCTCCAAACACTCTTCAAAAATTGTCCAAATACATCGAACCTTCTAGAAATGGGGGCTGAACCGAATTTTGCGCCGTCGGCGCTGAGTAAAAATTTCAACTGTTATGTGGTTCTGAGTGGTCGGCGCTGCCCTTGGCGCGGTCACCGCTGAGTACTTCTTCAAAAATGTCATTTTGACTCCAAATTCCATCATTTTTACTTCCTTTTTACTTTAAGTCCTAAAAATCAATAATCTCCAAGAAAACATCAAAATACATTCCATTAAGGTGTAATATCACCAAAAATAAGTATAAAATATGGTTCTAAAAATGCATATATTTTGGATGTATCAAAATCCCCCAAACTTACATGTTACTTGTACTCAAGTAACTCCTCTACTACATAAAAATATGACTTATGATAAAAAATTTAACTTCTAGACTTCTATATTTAAGTTCTCTAAACATAATAGTATAACTTAAGAAAAATTCAAAACAACTTAGTTAATACTAAAGGTGCTAGGATATTCAGTAATTAAGTCTAAGATTTCTGATCCTCTATTTATTTCAAGAAAAAATGCAATTTGTCAAATTAAAGTCACTTAGAAAAATCATATGAAAAAGAACTTCATAAAACTTTATTAATCATTAAGCTAATACTCAAATAATAAGTTTAGAAAATGTGTCCAAGTTTTTTTCCTTAAGTTGATTTAAGTGAAGCCAATTTTTACTTAGGCATCACCTTAAGCTGTCCCCACATCTTTTTTCTTTTTTCTTTACTTTTTCAGGATCATGTTTAATCACCTTTTTCTTTTCTTTCTTCTTCTCTTTTTTTTTTAAATGTACGTAAGGATTACTATATCTGCATAGTCTTTAATGATTTTGAACTTCACTATCCTCTTCTTAAACTTTAAAACTTTTTCATTTCTTCACTTAACAAATTTATATTAACTTACGATTTCATAAAGTTTAAATTCTTTTCTTTTTACATGAATCTTTTAAGATTTTTAATACTTCAAAAATACAAATTCCTTTACTTAAAATAGAAAAACGTAGCCTTATTCTCTTTTAAAAAATATCTTAGTTTCTATAATTAACCTTTATTATTGAACATTTTTTACTTAAATTTACTATATATTTAGAAACATAAATATAGTTATCCAAATTTAACCCCTAATACCATAGGTCATGTTAAATTTAAAATTTTTGGAAACATAGTTAATTGAGGACAAATTAAATTAAGTTCTCTCCTTTCGTTTTAAAAATAATTTTTCTCCCCCCGAACTTAAATTTTTTAAAAAGATTTACATGAAGAAATTTAGAAATAAAAGGGTAAAAGAAAACATTAAATACAGAAAGAAAATTCATACCTCTTGAAGATTCTGATTTCTATAAATTAATTCTGAAATACTGCAGGTGCTAATTTGAAAAAGTACAGGGTGTAAAAATTAAATTGCACAAACTATATATAAAATTTGCAGAGAAAGAGTTAATTACAATACATATAACAAAGTGCTGAAACTAACAACATAACTAAACAAAATTCTAAAAATGAAAACAGTTTTACACATTATAGTTTCACATTACAACATAACAACAGAGTCTCAAAAATATCACAAAAAAACAATACAATCACAAAGTACAACACAAACAAACAAACAAACAAACAAAAAGATCACCAGTCATCATCTTCTTCATCATTAAAATCTAACTTCTACTACTGATATGGAGTATAAACAGGGTGAATAGGGAACTGAACTATATGAACACCCCTCAGGTATTTCACTAAAGTATCATCATAAACAACATCATATTCAAACTTCTAGCGAATCAGATCATCTATATGAGCATTTCTGGCCTCTATGTTCTACATCTTAAGATCCATCCTCAAAATATCTCTCTGCTAAATCATCATCTGGTCCAATAACTCCCTGTTACTGGGGTCACTTAAAGTAGGCTCACTAAAAGTAGGGGTCCTATAAGCAGAAGGAATATCCCTGGCCTTACTTCCAAATCTCCAATCAACATGGGACTCATAACTCTTAATGTTTGCAGACTCAATTGGTCTCTGAGGCTCAATTCTCTCCTCATTGAGTCTAAAATCAACTACTGCATGCTCACAAAGTGTATAAATGAGAGCAGGGTGTGTCAATCCACTAGTGGTCTCTTTTAGAGCAATAGATTGGGTGTTCATATAAATGATATAGCCTACATGTATATCCATCACTTGCTAAATACAATAGTTCAGGATGGCTCTATCCTTGGTCACTTCGCTATGATGGTTTGTTGGAATCATGCTCCTAGAAATAAAATAATGTCAGGCCTTAGATACTACATTTAACATAGAAAGGGAAACTTTGACTTCAATTCTATTCTTTACTTTCCAAGACCCTTTCTCACCAGTCAGAAAAGAAATAACCTCATCTAAGGCCTCATTTGTGGCGAATAATGAATGGTACTAGCATCTATAAACATCTTCTAACTGGTAAAACTCATTTATTTTTCTTGGAGTAAACTCCACTCTTTTTCCATGAACAAAAACAAAATCACCACTGAAAAGTTGGCATAAAATTTGATAACTATCCCAGCTATTGCATCGACAGTAACATAACAAAAGTTTTTCCACTATCAAGCGATAATCAATTGTTCAACTTCTCCTCCCAAATTTTTGAAACCTTGATCTGGAATCACTTTCTTATTTTCTTGAAGATTATGAAATCGAGAACTAGCTTTAAAGCTAACAAACNTTTTGTTATATATATATATATATATATATATATGGAAAAAGTGGTATTTTAGATTTTCAAAATATAAGAACAGACCGATCTCATGTCCTCAGCAGCTTAAATAAATGAGTCTAATATCGCAAGTAATACATCTATCCATAAGGGTAGACACACTACTTATTGGTAAGGCTCGAATAAATAAACTAAAGAATTTATGACATCCGTTTAAGTCTACGAAAGACCATTTTTTTATGTTGACCGACAAGTTCCTCTATTTATTATGGAAAATTAAACAAGGTTTATATTATGCTAGGTTCTTCAAAATTCCTATGAGGGAAAGCCCCTAAAGTTAATTACATCTTAGATAACCAAAATCACCTAAAAAAACTCTCGAGAAAAATTAGGGGATATTATCTTCAAGGCGTTCGAGGAATAGGACTTTTCAAATGATCGGACAAAGAGGTGTGAAATGGGAATGGTTCAAATTTGGAACATTTATTTTTGAATCCAAAGGAAGAAGAACTTGGGGATGTCACCGATTCTGAGGAAAACCTTGATGAATTCCCAAATTATCTTATGGTGCGACTTCAACTTCAAGAAGAAATTATGTGTGTCAACCTGCCAATTTTATTAATTAGGGCTTACATACATGCGAGACAATCATACAAATAACCTGGAAGATATGAAGATTTAGGTCGTGACGAACGACAACCTCAGAATCCTAAAATAGGTTAAGGCTTAAATTGTATAACAGAACTATACAAAAGCCTAAAGAGAAGTTGAGGATTTATGTTGTCACGACCTAAATGCTCACATCTTCCAGGCTATTTGAATGATTGTTTCACATGAGCATAAGCCCTAAACAAATAAAATTGACAGGATGAAACATTTAAATAATTTCTCCTCAAAACCAAAGCCAAACAATAGGATAGATTGTGAAGTCACTGAGGTTTTCCTCCGAATCTATGACATCCGCTTGTTCTTCCTCCTTTGGATTCTACAATAAATGTTCCAAACTTGAGCCATTCCTCATTCACACATCTTTTTCCGATCTCATTGAAAAGTCCTATCCTTATTAACTCCTTGAAGATAATATTTCTTGATTTTTATTGAAAGTTTTCTTGAGTGACTCCGGTCATTTAAGATGCAATTAATTATAGGTGCTTGCTCTTGTAGGAAGCTTTTTCGAACCCAACTTAATATAAACCTTATTTAATTTTTCATATTAAATATGGGAACTTGTCGGCTTATAATAAAAATGGTTTCACAGACCAAACAAATGTCATATATTTTTTAGTTTCTTTGATCGAGCCTCACCCTCAAGTTTTGTGTTTATTTTTTGGGATAGATACATAGCTTGGGGTGTAGTGCTCTTTCATTTAAACTATGAAAGATATGAGATAAATTTGATTTCATATTTTTCTAAACTTATATTTATATGTAAATTAAATGCCTTTCTGAAGCGAACGACGATATTTTGATTCCGACGACCAACCAGCTTCCATTTAGCAACTCCAAAACCAAAATAGTGACGACAACTTTTGGCGACTCTGCTAGGGATAAGCTTTTCTCTCCATATTAATTAGGAAATATTGTCTTCATACATCAATAATGTGTTCATGGCCCCCATGAACCAGATTACCCTTCTTCCCTTGGCATGTTTTACCCATTTTTGTCTTGGGAAAGTACGGTCAACTCTTTTGGACTTCAGAACTGTCTGTTCAATCACCCTTGAACATGAAGGTTCAGGAGGCCATCAAACACTTTTTAATCTTTGTGGCGGTCAAACCCTCAATAGGTGTATTGGTGGACTAATTTTGCCTAGGCATTGTATGTTATAAAGTTGGTCCCTCACTAGGTCCTGAACTTCACTTTTTCCCTTTCGAGTTTGATTTGCTATTTTGCAAATTAGATTGAATTGTGTTGTGTTGTGCGTGCTCTTTAATTTACCTTATATTAATTAAATCTTTATAATTTCAAACTATTTTTACTAAAATCTTAAAATCTCCACAAATTAAATAAAGACTTACCTGGTCTACAGATCGACCTCTATTAATTTGTAGTGCTTACACTAAGATTACTAGGTATTGGCCAAATAGCTAACCCCAGAGCTTTTTTTTTTTAAGCTACAACAATGACATTCTTCACACTCACTTTTTCCTACAACCTGGCGATGAGCTGCAGCACCCGCAATGTCATTCCCACCATCAAGTCTGGAGTAGGATTTGAAGATCTCAAGGTCATTCTAGGGAAAGCCCCATTTGTCATGATGAAAGTCACCACTCTAGAGATTCAAGAATTGTCTGTTGAGTTTAAGTTGAACTACCCTTAGGATTTCCCTTCTTACAAGAAAGTCAAAACTATTGCCATCATGACACTTACCAAAACAGTTGTTCCTATTTCTACTAAGGGAAAAGAAGTTATGATCGTCGAAGACCCGACTGAAGGATTGGTTGTATTGCCATCAATATTTGAAATCAGATTGAGTTTGAGGACCGCACCAATAAATTGAACCCAAAGGAGAAACCACAGCCGGAAAGTTCGGAGGGCTGTTGAGGCCCAGATTTCTAAAGAAGTACCTTTTGATGATGGTCCTCATCAGGACGAGTCAGGATTACCCGACATGTATCGACTTATACAAGGGAGTAGGTTTCATCCATTAATGGAAACTAATGGGTATGAAAGTATCTAGAAGATCGCCACTACTTTAGTTTCACCTCATGTACATAGTAGGGAGAGAAAGAAGCCGATTCCTATCACCTGAGTCAGTTCAATTTTTCAAAGAATAGCTTCCAAAAAAGGTTGTTCATCTGGCAAGTTACTTAAATGAGCGGGGTGTGCAGTATATCCCCTCACATGAAGAAAGAAATTTTAAGGGACGTCAGATCTACCAGACGATCTAAAAAATCAACTGAAACTTTGCCTGCTCACATTCCCATCTGTTTCCGCTTAGGAAGTAGAGTTGATACCACCATTTTTTTCTACCAATTCTACATCACTAGACCCACAAGCCGTCGATCAGTTAAGTTGCATCTGTGTCCAAGAATTCTACCAATTACCAGTCATAAGGATGTTCTTAAAGTTTCGAAGGAAAAGATGAAAAGGTTATCCAGTACTGTCTCTGATCTGCACCATGGGGAGCATACTTATCTTTGGCATGCTAATGTTTCTGCTAAGACACTCCATCTCAACACATCTCCATCAAAGAGAAAGGTATGGGTACCAGAGGTTGTCGTACCAATATGGTCCAGTAAGCCCACAGGGCAGGATCATGGAATGAAGCAAGGGTCTGAAGTATCTAACATTGTGGTAGTAATTGCTAGCGATATGAACGAGCAAGTAGGGTATGTCCAGCAAAGTCCTCCAGATCTTAAGGTGCTAAAAGAATCAATAATTGAAAGAAAGGTTGAGAAACTCAGGGTCGAGATTTCTGAGTTGGTCCGAAACATGGAGTTTCCATCGATGATGATGATGATGATGATGATGATTTTGACTTCAATGATTACCTTGAGGAAGATTTCGTGGATATCCATGTCATCAAGACTAGAGCCACTGCATTTGCGAGCGACACTCAATCTCTCATTGAAGAGAATGCCATAGATGAGCTACGTAGGGTTGTTTTCCTAAGGGATGAGAAAATCAGCCAAATGGAGAAAAGAATGAATGAGATGGTCACATCCATGACTGCCCTGGCCACAACTCAAGGACAATCTCAACCCCAATAGTTAGCCTCCCCAGAAGTTAATCAACAAGAGATTATGCATATCATAGATGAAAGGAGGGAAGTTGCCTCAACAAATAGAGATGATCAACAAAAGAAGGATTCTCCATCAAGCGCCATGCCAGAAAAGAAACTTAAGCAAATGGTTGCACAAGGTCGGGAGGCCTTAGCCTAATATAAAGGTGGTACATTGATTTTGAAGGGTAAACCTCACCTAGAGGAGTTCGATGTCGTACCCTACCCTAAGGATTTTATGTCGCCAAACTTTGAGATATTTGATGGGACAAGAAATCCCATTCAGCATATAGTGCATTTTCGAGCCAGTTGTGTCAACACTAGAGGTAACAAAGCCTTGCTTTTTTGACAGTTTTTCAGTAGCCTGTCAGAGATCACTTTTGATTGGTATGTCAAACTACCCAACGGATCAGTCAAGACATTCGCCAAATTAGAACAATTTTTCGTGAAGAGATTTGCCAGATGTGCAGCATCAGGTGTCTATTGGAGATATCATAGTAGAGAAGCATAAGACTAACGCGACTTTAGTGAACTACATTTTGAGGTGGAGAAACCTTAGCATGAAATGTGAACCTCAGCTATAAGAACATCATGTGATTGAGATCTTACTAAAGAGCATCCATGGTCTAGTGGCCTTCATGCTCAAGGGACTCACCATTAAATCCTTGGAGAAGCTACTCAGCGAAGCTAGTAATCTTCAAGAAAAAGTCAAACATATGGATTCTCATGAGAAGGCTGAGATGTCTGAGACGACCAAAGTATTTGAAAAGAAGTCCGGAACAGTGGCAATAGTTAATAAAGGAAAGCAGCTAATGAAAATACATGTAGAAAATTCTCATCATAATTCCCAGTTGTCATCATGACATGCTCAACAACAGACAAAATAGTATGGAGCCTAGCCAGTAACCACATCAAAGAGGATCATACCAAATAGAGAATAAGAAAATGACAATTTTAGAATGAAGAAAAGTGGTGTATTCCTTCAAAGATGAAACTGTGCCTAAAATGTTCATAAGTCTAATGAAGAAGATTAAGTTCAGATTACCAGAGCCAAAGAAACCCAAAGAGGTTGACAAGAAGGATAAACCAAATTATTGTCCATATCACAGATTGCTTGGACACACTATAGAGAAATGTTTTGTCTTTAAGGATTGGCTTGAGAAAAATATTAAGGAAATATAACAATCCCGAAAGAATATTTAAAGGAGCCTAAAAGAGTTTTTAAAATAATGATTTCATCTGAACCAGTCTCTCTGATTGACCCATATTCAGAAGAAGATGGATGGAGTACAATTTGGAGCAAGTTGACCAAGAAAATACTAAACCAAATCTAGAATACAACAACACAAGCTTCCGTTCAAAGTCTTCAACCTGCCAAGCCCAGGATGAAGATTCCGCCAGGAAATTTGCTGCCACTAAAGAAGAAGAAGAACACCACCACTAAGACTGATAGCATGGGGGTAGGATAGGGAATGCCTATGCTAGATTAGTTGTCTCAGATTCGAGGAAGAAAATACTCAAGCCCCTGACCTTATATGATATCTTTTTTCCCCAATGGGGTATTATGAATATAATGATTATGATTTCAGTAACGTTTTAACTACTTCTAATGATAACGTAATCGATTATGACCAATATAACCTTTATCTCAATTCCTAAAACAATCCTTAAGTCATGATTGAGTCTAATGAACTCGTTAATAAGACCAAAGAAGACATCAACAATACCGATTACGACACCGCTGGGAGTGAGGAACCAATCCTTGAGCGCCACGGTGTACCACTTGCCATCAACTTAGATCTTTCAGACAAAGAAGAAACACCAGAAGATTTGACAATGGTATCTCAAGAAGAAGAAATTATAGAGGTGAACCTAAGGAGAGGGAGAGTATTATCCCTGAGGTAAGCTCCAAAAGATAAAGGAAAGCAAATAGTAGCTCGAGAAGAACTACCTCCACCTTGAACCATGTAACCAAGAGAAAATTGAAGGATTATATAAAGTGGATTACAATGTGCTAGCTCATCTTAGGAAGTTAGCAACCAAATTAAGCATCTACGACGCTATAATCCTGTCAAAGGAGATGAGAGAGTCCCTTGTTACAATTTTGCTTGACCTAGAGATTTGCTTAGCCCAATTGGTCAGCACATCCTCAGAAGGAGTTAGCTCGTTGAAAGAACAGCTGGGGATAACCTTTACAGATGATGACTTGTTGCTCGGTACTTCCGACCGTAATCGTCAACTCTATATCTCTGTTAACATCGGCAGATTTGTGTTGTCCAGAGTTTTGGAAGATCCTAGAGCATCCCTCAACTTGATGAGCCTACACACATTGGCCTATTTGGACATTGAAGCTCAAGAGCTTACGGTCGATAAAATGATGCTAAGAGGATTCAACCAAAAGGAAGAGAACACTTGTATCAATTACATTACTTATGAAAGTTGGAGAGCTAGAAACAACCGTTAAATTCCATATTATCAACGCTGAGACCTCTTTTAATGCTATACTGGGTCAAACATAGATTCACGAACACAACATGGTTCCATCATCTCTACACCAGTGCATTAAGTACTACAAGGAAGGACAAAAACATTGCATCAATGGAGATTTATAGCCATTTTCAGTTCATGAAGTTATCATTCATGAAGATGTCACCTACTATGCATTTCCAAAGAAAACTGTCTTCTCTCATGAAATTATGACAAATCAAAAGTGAAGATTTAGATGAATCACAAAGGGGAGGCCATTCAGCTCCACTTCAACGAGCTTCCACCACTCTTTTGCAAAAAGTTGGGCGGAGCTCTTTTAGTTCGCGCACCCGAGGTCGAGGCGAGGGATGTGGATGAGGAAGAACCAATTTAATTGTTGAACGAACTAGGTCGACCATCAACATTGATGAAGAAGAATGTTTTGAAGATGAAATAATGATGACAAAATAGAAGAAACCTCAGTACGAGATATCCTTAGAAGATATAGAGAAAAGCGAGTATGAGATAATGTATGATTGGATAAACCACTATGTGAACACCATGACCCTTACTCTGATTCTCCTTCAAAAGGTCGAGAGTTTATAGGTCAATGAGGTCCGTAGTACTGTTTTAAAGCTGATCAAGTGTTATCATGCTTCCACTTCTACTAATCTTAAAAATCATGTAAATTTGGATGAGGATCCTATTGAATTAATGGAATTGCCTTTTGGTTACTTTTTGCCTTGTGTACAAAAGTTATTTCAACAGGGAGATTTGCCAAGATAAATGCTAAAAGATAAATTACAACTTTTTGAAATGTTATGGGATGTTAAAAGTTGAACTCGCAACTTGAAAGAGGGTCTCAGATTTGGTCCAATCGAACCAGTCGATTATTCAAAATTTTGCATAATTTTTACTAGTGAATCAAAAGAGGATTTCCTCGATGTGGAGGATGACTTTGTTGATCAGCTAATAGAAAATGCTCTGCCATAATTTGAGGAAGAAATAAAATCAACTATTGATGAATTGAAGAAAATTAACCTCATGATGGAAGAGCAGCCCCGACCTACATATATAAGTTCTCTACTCAATGATGAAGAATCTTTAGTGTTGATCAAACTGTTAACAAAATTCAATGATTGCTTTGCATGGAGTTATGATGAAATGTCAGGACTGTCAACATAAGTTGCAGTTAATAAACTTGGGATGGACATAGATATGACCCTAGTAAAACAACCTCCAAGAAGAATGTGTCTTGAAATAGAGCAACAAGTCATTGCCGAGTTGAAGAAATTAATAGACGCTAACTTTGTAAGATAAGTGCAATACCCCACATGGTTAGCTAACATTGTGTTGGTTAAGAAGAAAAAGAGACAAATTTGTGTTTGTGTCGACTTCAGGGATTTAAATAAAGCATGTTCAAAGGATGAATTTCCATTACCAATACCGAAAATGATGGTGGATATCGCTTCAACACATGAGATTTTCTCCTTAATGGATGGATCTTCAGGATACAACAAAATCGAGATGGCTCCCAAGGAAGCAGTACTTACAACATTCAAAACACCGATTGGAATTTTTTGCTACATAGTGATGTCGTTGGGTTGAAGAACGCTGGAGCGACATACAAACAAGTTATGACGAAGATCTTTGATGACCTCATTCACAACTAAGTAGAGTTTTACATAGATGATTTGGTCATCAAGAGTAAACAGAAAATTGACCATTTGTATGATTTGAAGATCGTATTCACACGATTATGACAGTACGACCTTAATATGAATCCCTTAAAGTGTGCTTTCAACGTTACCTTTAGGAAGTTTCTAGGGTTCGTTGTCCGTCATCAGGGAATCGAGATCGACCCAGATAAGATTAAATCTTTCTTGGAAATGCCTCCACCCAAAACCTTGAAAAACTATGTTCCTTCCAAGGGAAGTTGGCATATCTGAGATGCTTTATTTCTAATCTTCTAGGTATGTGTCAGCCCTTCTCGACATTAGTTAAGAAGGACGCCAAATTTATTTGGGAAGACAAATGTCAGTGGGCTTTTGAGGATGTTAAATAATATTTAATGACACCTCCTATTTTGGTAGCCCCTATCCGGGGAAAACCTTTAATACTTTATACCACAGCCTTAGATGACTCTCTTAGAGCCCTCTTAGCCCAAGTCAATGATGAGGGTAAAGAAAATGCACTATATTATTTGAATCATCGTCTAATACCGACGGAGATAAGGTATCCGCCTATTAAGAAGCATTGTCTAACTTTGATTATTGTCGCCCAGAAGCTCAAACATTACATGCTTTCTTATAAGGTAAATCTAATTTTGAAAGTTAATCCATTGCAATATTTGATGACCCAACCAACACTCTCTGGACATCTAGCAAGATGGTTGATGATTTTGTTGCAATTTGTTATAACTTTTGTTCCCCTATGTGCTATCACGGGACATATTTTTTCGCTGCACACCCACTTCCAGCTGGGCCCCTCTTAATAACAAATTACCAGATGAGCAGGTATTACATATGGAATTCTCTAGTGCGCAATGCTGGGATATGTACTTTGATGGAGCTTCATCAGCCAAAAAAGATAATGGATCAGGCAAAAGTATACTAGGCAAAGCAGGGATCGGTTTAATCTTTGACACGCCAAATAAGGGTATGTTGAGGTTATCATGCCACCTGGCAGAGCCATGCACCAATAAAGGAGCATAATATAAAGGGCCAATCACCAAATTAGAATTGACAATCTCAATGGATATAACTTATATTGCCATCTATGGCGATTCTTAGCTCGTCATCCGACAAGTCGTTGGACAATATAAGATTTTGAAACCAAGGTTAGCAGAATATCATCAGTACAATGAGTCTGCTAGAGAAAATTCCCAGTGTAACTTTTTACTGGATTCCTCGGGGAGATAATTCCCAAGCTGATGCTTTAGCGAAACTTGTAAAAGAATTAGTGTGTCCCCCGGAGGGTTCTTGACGTTACAGTACAAGAAAGGTAGATTTTTTCTTGAATCGCCCTTAAAAATCTACATAAGCTCGAAAAGAAGAAGGAATGATGATTGCAGTTGCTGACATCATTGAAGGTTGATGTAAGCCATTAATAAAATATTTGCAGACTAAAAAGCTGCTAGAGGATAAGTCTGAAGCGTGTCACATCATAAAAAGAGCTATGTCATATGCTCTATTAGGCAATGTCCTCTACAGAAGATCATTCGATCAGATGGGGCTATGATGTTTGAGTAAAGCCGAAGGACAGAGTATTGTCAATGAAGTACATGCCGGATTGTGTGGCGCTCACCAGTCAAGGCCAAAGATGAAAATGAAGATCAAGAGACTCGGATATTATTGGCCGGCAATGATGTCTGACTGCATGGATACAATCAGAAGATGTCACCAGTGCTAAGTGCATGGGGTGGACTTACACCAACCTCCGAATGTGCTACACCCAACCGTTGCTTCGTGGCCATTCAAGTGTTGGGGCACGAACATAATAGGTTCGATAGACCCTCCATCATTTAAAGGACACTGATTTAATCTTGTAGCTACAAATCTAAATGGGAAAAGGCAGTGTCGTTACTAGAGATTACAACACAACACATCCTTCAATTTTTTAAAAGCCAAGTTGTCTACCATTTTGGAGTTTCCCGTACAATAATTTCCGACAATGGGATAGCCTTCAAGAGCACAAAATCAATAATTTTGTAGACTGGAGATACTCTGCGATCTACTATCCCAGGGTAAATGGACTATTAGAAGCCTTGTGGGCCTTCAATAAGGCACTGATACAAATTTTGAAGAAAACACTAGATGAAAATAAAAGAGATTGGCATAACAAACTGTTAGAAGCCTTGTGGGCCTACCAGACAACGCTTAGGAGTCCCACCCAATGTACACCTTATGCACTCATGTATGGGTTAGAGAGACGTGCTGCCGCTAGAAGTTCACACACCATCTCTTAGAGTCACTATTGTTAATCAACTTACAATAGAAGAAAGTGCAAAACTCATACTTGAAGAATTGGAAATTCTTGAAGGAAAACAACTAGAAACGCAATAGGATTTGGAGCTTTACCAAGCGAGGATGGTATAAGCTCATGATAAATTGGTCCGCCCAAGGACATTCAAAGTTTATAATCTCGAACTTGTTCTCAAAAGGCTTATTCTTGCACGCTAAAAAGTAGGTGAAAAATTAGAGCTAACTTGGGAGGGACCATTTGTCGTAGAAAAGGTCAATGCAAAAGGAGCCTACTAGCTAGTGGATTTTCAAGGCGAAAGACCCATGTTGCCAATCAACGGACGATACTTAAAGACATACTATGCAACTTGACATTGCTTGAATTGAAATTTTGAAATTTTGATTGTTTTGGAGTTATTTATTTGGCCAAACGTGTGTGATCAGGCCCAAAATTTTGTAATAAAATTAACCTCAATAAAATGAAAATTTTTGAATTTACATACTTCGATTTTCTTCTTTCTACTTTTATGGTTGATATTTTACTAAATTAAACAAAAAAAATATATAATTAAATGATTTTCTCACCGATGCAAACTAAAATTTTGTCTAATAAACACTTTATTTTGTTCTTGTTCCTGTTAAATTTCAGCGCACTAATGTTTTGCCTATCTTCTGCAAAAAATGTCAGGACATAAGCTAATTTTTACTTTCAAGGATGGTTGGAATCTCACACTTAACGAGGAAAGTTCACCACAGGGTAGCATCATAAACTATGACATGAACTTTGGTCAAGTCAGTGTAGACTATGAGGGTCCTCTGATGGACATGGTCAACCGTCGAGAAAAAGAAGGGCTACCATCACAGTTAAAGATCGGCACCAAGGAGGATTCCTCACTGAAGGGGAAGAAAGTGATAGTGCAATAAGATCCGATGGAGGGGACTAGTCTTCTTCCATCTATGATAATTGCATTAATTGGAGGTCTAGTCACTGCTAATAACGAGAGACTGCCAGATGGACCATTGTGAAGGACTCAACGTAGAAATGCCAATCGCCGAAGACATAGAGTTTTCCTGCATGAAGAAGGAAGTCACAAGAAGGAGGCAGAAAAATTGCTTACCCTGATTCCTGAGGGGAAAATCTATGATACATGCATGAGAGAGACTTCCTCCAGCTTGCCTGCCAGAGAGGATGAGTTTGAGTTCACTACAGAGCCAATGATATTAGAGGTTTCAGATAATCTTTGTGCGGGTTGCACGACGTGCAACGTCGAGATTCCCACACAGATACCAACTACAGGAGCATTTATGAAATGGTCAGACTATAATGTACTCCACCTAGATTGTTACAGTACTCTAAAGGAGTACACGTCCAGCGATGATGGACTTCAGATCACCGAGCATTTAATGGGGGAATCATATATTCCGCTAGATACAGAGACAACACTAGCATGAATTCCTACTGATATTAAAATGAGGGAGCATCCTTGGCAGCCGCCAATGATCACCATGGCAGAATTCGACAAAATGAGTAAAGTAAAGAAAAGGGAATTTAAATTTTATGAAGAAGTTCAAGGAAGATTTGTCAATGTACTAGTAAGCTTAGAGTTGTACACCAGAGTTTTCTCTGAAAGAGATGAAAGAAGTATTATTGACTGTATATTTGACCTAAGGGGTAGGGGTCGAGCGGGTCTTCTAATGGAAAAAACCTATTCCAAACCACAAAAATGGATACGTGGAAAAGGCAGAATCACCATACAATGTGGTTGCTATTATAACTTTACCAAGAACAAACAAGGAAATCCCCCAAGGATTTAAGACATGATGAGGCGGATCCGTTACCTTATATGATAAATTGGATGATCAAGAGGATGGTTCGATGGAGCATACTTCCAGCCGATTATAGTCCCAACAACTGTATTATCAATATCTACGATGAAGGAAATTGCTTTCCCCCGCATATAGCCCATCATGATTTTGTGAGACTTTTTGCACGGTCTCCTTCATGAGAAAGATAAATATCCTGTTCGGGAAAGAAATAGATGTCATTGGCCCCAGCGAGTTCAGAGGATCCATGAAGATTCCATTACCAGTAGGTTCAATATTGATTCTCAAGGGAAATGTAGCAGACATCGCCAAACACTTCATTCCGGGGGTACGACACTATAAGGTTTCTGTAACTTTTAGAAGGGTGGATAGTAGCAAGATGTCATATGGATTCCAACCAGAACCAAAGTTAGAAGAGCTACAACCTTACGAGCTATGAGAGGGTTGCACCTCTAAGTACATGCAAAAGGAACTCTTGTTCTAGAGCATGTCTTAGTAGGCCAGCTCAATCGAGAGCTCACTCACCTAGGATGGACAATCAGGGGATACCATTAGATTTTGGCACAGTAGATATGATGGTATATGTATCAGATATGCTCAACTTATGATATGTACCCAATATGAGATATTTTTAGATGTACTTTTGATGCGTTCAGCATATTGTACCTTTTGATTATTCAACCTATATTAAATCTGTAACACCTGTTTCAAGCAGATTAATGAAATATATTTCAGAATTTATTTTGTCTGTTCAATTGCCCTTTTTTGCGATGGATAAAGAGCCATAGAACCTTGTGTTTGTTCTGTGATACAATGAACGAAGAACAAAATAATAAAAACTTGATAATAATAAAATTCAAAGAAAATACTCTTTTGAAAAATCAACCAACAAAAGTTGAATTTTAAAAATATTTTTTGATTAATAAATGTGATAAAAACAACAAGAAAAGAAAATAAATCTGTTGAGTTGATTCTCTTGATTTTGATGTCTTTTGCTTTTTGCTCGCGCAATACGACAGTCCTTGTCTGCACTAATCTTCTTCACATTCCTGAAGAATTTCACATTCTGCACAAAATCTCACAAATTTTCCTCACCAATACTAATCTTCACATGACACATATTTATGAGCTCAACACCACAAATTCTCTACACTATTTTCATATTGCTCTTGGGGACAGTACCGAGATGCTAACTCTTTTTCCTGCTACCCCTTGGGTTGGATGTGAGTCCCATTGTTTTCCTCCCTAACGTAGCAGATATTTCCCTTATTACCATTTGGGTTGGATATGAGTCTCAGAGCTTTCCTCCCTAATGTGACACATATATTTGAGATAGGTTTAAGACCACCTTAAATGGAGCAAGGCATCCTATTCTCATCATTTAAGATAGGTATAAGACCCCCTTAAATGGAACAGGCCAACCTATTCTCAATCCTTCAGATTGGTATAAGACCCCCTTAAATGAAACACGACATCCTATTCACAATCCATGAGATTGGTATAAGACCCCTTAAATGGAACACAACATCTTATTCTCAATCCTCGAGATTTGTATAAGACCCCCTTAATTGGAACAAGGCATCCTATTCTCAATCCTTAAAATTGGTATAAGGCCCCCTTAAATGGAACATGACATCCTATTCTCAATCCTCAAGATAGGTTTAAGACCCCCTTAAATTGAACACAACATCCTATTCTCAATCCTTGAGATTGGTATAAGACCCCCTTAAAAGGAACACGATATCTTATTCTCAATCCTCGAGATTAGTATAAGAACAGATTAAGTTGAACACGACATCCTATTCCCAATCCTCGGGATCAGTACCTAAAATCTGATTCCTATCTTCCGAGGTTGGTACCTAAATTCCAATCCTCTTTCTGAGATTGATACCTAAATTTCAATTCTCATTTTGGGATCAATAACTACAATCTGATTCCTATCTTTCAAGGTTGTACCTAAATTTTGATGCTCTTTCTAAAATTGATACGTAGTTTTTCCTCTTTAGCAGCTTATGATCTAGCCATAGGACTTTCCTATTGAATATTCTTAGAAAACTAGAAAAGGAACCCTCACCATTAGAAATTCTACATTCCTCTTTACTGAACTTGAAGTTCCACATATTGGTCATAACCTCTAGCACTTAGTAAGTGGGGTCATTATGGGGGAACTCAAGATGAGTCACCCTTAGGATTGTTGGACCTTAGGGTTGACCCTGGATGTTGTTCTAGGGCTTACGGTACATATTTGTACTCATAATCACTCACAATCACTCGCAATCCTAAACTTAAACTTCTAGGCTTTGGTCCCTTGATACTTTTGGGAAACTCATGTAGATGGAGCCCTAAAACCACCAGCCATATGTTAGGGTTTAGCTAAGACCACTATATAGAGGACCTAAAATGGGGCTTCCATTGGCCCATGGCTTATTGATGGTGGTTGGCACTCCAACTCTACCAAGATACCAAACCTAACCTTTTGCCCCTAAACTTCCCCAAATTACCTAGATACCCTTGGGACCCGAAATTTGGCCAAAATTCCCAAGTTTACCCAAAATATCAAAATTGGTTAAAAAATGCATTTCAAACACCTTCAAAACACCCAAACTACCCAAAATCACCAAAATTGGACAAATTTCCAAAATACCCCTCCTTAGCCCAAAATTCTAAAAAATCCCAAAAACTCACAAAACCTCCCAAATTTTCCTAATTTGATTTTCCTCAACTACCACATGGCCCAATTTAGCTAATTTGACCATCTTTGACTATCTTTTAAAGACCCATTTTTTCCCAAATCTACCTTAAATGCTCATCAATTTGATCCCAATCTCCCTAAATTTCAATCCCAAACTCAAATTCACCCTCAATGTGACCAAAAAAACCAAACTCAAGCACAATTGGTCCATGATTTGAGCTTTATTTTGATTTAGATCAAAACCCCAATTTTGGGCACATGAACTAATCTAACCAAATTGAACCCATAGCCCACTCAACTGGCCACAATTTGTGTCGAAGAAACCTTCATAAAATTCCCATACATCAAAATTGACCTTCAATTGGCCTTGGTGAGGCCTCAGAAGGCCTTAAATTTGCCCAAATTGGCCATGTCTCAAAATCTCACCAAATTGAGGGCCTTAACCCCAAAATTTCCACTGTATTTCTTCATGAAAAATCTTCAAAACATCTCCTTAGATCATGTGGACCATTTAATTTGGTCTTAGCCCAAGGATAGCTCAACCTAGACCCATGTCTAACCCAACATGCCCAAATTGGCCAAATTTCAAAAATCCCTCAAATTGACCTACTAATTGAACTCAAAATCACTTCAACTCTTCACCAAAAATCTTCATAACAATCATATACACAATGTTGATCAATCAATTAGGCCAATTGACATGGCTTGCCTAGCCCAAACCCAAGCTTTGATCATTTGAACCCACATTGAACCCATGCACTAAATATGGCCTAACTACCCCAAGGTCACCAAATTAATGACTCCACGGCCATTAGTTGGACCCTAGTGGCCAGCCTAAACCTCTTAAAACCTCCTAAATTAAGCCATGGACCAAAGGTCACCTAAATTAAGGGATTTCATTCCATATTTGCTTAAGCTTAAGATATTTTTGCCAAAATAAAGCCTAAACACATTAAATTGCTGTGACATATTCCCCTGGGTTCCCTGAGCTCCTACCCACCTCCCTCTGGCTAGCCAGCCTGGCTTAGTGGCCTAAAAATGGCGAAACTGAGTGCCACCCCCATGGGATTAAACCCAATTCAATCCTAGAGGCCACCCTCCACCTAGGCATCACATTTCACCCCCGAATTGGCCATGGCAGCAAGCCTTAAGTCATTTTTTTATAAAAGCTCCCCTCCATGGCCATGGAGGTAGAGCTGAAATTTCCTCTGAGAGACTTCCCTAAATTGATCCCAAAGCCTCTTTGAGACTTTCTCGGTGCAATCCAACCACCACATTGCTCTGAATCCCCTTGCCGGAGCTCAATTTTGAGCTTGACTCTGCCTAAAATCAGGACAGAGCTCATTACACTCCTACACTCCACAAAAATCAAATTGAACTCGCCTACACCTTCACCACAATGAGAGAAGGAAAAGCCCATTCAAATTCCCCTTCCACAGAGCCTCTAACATAGCTTTAGACCAACACCTGAAATTGAGCCTGGTTGAATTCCTACCTAGGCTTTGCACCACAGTCAGTCGCTTAATCCCTAGCCTTCTTGGACCCCAACAAACGTGTCGAGCATCTCTGATCAAAGTTTCCCTTCTCAGAGCCAAGGCATTGAACTTCTCCTCCTCCCGAGCCTATTTTGATTCTCCATTTGATTAGGCTTAATTTGATTGCATGATTACCATATGGATATGTTCGTCTCACTTAGACAAGTCCATATGATCAAACCCAAAGTGATTTGGTTGAGTCTAGGCTGAGATCTTAGGGTTTTAATGTGGATGGCCACGGGATCACTCTATCAAGGACGATGACGGGGAGCCGTCTGATCACGTGTTTATCGGATGGATGGAGGAGATTGAGCCGGACAACGCTTTATTACATGAACCGGGGGCCGAGTCAGTGGCTACATGAACGACGACGTCCAACCAGAGTGCACCATGCGTGCCTTTGGAGCTGCTTAAGATCCAACAGCGCTGCTTGTTTAAATAGATAAATAGGGAATTTAAAAAATTAGAAAATGATCCCTAACTTTAAAAATTCATATCTTGATCTAGAAAAATCATAAAAATAAAATAAAAACATCCTCTTGCTTAGTGAATAGAGGAGAATAATGTGGAAATAATTTTAAATCCATGTGATGCATATTTTATTATTATTTAATTAAACACTGATTTGAATGTTTTGATTCTCCATGCATATAGGCATATCACCATGGATTGAATTTTTAGCATGTTGTTTCCTTTGTCTTAAGAGATATCTTTTGATTTTTTTCAAATTCAGAGGAGGTCCTTAGACAGAGATCCATATTTTTCAAGTTTATGTCTATTATTTGCATAAATTTGTTATGATAATTAGCATGTTAATTACAAAATTCAAAGAAAATTTCGGAAGGTTCACTATGACCAGAGGATCCTTTAGAAAGAATTTCATGAGTTATGTCATTAAGAATACACTTAATCTTCACCAACCCTAAAACACAAGGAAAATTCATTTTGGGTAACATAAACATCTAAATGACTTAATTTTTTATCTCCACTATTGTTTAGGATTCAAATAACTCACTATAAAAATTTCAAAGCATTTTGAATTCATTTGGTAACTTAAGTTGATTTTTCAAGATAAATATTATTTTAGCACTTAAAGGATTTTTGAAAATCAAAATAAAACTAAAAAATTTATAAAAAAAATATTTTTTGAGTTCTTTGTGATCAAGGCTATTTTCTAAAAATAAAATGGTATTTAAAATAAAAACTTCATTTTTAGCCTATTTTTAAATATTTAAATAATTAAAAATCCATAAAAATCACAAAAATAATAAAATTCATGGAAATGTTTTAAATTGCTTCCTAAGCACTTATGAGCAATTGGGATATTTTTCTTGATTTTCTATATAAAGAGATTGAATTTTGAGGCTTAAAATAATTTTTAAATGCTAAAAATGGATTTTTACTAAAATAATTCTAATAATTCAAAGAAAAATCCAAAAATTGTGAAATTTATTTCTTTGTGTCCCTTGATATTTGAGACATTTAATAAAAATATAAAACTTAATTTTCCATATTTAAAATATTTAATAATTAATAAACACGACAAAATTTAAATTATTCTTAAATTTCAAATAAAATTTCAAAAATCATGAAATTTTGTCCAAATGCTTCTCAAATCTAAGCCTACTTCCAGAAAAAATTTCAAGGGATTAGAATTTACTTTGGTCAAGTTAGGAATTTTCTTTGAAAAATCCTTTTTTTGCTTTAAAAATAATTATATAGATAAATTAAATTTTGAAAAATCACACTTTCTCCTATGATGTCTCAATTGACCCATGAGTAAGGTAGGATAAAAATTCTAAATTCATTTGGATTAAATTTGATGAATTATGAAGTGATAGAGCCTTAGGGACAAATGTGTAATTTTGGAAATTTAGCCATAATTAACATTTAGGCCTAATTTCAGAAAGGGAAATGGGAAATTTTTGATTCTAATTAACATATTTGGATGTTTGAAACACAAGGGGTTAACTGGTAGAAACCAACCTCACTTGTCTTAATTAAAAAGGATAAATTTGTAATTTCCTTAAATTACATAAATTTGGGAGTCCAGCTGATTAAATGATCCTAAATTTAGGGGAATGATTTTGAGTGTTAATAACTCACTAATTTAATACCCCTATTTGATGAACAAAAAAAAACAAAAACACATGAATCATCACCATCACTTATAAGTCAATTTCATTTACAATGACTAAGACACTCACCAAACTCTTAAGTGCTTGGTAGTGACTTATGCTAAATCAAGTTTCATTTAAATAAGGATTAGAAAAGTAAACATCATTGAAAATGAAAGCATCTTTCAAACACTGCAAGCCTAAGTCAAATATTGGCTAAGTGTCTTAAACTTTCCTTTAAGGGTCTTCACCCACATAAATTGAATTACAAGTGATAATTACCCTATTCTTAGAATTGAGACATCAATGCTCACTGAGCACTAAAGGTATTTACAAGATGAATTATTAAGCAACATAATAATTTTAAAAGAGCTCAGGATTTTCCACCAGGTAGTGAGAGAATAGCACGAACCTGCTTCTTTCTCTAGATCTGTTGGATAGCTTAGAGATCTACTAAACCTAATATGTTTTGCTTGACAAATATCATCCTTAATGAAATTAATAAGGACCCACAAAGATATGACATATGGTTAGGAAAACTTTTAAAACCTTACTTTTTTTTTGCCTCTATATGAACTTCCCTCACATGCATTTTAAGTTTCAGGTGGTGGAACGAGAAGACTCGTCATGTACGCTTTTACAATTTTCAGTGTCGTTTTTCTTGTATTTTTATGCTATACTTTTATGCTTACATAAATTTGCATGATAAACAACAATGCCACACTGCATGAAAACTAAAACTGCTAGGTTAGTCCCAAAACCAAAGCCAAAACGAAAATTAAAATCAACCAAGATAAAATTCACCGCCACAGCATTCAAAATACCAACTCAAAATTTAATCACAAACATCACACAAAACTACAATTGTAACTAAATTAAGATGTCTATATCGGATTATCGGGAATTCCTCGGACTNATAGGATTCGAGGTACATCGCTCTTTCATTTAAATTATGAAAAATATGGGGTCAATTTGATTTCATATTTTTCTAAAATTAATTATATATGTAAATTAAAACGTCCTTCCAAAGCGGGCGACGAGATTTTGATTCCGCTGACCGACAGCTTCTTACGGGCAACTCCTCCAACCAAAATTAGCGCCAACAACTTCTGTTGACTCCGCTGGGGACATGCTTTTCTCTCCACTCAAATAAATAAATATTATCTTCACGCATCGGTAATGTGTCCATGTCCTTTTTGGACCAAATTACCCTTCCCATTTTTGTCTTGGGAAAGTGCAGTTAAATCCTTGGACGTCAGGACTATCTGTTCAACCATCTTTGAACAGAGGGGTTCAGGAGGCCATTAAGGACTCCTTAAATTTTCATGTGAGGTCGGACCCCCAATAGGTGTGTCGGTGGACTAGTTCCACCTGAGCATTGTCTGCCACTAAATGGGCCCCGCAGTGGGTCCTAATATACTCCACATCTCCCTTCCAAACTTGATTTGCTATTCTACAAATTAAACCAAATCATGTTGTGTTGTGCGCACTTTAAAATTTTCTTATATTAATTAAATTTTCCACCTCTTGACTTTTCTTAAACAAAATTTTAAATTACCCATAAATTAAGACCTGCCCGGTCTACAGATCAATCTCTAATTTCAGCACTTGCACTAAAAATTATAAGGTTTTGGACATATAGCAAACCTCAAAATTTTCTGTTTTTAAGCCTGCTGCAATGGCCTACCCAACGCTGACCTTTTCCTACAACCTGCCAACGAGCCACGAAGCGCGTAATCTCGCTCCTACCATCAAATTTGGAGCTGAATTTGAAGATCTCAAGGTCATCCTCGGGAAAGCCCCATTTAAAGTGATGAAGATTGCCGCTCCAAAAATACAGGAACCATCTGCATAATTCAACCTAAACTGCCTTCAAGACTTCCCTGCCTGCAAGAAGGCCAAAACTACTGTCGTCACGGCACCCGCCAAACATGCTACCCCGCTGGTGCTAAGGGGAGAGAAGTAATGATTATTGAAGATCTGACTGAGGGATTAATTGTCCCACCGCCCGTACTTAAAATCAGACCAAGCTCAAAGACTGTTCCACTGACCCTAACCCATAAAAGAAACCGTAATAGAAGGGTTCATAGGGCCATCAAAGCCCAGGTTCCTGAGAAGACGCCCGTTGAGGAGGACCCTCATCAAGATGAAGAAGGATTACCAAAAATTTATCCATTACTACAAGGGAGTAGATTCCATCCTCTGACAGATATCGATGGATACGAGAGTATCCAGAAAATCATCGTTGCATTACCACAACTTAATGGAAATGATGAGGAGAGAAAGAAGTTCACTTCTATCACCCGAGTTAGTGCAGTTTTCAAAGTGCTAGCTACCAAAGAAGGATGTTCAGTTATCAAGTTACTTAAATGAGTGGGGCATGCAATTTCCTATCGCATGAAGAAGGAAATGTTGAAGGACGTCAAGTCCACCAGACAATCTCATAAGACAACTGGAGTGTCACCTACTCGCATCCCTGTTTGGTTCCATTTAGAGAATAGAGTTTATATCACAGTGATTAGTACTGACTATACCTCCACCAAGACCGCAGGCCGTCGACTAGTTAAGCTGAGACTGGGTCTAAAAATCTTACCCGTCACCCATTATGGAGATATTCCTACAATTCTAAAGGCAAAGACAAGATGATTACCTGACACTGTAGCTGGTCTACACCACGAGGAGCATACTTATCCTCGACATAACATATTTCTACTTAGACACTCTGTCCCGAGGCTTCATCGTCAAAAATGAAAAAGGTATGGGTACCCAAGGTTGCTACACCGATACAATCCGATAAGCCCGCAGGACAAGAGCATGGAATAATGTCAGGGTTTGAAATATCTGAATCGTCACAAAAATAGCTAGTGAGATGGAGGAATAAGTAGAGGATGTCCATCAAGGTTCTCTAGATCTTAAAGCATTTAAGGAATCAATAATTGAAGAAAAAGTTGAGAGGCTCAGGATCGAGATTTCTAAGTTGGCTCGAGAACACAAAGTTTTCGTCGAAAGCGGTGAGGAAATTTTTTATTACAATGATTACTTGGAGGAAGATTTCATGGATGTCCATGTAATTGAAACAAGAGCTGCCACATCTGCGTGTAAGGCTCAACCTCACACTGAAGAGAATTCCATAGATGAGCTGCGTAAGGCTATCCTCCTAAGGGATGAACAAGTTAGTCTACTGGAGAAAAGAATAGAAGAAATGGTTGCAGCCATGAACGCCATGGACACTATTCAAGGGCAATCACAAGCGTCATAACTGGCCTTTCCAAAGATCAATCAGCCAGAGATCATACACATCACAGATGAAAAAAGAGAAGTTCCTTCAGCTAACATAAACGAACAACATAGAAAGGATTCTCCATCAGGTGTTATACCAGAAAAGGAATTCAAGCAAATGGTTGAACAAGTGTGGGATGTCTTAATCCAATCTAAGGGTGGTTCATTAATTTTAAAGGGTAGACCTTTACCAGAGGAATTTGATGTCGTGTCGTTCCCCAATGGTTTTTTAGCCCCAAACTTCAAGATAATTGATGGGACTAGGAATCCCAAACAGCATATAACACATTTTCGAGCCAGCTGTGGCAACACAAAGAATATGAAGCTCTACTCTTCCAGCAGTTCGTCAGTAGCTTGTCAAAAATTACTTTTGACAGGTACGCTGACTTGCCCAACAGGTCAGTTAAAAATTTTTTGAGTTGGAATAGCGGTTTGTGAAAAGATTCGCCGGGACACAACATCATGTGTCTATTAGAAAGCTCATGATGGAAAAACAAAAGCATAATGAAACTTTGGTGGACTATATTTTGAGGTGGAGAAACCTTAGCATGAAATGTGAACCTCAACTATAGGAACATCATGCGATTGAAATTCTACTCAAGAGCATTCATGGACCAGTAGCTTTCATGCTTAAGGGACTCACCATCAAATCCTTCGAGAAGCTACTCAGCAAAGCCAGCAGTCTTCAAGAGAAAATCAAGCACATGGAGCTACACAAAAAGGCTAAGGTGGTCAGAGTATTCGAAAAGAAATTAGGAGTAGTAGTGTACATCGATAGAGGAAAGAAGTTGATGAAGATATATGCAGAGGATCCTCGCCAGTCTTTGTCATAGTATGCTTAGAAACAGAGTAGTCAATCCAACCAGCGACCGCCACAAGAAGGATCACCTCAAACAGGGGATAAGAAAATGTCCCTATCAGAATGACGTAAAACGGTGTATTCTTTCAAAGATGAAGCTATTACTAAAATATTCAAAAGTCTGAGGAAGAAGTCGAAATTCAGGCTACCAAACCTAAAGAAGCCCGAAGAGGTGAAAAGGAAAAATGAAATAAATTATTGCCCATACCACCAGTTGCTTAGACACACTATAGAGGGATGCTTCATCTTTAAGGACTGGCTTGAGAGGAACCTTAAAGAAGAGAAAATAACAATCCTGAAAGAATATTTAAGAGAACCTGAAAAGGGTTCTATAAATATGATTTAAGCCGAGCCAATCTCTCCAATTGATCTGTATATTGGAACAGATGGATGGAGTACATTTCGGGACGAACTCAAAAGAGTCCTCAATCAAATAAATGGTCCATCAATCAATCTTCTGCATATACAAGAGAAGAAGAATGGAATGAGGTCTGGAGCAGATCATCCAAGAAAATACTGACAAGATCCAGTCAGCATCAAGGCAAGCCTCCATTCAGAGTCCGCAACATATCAAGCCCAAGATGAAGGTTTCTCCAGAAGATCCATCATCGTAAAGGACCAAGAAGAATAAGAAAAGCGTCACTACAAAGGTTGATAGAAGGGGGGGTAGGATAAAGGCCGCCTCTACCAGATTAGTTATCTCAAATTCGGGGAAGAAAATCCTCGAACCCTTGACTTTGTATGATTATCTTTTTGTTCCTCTGGGGTCTTATGAATATAATGATTGTGACTTCGGCTAAATTTTAACTGTTTATAGTGATAATGTAACTGATTATGACTAATATAACTTTGATCTCGATCCCCAAAACGATCCTTAAATCGTACTCGAGCCCGATGAACTCATTATCAAGTCTAAAGAATACATCAATGACACCACTTACGACAACACCGGGAGTGAGGAGCTAATTCTTGAGTACCACGATACACCGCTAACCATCAACCTAGATCTTTATGACAAAGAAGAAGAAATACCAAAAGATTCAACAATGGTATCTCAAGAAGAAGAAATCATGGATGTTAACTTAAGGAGCAAAAAAGTGCTACCACCAAGAATAGCTCCAACAGATAAAGGAAGCAGATAATGACCTAGAAGAGATACCCCCACCTCCGCCAGTGGAAGAACCACATAATCAAGATAAAATTGGAGGATCCTACAAAGTAGACTACAACGTGCTAGCTCATCTTAAAGGAGCGGAAAAGTGTTACCACAAAGAACAGCTCCAATAGACAAAGGAAAACAGATAATGACCCGAGAAGAGATACCCTCACCTCCGCCAGTGGAAGAGCCGCATGATCAATATAAAATTGGAGGATCATACAAAGTAGATTACAACGTGCTAGCTCATCTTAGGAAGTTGTCGACCCGATTAAGCATCTGCGACGCTCTGATCTTGTCATAGGAGATGAGAGAGTCTCTGGTTACAGCTTTGCTTGACCCGGAGATTTTCTTAGCTCAATTAGCTAGCACATCCTCAGATGAATTTTGTTTGTTGAAAGAACAGCTTGGGGTAACCTTCACATATTAAGACTTCCTGCTCGGTACGGCTGACATCTTCGTCAACATCGGCAAATTTGTGTTGTCCTGAGTTTTAGTAGATCCTGGAGCATCTCTTAACTTGATGAGCCTATGGACATTGGCATATTTAGGTATTGAAGCTCAAGAGNTTGATAGCACGGGGGGTAGGATAGGGGCTTCCTCTACTAGATTGGTTGTCTCGAATTTGGGGAAGAAAGTCCTCAAACCCTTGACTTTGTATGATTATCTTTTTATCTCTTTGGGGTCTTATGAATATAATGGTTGTGATTTCGGCTACGTTTTGACTATTTTAGGTAAAAACATTACTGATTATAACGAAGTTAATTGCAATCTCGATCCCTAAAATGATCCTCAAATCGTACTTGAGTTTGATGAACTCGTTGTCAAGGCCAAAGAAGAGCTCAGTGACATCGCTTATGACAGCACCGATAACAAAGGATCAACTCTCGAGTGTCATGGTGCACCGTTTGCCATCAACTTAGATCTTTCCGACGAAGAGGAAAAGACACCGAAAGATTCAACAATGATATCTCAAGTAGAAGAGATCACATAAGTCAACTTAATGAGCGAAAAAGTGTTACCGCCAAGAGCAGCTCCAATAGACAAAGGAAAATAGATAATGACTCGAGAAAAGGTACCCCCACCTCCGCCAGTGGAAGAACCACATAATCAAGACAAAATTGGAGGAGCATATAAAGTATACTACAATGTGCTAGCTCATCTTAGGAAGTTGCCTGCCCGACTAAGCATCTACGAGGCTCTAATCCTGTCAAAGGAGATGAGAGAATCTTTGGTTACAACCTTGCTAGATCCTAAAATTTGCTTAGCTCAGTTGGCTAGCACATCCTCAGATGAAGTTTGATCGTTGGGAGAAAAGTCAGGGGTAACCTTCACAGATGAAGACTTGTTGATCGGTACTGTCGACTACAACCGTCCGCTCTACATCTCCGTCAACATTGGCAGATTTGTGTTATCAAGAGTTTTAGTAGATCGTGGAGCATCTCTTAACTTGATGAGTCTACGGACGTTAGCATATTTGGACTTTGACGTTCAAGAGCTCATCCCTGATAAGATGATGTTAAGAGGATTCAACCAAAAGGGAGAGAGAGCCCTTGGATCAATTTCATTACTTATGAAGGTTGAAGAGCTCGTAACAACCGTTAAATTTCATATCATCAATGAAGAGACCTCTTTTAACGCTCTATTGGGTCGACCATGGATTCATGAGCAAATCATCCCTACACCAGTGCATTAAATACTGCAAAGATGGTCAAGAAAATTGCATCAAGGGAGATGTACAACCATTTTCAGTGCATGACGTTGGTATCCATGAAGATGTTTCCTACTACGCGCCACCAAAGAAGACTGTCTTCTCACGCGAGATTTTGACAAACAGGGATCAAGGTTCAGAAGAATTATAAAAAAAGGCCATACAACTCCGCTTCAACAACCTTCTACCACTCCCCTACGATGAGTTGGTGGAGGTTCTTCTTGTTCACACACCCGAGGTCGAGGTCGGGGATGCGGACGAGGAAAGATCAATTTAATTGTTGAACGGACAAAGCCAACTATCAACATTGGTGATGAAATTTGTTCTGAAGATGAAATAGTGATCACANGAGGACTCGTGACAACCGCTAAATTTCATATCATCAATGCCGAGACCTCTTTTAATGCTCTACTGGGTCGACTATGGATTCATGAGCACAACATGGTTCCATTATCCTTGCACCAATGCATCAAGTACTGCAAAGATGGTCAAGAAAATTGCATCAAAGGAGACCTACAACTGTTTTCAATTCATGAAGTTGGTATTCATGAAGATGCTGCCTACTATGCTCCACCATAGAAAACTGTCTTCCCGTGCGAGATTCCAACAAACAAAAATGAAGATTCAAAAAAATCACAAAGAGGAGGCCATTTAACTCCACTTCAACGATCTTCCACCACTCCTTTACAACGAGTTGGTGGAGGTTCTTTTAGTTTGCATACCCGAGGTCGAAGCTGGAGACGTGGTCTAGGAAGAATCAACTTAATCGTTGAACAGACTAGGTTAACTATCAACATTGGTAATAAATATAGTTCCAAAGATGAAATAATGATGACAAAACAAAATAAACCTCAGTACGAGATATCCTTAGAAGATACTNCAACTCCACTTCAACAACCTTCTACCACTCCCTTACAACGAGTTGGTGGAGGTTCTTCTAGTTCACGCACCGGAGGTCAAGGCCAAAGACACGGACAAGGAAAGATCAATTTAATTGTTGAACGGACTAGGCCAACTATCAATATTGGTGATGAAGACAGTTCTGAAGATGAGGTAATGATGACAAAGCAGACGAAGCCTCAGTACGAGATATCCCTAGAAGATATAAAGAGGAATGAATATGAAACAATGTATGATCAGATAAGNACCTCTACTGAGCTTGAAAAACATGTAAATTTGGATGATGATCCTAATGAATTAATGGAATTGCCTTTTGGTAACTTTTTTTCTTGTGTTCAAAAGTTAATTCAACAGGGATACTTACCAAAATAAATATCAAGAGATAAATTTCAACTTTTTGAAAAATTATGGAATGTTAAAAGTTAAACTCCCAACTCAAAAGAGGGTCTCGGATTTGGTACAGTCGGACCAGACGATGATTCTGAATTTTGCATGGTTATTACTAGTGGTCAGAAGAAGATTGCCTTGATATAGAGGATGACTCTAATGATCAACTAATAGAAGATGCTCTACCAGAATTTGAGGAGAAAATTAAATCTACCATTGATGAATTGAAAGAGATTAACCTCGGGACTGAAGAATAACCTCGACCGACATTTATAAGTTCTCTACTCAATGACGAAAAATCTTGAGAATTGATCAAACTATTAACAAAATTCAAAGATTGCTTCGCATGGAGCTACGAGGAAATGTCAGGACTGTCAGCGGAGGTTGCAGTTCATAAACTCGGGCAGGACAAGAATATAACCCTAGTTAAACAAGCTCCCAGGAGAATGCGCCTCAAAATTGAACAACAAGTCATCACCGCAGTGAAGAAATTAATTGATGCCAACTTTGTAAAAGAAAAACAATACCCCACGTGGTTAGCTAACATTGTACCTGTTAAGAAGAAAAATAGACTGATTCATGTTTGTGTCGACTTCAGAGATTTGAACATGGCATGTCCAAAGGACTAGCTTTCATTACCAATTCCAGAAATGATGGTGGATATCGCTTGAACACACAAAATTTTCTCCTTCATGGATGGATCATCGAGATACAACAAAATCAAGATGGCTCCCGAGGATGCAACACGTACAGCCTTCAGAACACCGATTGGAATTTTTTACTACACAGTGATGTTGTTTGACCTAAAGAATGTCGGAGAAACATATCAGCACGTAATGACAGCTTTTTGATGACCTCATCCATAACCAAGTAGAATGCTATGTAGATGATTTGGTCATCAAAAGTAAAAAAAATAGACCATTTGTATGATTTAATGATCTTGTTTGAACAGTTACGATGATGACCTTAAAATGAATCCCTTAAAGTGCGCCTTCAGCTTTACTTTTAGGAAATTTATGGGATTCGTTGTTTGTTATCAGGGAATCGAGATCGAACCAGATAAAATTAAAGCTATCTTGGAAATGCCTCCTCCTAGAACCTTGAAACAACTACGTTCCTTCCACGGGAAGTTGGCGTATCTGAGACGCTTTATTTCTAATCTCTCAGGTAGGTGTTAGCCTTTCATGGCATTAATTAAAAAGGAAGCCAAATTCGTTTGGGAAGAGAAATGTCTGCGGGCCTTTAAGGATGTTAAAAAATATCTAATGACACCTCCTATTTTAGCAGCTCATATTCTAGGGAAACTGTAGATACTTTCTGCGGCCTTAGACGATTCTATCGGAGCCCTATTAGCCCAATTCAATGATGAGGCTAGAAAATTCACTCTACTATGAGAGTCTTAGTTAGTCTTCGCCTAATATCGATGGAGATAAGGTATCCACATATTGAGAAGTATTGTCTGGCGTTAATTTTTATCGCTCAAAAGCTTAGACATTACATGTTTTCTCATAAGATTACCCTAATCTCGAAAGTTAATTTGTTACAATATTTGATGACCCGACCAACACTCTCCCGACGTCTAGCAAGATGGTCAATGATCTTATTGCAATTTGATATAACTTTTGTTCCCCTCTGTGCTATCAAGGGACAGATACTAGTAGAATTTCTCACTACACACCCACTACCAGATGAGTCCTCCCTCAACGATGAGTTACCATACAAGAAAATACTACAAATGGAATTCTCCAGCACGCAATGCTAGGAGATGTACTTCATGGTGCTTCATCAGCCTGAAAAGACAAAGGATCGGGCACAGTTATACCAGGCAAACCAGGGATCAGTTTGATCTTTATCATGTCAGATAAGGGTATGTTGAGGTTCTCATACCACCTGACAGAATCGTGCACCAACAATGAAGCAGAATATGAAGCTTTAATCACCGGGTTGGAAGTGGCAATCTTAATGGATATAATGAACATTGTCATTTATAGTGACTCTCAACTCATCATCCAGCAAGTCGCCAAATAATAAAAAATTTTGAAACCAAGATTAGTAGAGTACCATCAGTACAGAATAAAGCTACTAGAGTAGATCCCTGATGTGACTTTCTACCGGATTTCTAGGGGAGATAATGCCCATGCCGACGCTCTAGCAAAACTCCCTACGAAAATGGAATGTTCCCTGGAGGATTCCATTGAAATCACAATACAAGGAAGATATGTCATGTCTTAAATCGACCTTAAAACTTTACATAAGCTCAGAAAAAAAGAAGCAATAAATACAATTGCAAACATCAATGAAGATTGGCACAAGCCATTAATAGAATATTTGCATACTGGAAAACTGCCAGAAGAAAAGTCTGAAGCACATCATATCACAAGAAGGGCCATGTCTTACGCCCTGCTGGGAAACGTTCTCTACAGAAGATCATTCGACTATATGTGGCTACAGTGTTTGAACAAAGCCAAAACACAGAATATTGTCAAAGAAGTACATGTCGGACAGTGTGGCAATCATCAGTCAGGGCAGAAAATGAAAATGAAGACCAAAAGACTTGGATATTATTGGTCAGCAATGATGTCCGATTGAATGGATACAACCAGAAAATGTCACTAATGCTAAGTGCATGGGTGATCTTACACCAGCCTCTGAATGTGCTACACCCAAATGTTGTCCATGGTCATTCGAGTGTCGGGGCATGGACATAATAGGTCTGATAGACCCTCCATCTTCCAAAGGACACATGTTTATTCTTGTCGCTACACATTACTTCTCCAAATGGGTAGAGGCAGTATCGTTGCGTGTGGTTACGACACAACACGTCCTTCAATTCTTCAAAAGCCAAATTGTCTGCCATTTCAGAGTACCGTGAAAAATAATTTCCGATAATGGGACAACTTTCAAAAGCACCAAAATCAATAATTTCATCAAAAGACATGGGATAGATTGGAGATACTCTACAAATTATTAATCCTAGAGCAAACGGTCTGGTTGAAGCCTTCAACAAAACATTGGTACAGATTTTGAGGAAAACACTGGATGAAAATAAAAGGGATTGACACAAAAAACTATTAAAAGCCTTGTGGGCCTACCAGATGACTTTCAGGACTCCCACTCAGTGTACACCCTATATGCTCGTGTACGGGTCTGAGGCTGTGTTACAGCTAGAAAACTAAACACCGTCTCTTAAAGTTGTTGTTGTCAACTAACTTACAACAGGAGAAAGTGCAAAATTTAGACTTGAAGAACTGGAAAGTTTTGAGGGAAAATGACTAGAAGCACAACAACACTTGGAGCTTTACCAAGCAAAGATGCTACAAGCCCCTGACAAATTGGTCCGCCCAAGGACATTCAAAGATAGTGACCTCGTACTTGTGTTCAAAAGGCCTATTCTTGAACGCCGCAAAATAGGTGGAAATTTTGAGCCAACTTGGGAGGGACCATTTGTCGTTGAAAAGGTCTACACAGGAGGAGCCTACCCGTTAGTGGACTTCCAGGGCGAAAGACCCATGTTACTAATAAACAGACGATACCTGAAAATCTATTATGCAACCTAATATCGTTTGTCTTTGCTTGCTTTGAAACTTTTAAACTTTGATTTTTTTGGGGTTATCTATATGGCCAAATGTCTATGACCGGGTCAAAATTTTGTAATTAACCTCAATATAATGAAAATTTTGAGAAAAAATTTAAACTTCAAATTTTCTCCTTTCTACTTTTGAACTTAATATTCCACTAAATTAAAAAAAATTCATACATAAAATAAAAAATTTTCTTCAACAAAATAAAATAAAATTTACTTTAATAAATATTTTGTTTTGTTCTTGTTCATGCCAAGTTTCGGCCCACTGACATTTTTCTTGTCGTCTGCAGAAAAATGTCAGGACAGAGGCTGATTTTTGCTTTTAAAGATGGTTGGAGCCTCACACTGAATGAGGAAATGGCGTCGCAGGGTGGCACCATAGATTTCAACATTGACTTTAACTAAGTCGATATGGACTACGAAGGTCATCTGATGAATGTAGTCAGTTGCCAAGAAAAGGAGGGATTGCTTTCACTGCTAGGGGTGGCAGTCAAAGGCAATACATCACATAAAAGAAAAAACGTGATGATAGAGCAGGACCCAAGGGAGGGGCCCAGCCATCCACCATTGATGATAGCTACACCAGCTGGAGGCCTGGTAGTCGCTAACAATGAACGACTACTAGACGCTTTGCTTTCCATGACTCAGCACAGAAATGCCAGCCATAGAAATTAGAGGGCTTTTATACAGGAAGAATGTAGACGTCGTAAGGAAGAAAACAACTAACTCACCCCTATTTCTGAGGGGAATATCTATGATCCAGACATGAAAGAGAATTCTTCCAACCTACCTGCCATACATGAAGAACTGGGGTTCGTCGCAGAGCCAGAGACACCTTCAACTTTAGATGCCTTATGCAAGGGTTGCCCGACGTGCAATGCCGAGATACCTGCAGGGACATCAGCCAAAGGGGCATTTGTAGAATGCCCAGACTGCAATGTCCTACATCTACAACACTACAGTACATTGGAGGAGTATACCTCCACCACCGACGGATCTCTGACTGTAGATTTTCTGATGGATGAGCCATACGTCCCACTGGAGACAGAAAAGTATATATCATGGAGGCAAGAGTCGTACATCCCTTTAGATGTTGAATCATAAGTTCCATATGAGCCAGTGCCGGTTTGGGTTCCTGCTGATCTCAAGATAAAGGAATACCAGCGACAGTTGCCGACTCCTAGCACGATGGAGTACTATAAATTAAGCAAGGTGAATAAAAGAGAATTTTAATTCTATAAGGAAGTCTAAGGAAGATTCATCAACATACTGGAAGGCCTGGAGCTGTATATTAAGGTTGTTTCCGAAAGTAATGTAAGAAGCATTCTTGACTGCATCTTTGACTTGAGAGATAGAGGTCGAGCAGGCCTTCTCATGGAAAGAACATACTCTGAGCGGAAGAAATGCATGAGAGGAAAAGGAAGAATCACCATTCAGTGCGGCTGCTATTATAATTTTACAAATGACAGATAAGGAAATCCGTCAAGGACCCTTAGACATGACTAGGTAGATCCACTACCTCCTATAATAAAATGGGTGATCAAGAGGATGGTCAGATGGAATATACTGCCAGCTACCTGCATCTTGAATAGTTGCATTATCAACATCTATGACAAGGGTGATTGCATTCCTCCCCATATAGACCACCACAATTTTGTGAGGCCCTTCTGCATGGTCTCATTCATGACCAAAAGCAATATTATGGGGCAGATATCACCAAGCACTGCATTCCAGCGGTGCGACACTGTAGGGTATCCGTAACCTTCCGTAAGATGGACGAAAACAAAGCACCATACAGATTTTAACCAGACTCAAAACTAGAAGAACTGCTACCATACGAGCTATGAGAGGGTTTTACCTCTAAGTACTCACGAAGAAAACTCTTGTCCTGAAGCATGGCTTAGAAGGTTTGCTCGATCAGGAGCTCGTCATACCTGATATAGATGTTCAGAGGGTTCACTTTGTTTTTGCAGCAACATGATATGTATCAAACATACTCAGCCTATGATGTATACATGACATGAGATGTTTTGGATGTACTTTGATATGGACTATATATTGTATCTTTTTGAGGCGTTAGCCTGTGTTTGATCTGTGACATCTTAATTGGAGCATATTAATGAAGATTTCTCTCAAAAATGTGCCTTTTTTATCAATTTCCTTTTTTGTGTGATGGATTGAAGCCACGAGCCATGTGTTGGTTCAGAATTTCAATGAACAAACGAACCTTTAACAATAAAATAAAACTCAAATAAAAATAATCACAAGTGAGCAAACAACAAAACAAATTTCTTTTAAAAATCAACCAACTAAAATTAAAATTTTAAAGACATATTTTGAAAAATTAAATGTGATAAAAACAACAAAAAGGAAAATGAATCTGTTGAGTGGATTCTCTCAGTAATGGAGTTTCTTACTCTTTGTGCGCGCAACACAACCATATTTATATGCATTCTCTTCACATTCCTGTGGAATTTCACGTTCTGCACAAAGCCCCACAAAACTCTACAAACCTTCTTCAACAAAATCAGCCTTTTCACATAACACATTGCTGCAAATTTTACATAATAAACTCTTTTTGAGAATTGTCCCTATATTTCAATTCTCACATATTCAAATCAGTCCTATGTTTTCGATTCGCTATATTTAAAGTCGGTCCCTAACTTTCGACTCTCTTTTCGAGATTAATACCTATATTTCAATTCTAATTTCCAAATCAGTACTTAAATTTTGATTTCTTCACATATTTTTATATTCTATTCACATATTCACCACGAATTTACATGTTTGATTCTGCATATTTTCTGCATAGGGAGATATTTTCTTCATCACCTCCTAGGTTGGATGTGAATCCCAAAGCTTTACTTCCTAATGTGATCGATATATTTTCCCGCAACCACTTGAGTTGGATGTGAGTCCCAGCGCTTTCCTCCTCAATGTAGCAGATATTTTCTTCATCACCTCTTAGGTTGGATGTGAGTCCCAGTGCTTTCCTAACTAACATGATCGATCTATTTTCCTGATACCACTTGAGTTGGATGTGAGTCCCAACACTTTCCTCTTCTATGTAGCAGATATTTTCTTCATCACCTCTTAGGTTGGATGTGAGTCCCAGTACTTTCCTTCCTAACGTGATCGATATATTTTCCCGCTACCACTTGAGTTGGATGTGAGTCCCAGCACTTTCCTCCTCAGTGTAGAAGATATTTTCTTAGTCACCTCTTGGGTTGGATGTGAGTCCCAGTGCTTTCCTTCCTAATGTGATTGATATATTTTCCCGCTACCACTTAAGTTGGATTTGAGTCCCAGCATTTTCCTCCTCAATGTAGCAAATATTTTCTTTGTCATCTCTTAGGTTGGATGTTAGTCCCAGTGCTTTTCTTCCCAACATGATAAATATATATTCTCGCTACCACTTGAGTTAGATGTGAGGCTCATCGCTTTCCTTGTCAATGTAGCAGATATTTTCTTCATCGCCTCTTAGGTTGGATGTAAGTCCTAGTGCTTTTCTTCCTAACTTGATCGATATATTTTCCCGCTCCCACTTGAGTTGGATGTGAGTCCCAACGCTTTCCTCCTCAATATAGCAGATAATTTCTTCATCACCTCTTAGGTTGGATGTGAGTCCCAGTACTTACCTTCCTAATGTGATCGATATATTCTTCTGCTACCACTTGAGTTGGATGTGAGTCCCAACGCTTTCCTTCCTAACGTGATTGATATATTTTCTCACTACCACTTAAGTTGGATGCGAGTCCCAATGCTTTCCTCATCAACAAAGCAGATATTTTTTTTTTCACGTCTTGGGTTGGATGTGAGCCCAGTGCTTTCCTTCGAATATAACTCCCCAGTGGTAACTCAAACAGGTATAGTCCTTTCTTTCTGGCGTAACATCCTTAATGGTTGTCATCTTCTACACTGTTGTTACCCTTTCGAGTCAAATTTGAGCCTCTGTGCTTTCCATCTCGATTCGATCCTCCCACACAATCCTACTCTCTGAAATTATCAATGTTAAAATCAAAATTAAACACTAAATTTGACATCGAGTCTCCGCCTCAATCATCAGTTTTCCCGACAATCGTTTGCGGAGTCTCTTTGAGTTTTCTCAAGAAAAACAAATAACACACCCAACCCTACACATACTTTCAGGTCTGTTGACTTAGGAATTTAGATTGGTTTTGTTGATTTTGTGGGTCAATGCCAATACGCGCAGTGTGCTTGCCCAGCACACCACACCTATTGGGAGTCCATCTGTTGACCTCACTTTTAGTTGAGGTTTAGTTTTTCCTCTTTAGTAGCCTAAGGTCTAGCCATAAGACTTTTCTATTGATTATTCTTAGAAAACTAGAAAAAGAACACTCACCATTAGAAATTCTACGCTCCTCTTTATTCAACTTGAAGTTCCACATGTTGGTCCTAACCTCTAGCACTTAGTAGGTGGGGTCATTATGGGGGAACTTAAGATGAGTCACCCTTAGAACTGTTGGACCTTATGGTTGACCCTCGGTGTTGGTCTAGGGCTTAAGGTACATATTTTCACTCACAATCACTCACAATCCTACACTTAAACTTCTAGGATTTGGTCCCTTGATACTTTTGAGAGACTCATGTAGGTGGTCCCCTAAACCCACTAGCCCTAAGACCACTACATAGAAGACCCAAAATGGGGTTTGCATTAGCTCATGGCTTATTGATGGTGGTTGGCACCCCAACTCTACCAAGCTACCCAACCTAGGCTTTTGCCCCCAAATTTTTCCAAATTACCTAGATACCTTTGGAACCCCAAATTTGGCCAAAATTCCCAAATTTACCCAAAATACCCAAATTGGTTCAAAAATCATTTCAAACACCTTCAAAACACCCAAACTACCCAAAATCACCAAAATTGGCCAAATTACCAAAATACCCCTCCTTAGCCAAAAATTCCAAAAATTCTAAAAAATCCCAAAAACTCGTAAAACCTCCTAAATTTTCCCAATTTGATTTTCCTCAACTATCGCATGACCCAATTTAGCTAATTTGACCATCTTTGACCAAAACCCCAAAATTGTCTTTTAAAGACCCATTTTTTCTCAAATCTACCTCAAATGCTCATCAGTTCAATCCCAATCTCCCTAAATTTCAATACAAAACTCAAATTCACCCTCAATGTGACCAAAATAAACCAAACCCAAGCACAATTGGTCCATGATTTGAGCTTAATTTTGATTTAAATCAAAACCGCAATTTTGGGCACATAAACTAATCTAACAAAATTGAACCCATAGCTCACTCAACTGGCCACAATTTGTGTCGAAGAAACCTTCATAATATTCTCATACATCAAAATTGACCTTCAATTGGCCTTGGTGAGGCCTCAATTTCATTTGATTTCAACCTAAGTCCAAAAGGCCCCAAATTTTCCCCAATTTGCCCATGTCTCAAAATCTCACCAAATTAAGAACATTAACCCCAAAATTTCCACTCTATTTCTTCATGAAAAATCTTCACAACATCTCTTTTGATCATGTGGGTCAATAAATTTGGACTTAGCCCAAGGTTAGCTCAACCTAGATTCATGTCTAACCCAACAAGACCAAATTGGCCAAATTTCAAAAATCCCTCAAATTGACCTACCAATTGAACTCAAAATAACTTCAACCCTTCACCAAAAATCTTCAATTAGGCCAATTGACATGGCTAGCTTTGCCCAAACCCAAGCTTTGATCACTTGAACCCACATTGAACCCATGCACTAAAGGTGGCCTAACTACCCCAAGATCACCAAATTAATGACTCCACAACCATTAGTTGGACCCTAGTGGCTAGCCTAAACCACTTAAAACCACCTAAACTAAGTCATGGACCAAAGGTCCCCTAAATTAAGGGATTTCATTCCACATTTGCTTATGCTTAGGATATTTTTGCCAAAACAAAGCCTAAACACATTAAATTTCTGTGACATATTCCCTTGGGTACTTGAGCTCCTAGCCACCTCCCCCTAGATTTTGGGCCTTCAGTGCCAACGGAACTGGCTAGAGCAGTAATAACCCCTTTAATTCACAATTTTCACCGCAAAACCTTCAGTTTTCACATTTAAGGCTTGATTTTGGGCGGATTTGAGGCGATTTAGAGGCAAAAGAACTTCAAATTTTATTTTCTCTAGGTAAGAGCTACACTTTGAAGTAAATTTTTTTTATTTTCACCAAAGATTTTTCTCACATTACCTAGATCCAAAAGTTTTGATTTTTTTTTGAGAGATTTTGAGAAAATGCATCGGTGAAAAACTTTACTTAGTGGATTTAAGTTTAAAGTGCTTTACATTTTGATTTTCAGAATTTTGGGAATTTTTTTGAATTTTTACAAATTTTTCTAGATTTCCTATGACACCTATATCAAGCAAAAGAAAAATAGAATATGATGAGCAAAAGTTTGTTAGCTTTAAATCTAGTGCTCAATTTCATAGTCTTCGAGAAAATAAGAAAGTGATTCTGGATCAAGGTTTCAAAAATCAGAGAGGAGAAGTTGAATGATTTATTATCGCTCGACAGTGGCAAAACTTCTGTTATTTTACTATTGATGTGATAGCTGGGATAGTTATGGAGTTTTATGCCAACTGTCCGAAAGCATCTGATGATTTTGTTTTTGTTCGAGAAAAAAGGGTGGAGTTTACTCCAAGAAAAATAAATGAGTTTTATCAACTAGAAGATGTTTACAGATGTCAGTATCATTCATTCTCTACTACAAATGAGGCCTTAGATGAAGTTATTTCTTTTTTGACTGGTGAGAAAGGGGCTTGGAAAGTAAAGAATGGAGTTAAAGTCAACTTTTGCCTTTCTGTGTTAAATGTAGTATCTCAGGCCTGACATTATTTTATTTCTGGGAGGATAATTCCAACAAACCATCATAGTGAAGTAAACAATTATTGAGCTGTCCTGAACTACTGTATTCAACAAATGATGGATATAAATGTAGGCTCTATCATTTATATGAACACTCGATCTATTGCTTTGAGAGAGACCACTGGTGGATTGGCACACCTTGCTCTCATTTATACACTTTATGAGCATGCAGAAGTTGATTTCAGACATTATGAGGAGAGTATTGAGCCTCAGAGACCGATTGGGCTTGCAAACATTAAAACTTATGAGTCCCATGTTGATTGGAGATCTGGGAGTAAGGCCAGGGATATTCCTTCTACTTCTAGGACCCCTACTTTTAGTGAACCTACTTCAAGTGACCCCAGTAACGAGGAGTTATTAGACCAGATGATGATTCAACTGGGAGATATTTTGAGGATGGATAATAGGATGCAGAACATAGAGGCCTGAAATGCTCATACAGATGATCTGATTCTCCAGAGGTTTGAATATGATGCTGCTTATGATGATGCTTTAGTGAAATACTTGAAGGTTGATCATATAGTTCCATTCCCTATTCACCATGTTTATACTCCACATTAACAGTAGAAGTTAGATGTTGAGAAAGAAGAAGATGTGACTGGTGATCTTTTTGTTTGTTTTTTTGTTTGTGTTATACTTTTTTATTGTATTATTTGTTTTGTGCTATTATTGAGACTTTGTTATTTAGTTGTAATGTGAAACTGTAATGTGTAAAAAAATTTTTTAGGTTTATAATTTAGTTTAGTTTAGTTTTGTTGTTAGTTTCAACACTTTATTATATGGAATTTAATGTTTTAAGCCTTGTATTTTTTCATATTAGCACCTGCAGTATTTCAGAATTTATTTGTAAAAATAATAATTTTCAAGAGGTATGAATTTTCTTGATGTATTTAATGCTTTCTTTCACCCTTTTATTTTTAAAGTTCTTCATTTAAATCTTTTAAAAATTTTAAGTTTGGGGGGGGGGAGAAAAATTAAAGCTTATTTGTCCTCACTTAATCTAAAATTTTAAATTTAACATGACCTTTGGTATTAGGGGTTAGCTTCAGATAACTATATTTATATATCTAAATATATAGTAAATTTAATTACAAAATTTTCAATAATAAAGGTTAATTCTAGAGACTAAGATATTTGGTAAATAAGAATAAGACTATGTTTTTTATATTTTTAGTAATGGAATTTGTATTTTTGAAGTATTAAAAAAAATCTTTAAAGATTCATGTAGAAAGAAAAGAATTAAACTTTATGTAATTTTTAAGTTAATATAAATTTGTTAAGTGAAGAAATGTAAAAAGTTTCTAACTTAAGAAGAGGATAGTGAAGTTCAAAATCATTAAAGACTATCCAGATATAGTAATCCTCACATACATAAAAAAAAGGAAAAAAAAGAGAGAAGAAGAAAGAAAAGAAAAAGGGGATTTACAATGATCCTTAAAAGTAAAAAAAAGAGAGAGATGCGGGGAGAAAGCTTGAGGAGATGCCTAATTAAAAATTGGCTTCACTTGAATCAACTTAAGGAAAAAGACTTTGCTTGAGGAGATGCCTAATTAAAATTGGCTTCACTTGAATCAACAAAGGAAAAAAGACTTGGACACATTTTCTAAACTTTTTATTTGAGTATTAGCTTAATGATTAGTAAAGTTTTTATGAAGTTCTTTTTTATATGAATTTTTTAAGTGACTTTAATATGAAAAATTGCAATATTTCTTGTAATAAATGGTGGATCAGAAATCTTAGACTTAATTATTGAATATCCTAAAACCTTTAGTATTAACTGGAGTTGTTTTGAATTTTTTTAAGTTATATTATTATTTTAGAGAACTTAAATATGGAAGTCTAGCAGTTAAATTCTTTATCATAAGTCACATTTTTATGTAGTAGAGGAGTTACTTGAGGACAAGAAACATGTAAGTTTTAGGGATTTTGATACACCAAAAATATACGCATTTTTAAACCCCTATTTTATACTTATTTTTCGTGATATTGCACTTTAATGGAAGGTATTTTGATGTTTTCTTGTAGGTTGTTGATTAATAGGACTTAAAGTAAAAATGAAGCAAAAAAGATAGAATTTAAAGTCAAAATAACGTTTTTGAAGAAGTACTCAATGCCGACCGCACCAAGGGCAGCACTGACGGCGCAGAACAACAGAGTAGCTGAAATTTTTACTCAGCGCCGATAGCGCCAAAGGCGGTTCAGCCTCCGTTTCTAGAAGGTTCAATGTATTTGAATTATTTTTTAGGAGATTTTGGAGGGACCTCTTGGAGAACCGAACTTGGGCTTTATATGAGGCCGAAATTCATTAGAAAAGTGACTCATTTTTGCTCCAGGACATTCATCCATGCTTCATTTTTGCAATTCTTCATAATCCATCTTCATTCCACCACCATATTGGAGTCCATTAGTGATTTTTCTTTTATAGTCTAGAGTTTTTGTTGTGAGATTTAGTGTGAAACTTTCTGTAAGAGTGTTGGAGAAAGAGAAAAGTGAGAGATATCTTCTTTCTACTTTTCTAAGGAAAGGCTACAAGGGATTTGCTTTGAGAAAAAGTTTCAGATAATTTTTGTTTGTTTATTAGTGTTGAAAGGGATTTGCATTGAGAAAGAGTTTCAGATAAGTTTTGTTTGTTTATTAGTGTTGTATGAACTTTACTTTTATATATAAAAATTGGTTGTGTCTTTCTCATGAAGTCTGAGTAGTTCACTCTATCTTTCTCCCTACTCTGAGATATGATGAAATGAAGAGATAATATGATGTGTTAATATTAAAATATAAAATAAATTGTGATGATTTTTCAACTCCAAACTTAATTTAAATTTTGATTTGGCCAATTAAATTGTTAAAATATGTTGTGAAACATATGATCCGGGAGTATGAGTTCTACAACAGAGTGAGGATCACATTCGATTTCATGAAGGAGAAATTCATTCATGAAATTAAGTGTAAATAAATAGGGAAATATTCTTTATTGGGTGTAGAATTGGAGAATTATTAGGGTGATAGACTAAAATTCCCAATTCGAACTTAGTGTTTAAAAACTAAAGCGAGGATTAGCCTTCGGGTGAAGGGAAGTGGGAGCTCTGGCGTGGGAGTCGGTATTTTCCTAGCCTGGCCACAGATTTAAGGACTAAACCTAGGATTAGCCAATGATTTTCTATGCACTGTATCAAGGTAGAGAATTTATAATTTCTCATATTTAGCACAATACATATTATAAACACTTATCTCATCTCATTTCACCAGAACCTCATTGTAGTGGGAAGGATGTTTTTTTTTACATAACAAATCTTCATTACATAAACATAGTTAGTAGATTAGTATTTACTTTTTAAACTTTGCATTTTTGTTTTGCTAATATTTAAGTACTTTAATTTTGATAACATGTCAACATTCAAAATTAGTGACAGTAATTTCATTTGATTTTCTTTAAATTTTCTAGTAGAATTTTTATTTGTCAATTTAAACCTTCTACGTGGGATCGATATTTGGGGCTTAAATAGAAAGTCCTTTATTACTTGATAACAATACGTATACTTGTGTAGAATCCCATTAATAATTGCCTATAATTATACATATTTTACACAACTTACTTTTCATATAAGGATCAAGTTTTTGGCACTGTAGTGGTGTCAACTTCATAAATCCTCACATATTAAAAATCAGGATCAATGTAGTATAAGACCTCCTTAAATGGGATATGGTGGCTACCCTCTTATATTGGATGTAAGACCTTCCTGACAGTGGCTTTCCTTTAGTATTTTCCTTTGGGAAAGGATATAAATTTCATAGCATTCCTTTCCTGAAAACTGACAAACTGACATTTAACACCTTTGAAGAATGGGGTAAGACCTCCTTAAATGGAATATAGCATCTATTCTCTCTTCTGTTATTGGATGTAAGACCTTCCTAACACAAAATTACGGCTTTCCTCTAAACCTTGAGATAGGATATAAGTCTCATACATTCCTTTTAAAAACCAATAAAACAACAATTTTATTGGGATATCTAGATTGTTTCGGTCAACGCCAATATGTGCGGCATACTTGACTAGTATTCCACACATATTAGGGGTCCATTCATTGACCTCACTTTTGGTGAAGGTCATAACATGACACTTAATGACCAAACATAGCTTGAGTAATCCTATGACTCAAGATCCTTAGACATCTTCAAAAGACTTGAAAATGATCACTATGATCATTAAGGCAAAAGGACTATCAACATTGACCTCTTTGGACATATCTAGGGGGACTAAAACCCTAAGAGTTGAATTAACTCTCAAAATATCCTTTTTGGATCTCAAACATGAAAACATTTTAAAATGAGCAGACCAGTGGTGACAACCCCAAATCTGGTCAAATTTTAACCTAATGTTCATTACATTGACCATAAAGTCGACATTGACGCTCGGTTGATCTAATCGGTCAACTTTAACCCAGATGGTCAATTTTGGTTAAACTGGTCAATTTTGGTCAAACTGATCAACGTTTTTCAATTTGGACCAGTGGATCAGTCTAAACCTTAAATTGGTCAAGTTGGATCATTTGATCATTTCAAAACACCAAAATGCCAAACTTGACCTTTTGGTCAACTATAGAAACCATTGACCAACTATGGTCAAAATGACTAAATTGAACCTCATAGTCACCACACTGATCATTTGATCATTCTTAGATCCAAATGACCACCATATGGTCAAGATAACACCATGTGGTCAATTTGACCATTCTGGTCAACCTGGGTCAACCTTGGTCAAACCAAAGTCATAACACCAACATATGGACCCAAAGACTAACCTAACCATGATAAGGTTAGGTAGGTCACATTGGTCCGCCCTAGACCAGAATTGGTCAACTATGGTCAACGTTGGTCAACTTTGGTCAAAATATTCAATTTTGGACCAAATAGATGAAATTGGTCAAATAATCAACACCCATAATCATTCTGACCAATTTATGGGTTAAATTTATAATTTCCTACATTTTTAATTATTTACATAATTAATTAAAAAAAGGATTTATGAGCATTTAAATATAAATTAAATGACATCATATATGACATCTAAAATCCATAAATAATTTTTAAAATTAAATTGAACACATGAAGGGTCATCTAATAGGTCATTCATGACTCATAAGACCTATTGTAACCCATGACACATCATCCTTGACAAAAGACAAAAATCATTATGGGGTAATCATGAAGGGAGGAATTTATATGTCATTTTTCATGAATGATGGAATGAATGGGTGGTAAGCTCATCTTACACCTCCATCACCCTCCAATTATAAAGAGACTTATATCAATCTCATTTTCCCATGATTAAGGTAATCATGAGCTTTACATAATGAGGGATGATGAGGAAGGGTATGTGTCATCCCTTCCTCAACATCATTAAATGGCCCATAAAATTCACTTGGTGAAGGATCTATCATGCTTATTGTGCTGCCATTCACATCACCCAAGCTTGCCAATGGAAGGTAGCTAAAATATAAGCTCAAATTTTAACCTATATGAAGGCTTTTATGGATAATTCATGGGAAGCTTTATCTATGCTAAACATAATCCTGAAAACTTATCCATAGTCAAGATACCACCTCCCATGCCTTCCCCAAATGAATATAGGCTATGTAGACACCATGGATGGCCATAAATTGAGCAAGCCGTGAGCTACAAATGGAGGAAAAAGGGGGGAAGAACACTTACACTACCCAATCCTTGACACACCAAAGATAAAAAGTGTTTTCCATGACCTAAGGAGTTGATCCCACATAGATTGAGCTCCTGAAATCCGTCCACCTTTTACAATTTGCCAGCCTAAAAATAGAACCAAATTTTTGTTTGACATAAAGCCTCCCAAAACTTCAAATTAACTATCCCAAATCCATCTCTGAACTCAGAGAAGAAGATTCCAATCAAAATTGGATCTTCCCATTGGCTCCAACCTACTCTTCAATAAAGTTGTGGGCCCCTTTCATTAAAATCATACTTCCACTTGATTTCACTCCAAATTGAGCATATCAAGAGATTCACAAATACTTGGCGATCATTCCAGACAAACTTGATTGAAGCTTCAATTCATCAAGCTAAGGTATGGCCATTTTGACCTAAATCTCCCTCAATTTTGGTCAATTTTGAAACAAACTATTTAAAAACCCATACATCACTGTATAGATGGGTTTTCCACCTCACGATGAAGCTTTAGGAATAAATTTCACTCCATTTCATGGAGAAGTGAGCTAGATATTATCTATAAACGACGGTCAATTTGCGAGAATGGAGCAGATGGGGAAGACGATGGGTTGCCATCCATTTTTAAGTATTAAAAATGTATGGCTACGATTCGTTTGGACGGTAGATCCGTCCATACAAAACATCTAAACAGTGGGCCACATGGTCTCCATGTGTATCTCCCCCAAAAATAGACATTTGCCACGTGGTGTTTGACGGATCCTAGGATCCAGTCATCCACCACGTGGAATTTCCTTTGGGTAGGAAATTCAAAAATTCAGAAAATGTCCAAAACTTTGAAAATTCATAACTTTTCACACAAAATCACAAAATAAAACAAAAATACCTCTGAACTCAGGACAGTGAGTAGAATATTTTGGACATAAAATAAAAATTTAATTAATTATATTTAATTTTTAATTAATTAATTACTCCATTGAGTAATTTAATTATTAAAAATTATTTATAATTATAAAAATTCTGAAATTTTTAGGGAATTATCTTTAAGTCCTCAGGGATCTTTCATAATTTTCCCAAGGCCAGAAATACTCCCTATGACTCAATTTCTCAATTTCTATCATTTTTTTATAATTATCTTCAAAATAATTATAAAAATCAAAGAAATTGGAAATTAAAATCACAAATGGTTAGAAAAATTAGAGTGAAATTTTTGAACTCTAAAATGAAAAAATTTTAAACATTTAAAAATTTAAAAATGACATTTCATCTCTAAGGTCAAATTTATAAAATTAAAATTACATATTTAACGCTAGACTAGTTTAAGCTTGGACACTAGCCTTAATGACACTTAGGGTTGACTAAATCCTAATCTTTAGACTAAATGACAGGTTTTGATCATCTCCTCATGATCATTGAGTCTAACCCCTTATACTCAATATGATAAAACATCCAACCTAGACTTAATCTAATAATAAGATTTCATCTAAGTGAACCAAAAATCTTAATTAGGTTTAAACCATCTTTAAATCTAATTAAATCATTTTAAACCTTAATTACATTAGGTTTAACTTAACAAATCAGAATTAGGTCTAAACCACATTTAGAACTAAATAAGCCTAGTTAAACCTTAAATATATTAGGTTTAACTCAACAAATCCTAATTAGGTCTAAACCACATTTAAACCTAATTAAACCTTAATTAAATCTTAACTACATTAGGTATAACTCCATAAATCGTAATTTGGTTTAAACTATCTTTAGACCTAACTAAACCTTGTTAAACCTTAACTACATTAGGTTTAATAAAATAAATTCTAAGTGGTTCTAAACCACAATTAGACCTAATTAAACCTTAGTTAAACCTTAACTACATTAGGTTTAATTTTACAAATCCTAATTGTATCTAAACCACAATTATACCTTATTAAGCCTTAGTTAACCCTTAACTACATTAGGTGTAACTTAACAAATCCTGATTGGGTCTAAACCATAATTAGACCTAATTAAACCTTAGTTAAACCTTAACTACATTAGGTTCAATTTTGCAAATCCTAATTGGGTCTAAAATGCAATTAGAACTAATTAAACCTTAGTTAAATCTTAACTACATTAAGTTTAACTTAAAAAATCCTAAGTGGGCCTAAACCACATTTAGACCTAATTAAATTTTAGTTAAACCTTAACTACATTAGGTTTAACTGAACAAACCCCAATTGAATCTAAACCACATTTAAACTTAATTAAACTCTGTTAAGCCTTAACTACATTAGGTTTAACACAATAAAACTATAATTAGACTTACCCTAAATTAAGTCTAATTAATCTAATTAAACCTTACTTACATTAAGTTTAATTAACCATAAACCATAATTAGGTCTAACCCCTAATTGGACCTAATTAATTTAATTAAAGCTTACTTACATTAGGTTTAATTAACCCTAAACTATAATTAGGTCTAACCTTTATTAGACCTAATTAATCAACTTAAGCCTTACTTACATTATGCTTAAACAATCTTTAAACCATAATTATGTTTAACTCAATTAAACTTAATTAACCATTAAGCCTTACTTACATTAGGCTTAATAAACTTTAATAATTAAGTCTAACTCAATTAAACTTAATTAACTCTTAAGACTTACTTTCATTAGCCTTAATAACCTTTAAACTATAGTTAAGTCTGACCCTTATTATACTTAATTAATCATTAAGCCTTAACTACATTAAGCTTAAGTAGCCTTTTAACCCAAATTAGGCCTAACCCAAATTAGGTCTAATCCAATCTTATATTGAACCTAAATCAAACCTATAACTTAGGTTCAACCTAAGTTGAACCCAAGTTAACCTAAACCTTAGGTTCAACCCATGTTGAACCTAAATCGAACCTAAAACTTAGGTTCAACCCAAATTGAACCTAACTCATCTTCAAACTTCGGTTCAACCCAAGTTGAACCCAAGTTAACCAAACCTTAGCTTCGACATATATTGAACCTAAATTAAAGCTAAAACTTAAGTTCAACCCAACTTGAATCCAAGTTAACCAAACCTTAAGTTAGACATATATTGAACCTAAATCAAACCTTTAACTTAGGTTCAACTCAAATTGAGCCTAACTCAACATTAAACCCTTAGGTTCAACCCAAATTGAACCTAACTCAACTCAAATCCTTAAGTTCAACCCAACTTCAACTTAAGTTAACACAAACCTTTAGGTTCAATACAACTTGAACCTAAGTCAATTCAAATTCTTACGTTCAACCCAACTTGAACCTAACTCAACCCTTAATTCTTAACTACATTAGACTTAAGTCAAATCAAACACTTAGGTTCAACCCAAATTGAACCTAACTCAACCCTTAAGTCTTAACTACATTAGACTTTGGTTAATTTTAAACTCTTAAATTCAACCCAACTTGGCCTTAAATCAATACAAACACTTAGTTTCAACCCAACTTGAAACTAACTCAACCCTTAAGTATTAATTACATTAGACTTAGGTCAATTCAAACACTTAGGTTTAACCCAACTTGAACCTAACTCAACCCTTAAGTCTTAACTACATTAGACTTAATTCAATTCAAATTCTTAAGTTCAACCAAACTTGAACCTGATCCAACTCAAACTCTTAAGTCCAAACTACATTAAACTTAAAACTTTTCCAATCTTTAGGTTCTACCTACATTGAAACAAAAACATGTTAAGTCCTATCCACATTGGACTTAAAACTCTAGATTCTACCTACATTGAACCTGAATCATTTTCATAACTTAAGTTTCACCGACATTAAACTTAAATCTTAGGTTTCAATTAAACACTTTCAGGTTTAATTGACACATGAAGTAAAATAAATGACATCATAAAAATCAAACTCACCAATATAAACAACATAAAATTAATGTTAAAAGACATTAAAAATTAAACTGGAACATCTATGTTTAGATTTATGAAGATTTATTGGAAGACGCAATCTATGGTTGCTGACAAGAATCTTCTAGTCCTGGTTTAAACACCTTTCGGACTAAGTTAATTTGAATATTTATATCGCCCCAGGATGCAAGAGCCATAGACATCTTGACCGAGTCGTTTAAAAATTATTTAACCAATTAAATGACCAACCAAAACTAATAAATCTGAAGACATGATTTTGTGCTAATCGTGTTTTGTTTTGAAGGTTTATTGGAGACATGAAAAAAAATTTGCATTAGATTTCCTTTGCATGTTATAGGGTGTGCTAACTCTGTTTTGTAGGACGACATTCAAAAGTGGAATTTCAGGACAACAAAAAGACATGACATAAATAAAACAAAGTGACATGACATAAACAAACAAAAATGACTTATTATGACAAAATTAAATAAAATGACAAAATAAAACAAAATTACATGATAAACAAAATGACATGACAAAAATAGACAAATAATACAAAATAGAACTTTTAGGGTAGAATTAGATTCTTAGAAATCTATCACCCTAGAAATAAAACATCTGATGTTTCTTTCCTTGAATTTGACATTTCTTAGAAGAACGAGAGTTTGACAAGAATTAGGAGTTTTCTTAGATTGTTTTAAATGTCTAAGATGTAAATAACTATAGGATCTTGCTGCTATAGAAAAATTAAGAACTCAGAATAGGTGATACACCTAAAATCTCTGGCAATTTATTTTTCATGTGGTTTTCCTTATATGAGAAACCATTTCTCTATAACGACTAACACAATGAAAAATCCTTTTGACATTTGTTTTCTAATGTTCTCTATTTTTAGCCCTTTTCCTTCCTTCTCCTAGTTTCTTACAATTTTGAAATCCTTGACATGATTCAAGAGAATAAGTTAAATGGAGATTAGAGCAATGATAATAGATAAATAGAGTGGCGACTCCTTTCATTCAAAAGGCACACATCATGATAATGACAAGAGAATTGGTGGCGGCCGTAAATGACGAGTTTCGGGTGTCATAAGTTTCACACTCTGCACAAAATCTTATAAATTTTTCTCCACCAATGCCAATCTTCATATGTCATGCTCATAATGTTCTTGTGGTCAATACTAAGGTTCAGATATATTTTTCCACTACCTCTTGGGTTGGATGTGAGTCTTAGCGCTTTCCCACAACGTAGAAGATACTTCCCTTGTCACCATTTGGGTTGGATATGAGTCCTAAAGCTTTCTTCCCTAACGTGACACATACCTTTAAGATAGGTTTAAAACCATGTTAAATGGAGTGAGGCATCCTATTCTCATCCTTTGAGATCAGTTTAAGACCACCTTAAATGGAGTAAGGCATCCTATTCTCATCCTTTGAGATCAGGGTTAGTATGTAAATTATGATTCCCTCCTTTCGAGGTCGGCACCTAAATTTTGATTCTCTTCTCGGGGTTATTACCTAAATTATGATTCCCTTCTTTCGAGGTTAATATTTAAATTTTGATTCTCTTCTCTAGGTCAGCACCTAAATTTTAATTCCCTCTTTTTGAGGTTGTTACTTAAATTATGATTCTCTTTTTGGGGTCAATATCTAAATTATGATTCCCTTCTTTCGAGGTCAGTACCTAAATTTTGATTCTCTTTTCGGGGTCAGTACCTAAATTCTAATTCCCTCCTTTTGAAGTCGGTACCTAAATTCTGATTCTCTTTTTGGAGTCAATACCTACAATTTGATTCCCTCCTTTCGAGGTCAGTACCTAAATTCCAATTTTCTTCTAGCGGTCAGTACATAAATTTGGATTCCCTCCTTTCGAGTTCGGTACCTAAATTCTGATTCTCTTCTTCAGGTTAGTACCTAAATTTTGATTTCCTCTTTTTAAGGTTGGTATCTAAATTTTGATTCTCTTTTCAGGGTTAGTACCTAAATTATGATTCCCTTCTTTCAAGGTTGGTACCTAAATTCAGATTCTCTTTCTGGGATTACCACCAAAATTTCAATTCACATCTCAGGGTCAGTACCTAAATTGTGATTCCCTTCTTTCAAAGTCGGTACCTAAATTTTGTTTCTCTTTCTGGGATTGATACCTAAAATTCAATTCTCATCACTGAGTCAGTACCTAAATTATGATTCCCTTCTTTTGAAGTCAATACCTAAATTTTGATTCTCTTTCTGGGATTGATACTTAAATTTTAATTCTCATCTCGGGGTCAGTATCTAAATTATGATTTCTTTCTTTCAAGTTCGGTACCTAAATTTTGATTCTTGTTATGGGAATGATACCTAAATTTTAATTCTCATCTCGGGGTCAATACCTAATATATGATTCTCATCTCCACTTTCAGGGTTGGCTCGAATGTCCTATTCCCATCTCCACTTTCGGGGTAGGCCATATCAAGTGTTTATTCCTGTTCTAACCTCAATAGATGTTCAACTATTTGATTATCAGTCTCTTTCCTATCGACTAGTACAAAATCAAACTCTTGCATCAAAAGTATCCATCTAACTAATCTTGGTTTTGCATCCTTCTTTTGCATCAAATATTTAATAGGAGAATGATCAGTATGCACAATACATTTTGTTCCAATCAAATATGATATAAACTTATCAAAAGCATACACAATGGCTAATAACTCTCTTTCAATTGTGGTATAGTTAATCTAAGCATCATTAAGAGTCTTACTAGCATAATATATGATCTTGAAAATCCTATCATATTTCTGCCTTAAAACGACTGCAATTTCATACTCACTTGCATCTCACATTAATTCAAAAGGTTTCTCTCAGTTCGGTGAAATAATTAAAGGTGCAGTGATCAATTTTTTCTTTAAAGTTTAAAAGGCTTTAAGACAATCTTGGTTAAAGTCAAACTTTACATCTTTTTCTAGAATTTGGCATAAAGGCTTAGTAATTTTTTTAAAATCTTTGATATATCGCCTGCAGAGTCCAACATGTCCTAAAAAGCTCCTCACTTCTCTTACAGTAGTAGGTGGAGGTAGGTTCGATATAACCTGAATTTTTACAAAAACTACTTCCATGCCATTTTCTGAAATTTTATGTCTAAGAACAATTCCTCCTACAACCATAAATTGATATTTCTCCCAGTTCAAAATGAGATTAGTCTTTTCACAACATTCTAAAACTTTCTCTAATTAATTTAGACATATTTCAAAGGAAGTTTTGAATACAGAAAATTTGTCCATAAAAACATTAATCCCTTTTTCAATCAAATCATTGAAAATTGACATCATACATCTTTGAAATGTTGTAGGTGTGTTACATAATCCAAAATGCATTCATCGAAAAGCAAAAGTTCCATAAGGACTAGCAAATGTTGTTTTCTCTTAATCCTCAAGTATATATTTGGTGATAACCGGTATATCCATTTAAAAAACAAAAAATATTTGTGCCCAAACAATCTATCCAACATTTGGTCCAAAAAGGGTAAAGGAAAATGATCCTTCCTGGTGTAAGAATTTAATTTTCTATAATCTATGTAGATTCAACATCTAGTGACTTGTCTTATTGATATTAATTCATTATGCTCATTTGCCACTACAGTTACACCTCCTTTCTTCCGAACATAGTGAATTGGACTCGCCTAAGCACTGTCTGAAATAGGATATATTATTCCCTCATCTAACCATTTTATAATTTCTTTCTTAACCACTTCTTTCATCATAAAATTCAATCTCCTTTGAGGATCAATTCTTGGTTTATGTTGATCTTCCAACAAATTTCTATGCATACAGATTAAAGGACTAATTCCTTTAATATGAGCTAATGTCCATCCGAAGGCTTTATTATATCTTTTCAAAGTTTTTAATAGCTGTTGTTCTTGCGCATCAGTTAGTTTTGAGGATACTATGATAGGTAGTGTACATGAATCTCCTAAGAATGCATACTTCAAATGTGTAGGAAGTATTTTCAATTCTAGTGCAGGGGTTCTTTTAATAGATGAAATCAAATTGTTGTCATTTTTTTGCAGGATCAAACATTTCAAATTTTTTTAAACATATTTCAGTTCTTCTGTACACACTTCCATAGACTCATCTTTATATTCCATATATTCCTTTTCAAATTCTCTTTCATATGTCTTTTTGAAATATTCATGGCTTACACACTCATTAATATCCATTCTGAAACATTTGATCTCTTGTTCTTTTGCAGGGTATCTCATTGATTTTCCAATATTAAATGCAATCTCTTGGTCTCTAACTCTCATAGTTAGAGATCCTTTCTGCACATCTATTAAAGCTCTTCCGGTGGCTAGGAATGGTATTTCTAAAATAATATGAATTTCTTTATCTTCCTCCATGTCTAATACAATAAATTCCACAGGAAAGATAAATTTATCAACCTTTACTAAAACATCTTTTATAACTCCTTTAGGATAATAACCAAACGATCAGCTAACTGAAGAGTTACAGTTGTAGGTGAAATATCTCATAAGCCCAACCTTATGAAAATTGATAACGACATAAGATTAATATTGGTTCCTAAATCACATAAAGCTTTTCCATTAAATTGTTTGCCAATAGCACAAAAAATTGTAAAACTTCTAGGATCTTTAAGTTTTTCAGGAAGCTTCTTCTGAATTATAGTGTTACACTCTTTACTAAGTGCAACAGTTTCATTATCTGTAAACTTCCTTTTCTTATTAAATATATCCTTCATGAACTTCACATAGCTTGATATTTGTTCCAAAGCTTCAATAAATGGAATGTTTATCGTCAATTTCCTTAAAATTTCCAAAAATTTTTAAATTTGATTATCTCTACACTTCTGCTTCAATCTTTGAGGAAATGGAGGTGGTGGTATTTCTACAATGATTTTCATTGGTTTAATAGGACTTTCTGACTCACAATGAAAATCTTCACCAGAATTTTCATTTTCCACCCCATCTTTTTCAATTTCAACTTCTCGTTGAACTCTTTCTTCTAATTCTTTTCCACTTCTCAGTTGAATAGCTTTAATTTGCTCTTTGTTCTGATCTTTAGGATTTACTTCAACATTACTATGCAATGTTCTTGGAGGTCTATTGCTAAGTGCAGTAGCAATACATCCTAATTGATTTTCCATTTTTCTGATTGCAGCTCCTTAACTCTATAATTGACTTCCCATTTGCAATATCAATTATTCCATTGATAAATTTTTCACCTTACTTTACAAATTATTAAATCTTGGGGGTTAATAAGGTTTATAAGCTTGATTTCCTTGATTGTTGGAGCTTCCCACTGGGTTTGCAACATTATTTGCCCATTGTAAATTTGCAGCATTTGAGTTATTATTACTCCAACTAAACTTTGGATGATTCTTCCAACCAAGATTATAATAATTTGCATAAGGATTATTAGAACAATTTTTTATTGCATTTAAAGTTTCATAAGAAGATTGAGATTCTATCATTTGTCCAAATGAGTTCTCTTCAAGCACAGGTGTTGTTTGAGAACAATTCATTCCATATTGATCTATCTTCTTTAATATAGTGGCTATTTGAGCAACTAATACATATATTGCATCAAAATCATGAATATTGGCAACTCTTTTTGTATTTACCCTTTCTGAGGGCCATTAAAAATTATTAGTAGCCACTCTTCAATTAATGAGTATGCTTCATCGAATTGTTTTGAAATTAATGATCCACCAGCAACATTGTCAACTATCAATCTAAGAGAGCCAACCAATCCGTAATTAAAAGTTTGAATTATTAACTAATCTGGCAATGCATGGTGTGGACACTTCTGAAGGAGATCTTTAAATCTTTCCCAGGCTTCATGAATTGATTCCCCTTCAAACTGACAAAAAGATGTAATATCATTTCTAAGCTTAGCAGTTTTTGAAGATAGGAAATATTTAGATAAAAATTTTTGTGATAAATTTTCCAAAGTTTTGATAGATCTGGGTGCTAATGTGTTTAACCACATCTTAGCTTTATCCCTTAGTGAAAAGAAAAAAGTCTAAGCCTGACAGCATCATTCGACACTGCATCATATTTAAATGTAGCACACAATTCTAGAAAACTAGCAAGGTGTAAATTGGGAACTTCAATTGGTGTTCCCTCAAACTGATTGTTTTGCAACATTTGGATAACAACATGTTTAAGCTCAAATGAATTGGTAGCTACAGCGGGGTTTTGTTTACTCAAATGAATTTCTTCTATTGTAGGATTAGCATAATCCCTTAAAGGTTTTTGATGATGTTCATTGTCATTTCCAGCATTACTTAAGTTGCAAGCCATTTTGCTGGAATGATCTTTCTTTTTTTGTTGTTTTCAAATTTTTCTAACAGTTCTTTCTAATTCAGAATCATAAGGTACTAAATTTTCAGATCTTATACTACGCATAAACAAAATAAAACAAGTAATTAAAAATAAGCAACTCACTTAAATAAGAAAATGTTAAAACTAAATTACAAATACTCTACTCTCTTTTTTTTAATATTTTTAAAATAAAATAAAACAAATAATACTTTCCATTACTTCCTCGGTAATGGCGCCACAAACTTGATGAGCAGAAACTTGAGATCAAATTAATAATAAATATGCAATGTAACCAAAACAATAATGTAAATTTAATAAAAATAATTTATCTTTAAAACCTCTTTTAAACTCTCAATTCTCTTCTACATATAACGCAAGTATACATATCATTCAGGTAATATAGGGCTCTAATGGAGTCCTACATATCAATTCCACAGGGAAGCTAGGTATTAATAGTCTATTCTTAAATTAAAATAAAAAAAAAAATAAAGTAAAGTATGAAGTTTGAAGTTTGAAGTTAAACTACTGTCGGCACTATTTTTGGTGTGGGGTTTGTCCGTAAGAAGCTGTCGGTTATCAGAATTGGAATCCCGTTGCCCGCTTCAGAAGGACATTAAAAATTTTAGTTTTGAAAAAGATGAAGTTAAACTGACTCCATAATTTTCATAGTTTAGATGAAGGAGCGCTTCTATCTCAAATCCTGTATCTATCTCGAAGGATAAATACAAGAATTGAGGGTAAGGCTCGATCAAATAAACTAGAGAAAGTTATGACAATCCGTTTGATCTACGAAACCAATATATTAGCCGACAAATTCCCCTATTTAATATAAGAAATTAAACAGGGTTTACATTATGCTGGGTTCGGGAAAAGCTTCCTATAAGGGCAAGCCCCTATAGTTAATTACATCTTAAGTAACAAAAGTTACTTAAGAATACTCTCAATAGAATCAAGAAAAATTACCTTCGAGGAGTTCAAATGGTAAGGATATTTCAAGGATATTGGGTGGAGAAATATGAAAGGGATTGGTTCAAATTTGGAAAATTTTGTTTTGGAGTTCAAAGGAGGAAACTCTAGAGGATGTCACTGATCCGAAGGAGAACTTCAGTGACCTCCCAAGCTATCCTATTATTTGGCTTTAATTTAGGAGAAATCATTTAACTGCTTCATTCTGCAATTTTTATTAGGATTTATATTTGTGTGAAGTAATCAGCACAAATAACCTTGAAGATGTGAGGATTTAAGTTGTGACAAACGACAACCTCGAAATCCTAAAGCGAGCTTAGGTCTTATATTGTACAATATGGTTGTACAAAGACCTAAAAGATGTGTCTGAGGATTTATGTTGCACTAGG
>JXCR01148592.1:213825-248677 GCA_002079205.1 Phalaenopsis hybrid cultivar | reverse complement strand
CTTATAAAGGATTTTCAACAAAAATTGGATGCCAATTTGAGATCTAAGGCATTCAATTGTTGAGATTTAAGGTGTTAGCCAATATTGGGGCTAATTTGAGGATTTTGTCAAAGTGGTCAAATTGACCAAATTGGACCAAAGTGTAGTTGGACAAAATAAAATTGGGAATATTTTGGATTTATTGGGATTTATTGAGAATTTTTTGGAAATTTTAAATTTTTAAGTCATGGAGGGGCATTTTGATAATTAGGCCATTTTTGGAAATTTTTGTCAGTTTTGTCAAATTTGGAGGTATTCAAGGTGTTTGACATAAATTTTGATCAATTTTGGGTATTTTGGCAAAATTTGGAAATTTTGGCCAATTTTGGGTCCCAAGGGCAGTTAGGTAATTTGGAGATGCCTAGGGGCAAAAGATCCCAGATGAGCATTTCAAATAGAATTGAATAAGTATTCATTCTAAATAAACCATGGATCAATTAAATCCACATTTTTGGTCCTTATAGATTGATCTTAATTAGTGTATTGTGAAGATATAGTAAGAGTATAATGTATCTTTAGTTTAAAATTAACGCCCAGGGTCAATCCTAAGGTCAAGTAACCCTATAAAAACTCTTCTTGAGTTTTCCTATAATGATCTTACCTTCTAAACATTAGAGGTTAGGACCAACATGTGGAATTTCAAGTTGAGCAAAGAGAAGAATTTTAAATTTCTAATGGTGAGGATACCTTTTCTAGTTTTCTAAGACTAGTCAATAGGAAAGTCCTATGGCTAGACCTAAGCTACTAAAGAAGTTTTTCTAGACCTCAACTAAAAGTGAGGTCAACAGCACCCAGTCCAATTGTCTATGAACCCAATCCAAGTGCTTAGGTGTCGAGTTCAAATGTCCTAGTGCCCAGTCATGATTTTGATAGTTTTTATAATTTTAAGTCATTCCATGTCACGAGAAGGGTTAAAAATGATGAAATTCGGATGGAGGATCGATCTGAAGTAATTTTCTCTTCATTTCTTATTAAGGTTTCTTACTTAGACAGTATTTGTGTGAGAGTATAAGTGTGTTGTACTCATGTAAGGACAATATATGAGCAATGTACATCACTTGGGAATAAGGGTTGCACTTTTTTTTGCTCTATTTTTCTTACTTTTAATGCTATTAATTTGATTTTATTAATGCAAGTGATGTTTGTATTTAAAATTGTGCATATTACGTAATTTTCTTCTCTAGTTCTCTCTGTTGGATTGGTTTTCTTAGAAATCTCAATGAGATTATGCTTTGATTTTTTAGAACTTTTAATTCATGAAGTTGTCATTTTAACTTATTTTTCTTCATTTATATTCAAACTTGTCATTTGAATGATTAAATTTTGTTGTAATCTAGGACCCATAATTGTTTATAGAAGCACTGTTAGGTTAAAACATAAGATCTTAGTGGAATATGAATATTATCAATAGATTATTACAAACCTAGTGGGTAATGTGCATGGATGGGAATCTATGTAGGGTTAGGACCAACTAACTATAATATGGGTATCCAATTTTGTCATATCATGGAAAAGAGTAAGAAATAATTATCCTCATTCGACAACTACAGTAAAAGGCTCATTTAGAAGAATTCAGATATCTTAGAACCAATTCAGGCTAGGGTGACTCCCATAATTATTATACAACTTTACACTAGACTTTAGATTTTATTTTACAATTAGAATTTAGGCACTTTTATATTTTCATCAAAATTTGGCATTTCATGCTAAACTTAAGATTAGTAGATTAAAAATTTCACCTTTTTTAAAAAAAATTTACTCATTCTCTAAGGGATCAATACATGAACTCTTCAATTGAGACACATATACTTGTATGGTTGATGTGTGTTTCACTCCATCTCAACATCATAAAATAAGGGGGCATAATATCTTTATTAAATTGGATATTTTTAAAGCTTATGATAATTTTGATTGAAGTTTTCTTATTCAAGTTCTTACTTATTTTGATTTTGATAATAAATGAATTAACATATTCTCTAATTATTTCAACGACTCATGACTTTCTATTGTTGAAAATGAAAAAAATTGTGATTTCTTCAAATCCCAAAGATATTTTAGGCAAGGTAACCCTACCTCCCCTAGCTTGTTTATTATTGCTACTGAATTTCTATCTAGGGATCTAAATAAACTCTTCTTAAAACATCCTTATTTTTACTTTAAATCAAATTGAGCTAATAATATTTATCATTTAAGTTTTACTAATGATTTTAGAATCTTTTGTAATGATTTGACCAAAATTTTTAGGTCTATTAAATAATTTTTAATGATGTTTGAATATTACAGTGGTTTATCATTTAATAAATTTGGAATTTTTTTTGTCCAAGCAAAAGCCATGCAGCCCCTTCATTAACTAGGTTGAAGAGAATTCTTAGCGTTAATATTCATTCTCTTCCTATCACATATTTTGGTGTTTTTATATTTAAGGGAGAAAAAGAGTTTCTTCTCTGATGAGATATTCAACTTTATAAATAATAGACTCTCTAGTTGGGAATATTACCTCATGTGTATGGAGGTAGATTTATTTTCTAAGAGGGTTATAGTTTCTCTTCCCATCTACTTAATCCTCACTCTTATTAATAAATTCTTCTGTGAAACCTCCTCTTAAGCTAAGTATATACTTTAGACAAATTGGCATAAAATTTATTTTCATTATAATGTAGGGGCATTGGTTGTAAATCTTTCCTAGATATGGCTATAATTTTTCTTATAAATTATAGTGGAGCATGAGAAAAGTTGCTTATTTATGGGCTAAATTTATGTTTTTTAAATATTTACATGGTCAACATCTTGTGTCCTTAAAAGTTCTTAAATTTATTATGAATGGCTCTTGAAATGTGAATAAACTTTAAGGAAGCGCTTCCAAGCTCTATTGTTAGTATCGTTATTAACATTCTTTAAGTGACCAGCTCCTGGAATGTGTCCACAAAAGTCTAATGATGGTTCCTCTTAGTTTAAAGAAACATGAAATCATATTTGGCCCAAAGTTAACCCTAATAATTTATATTCACTTTTTTTGGGAAAAGTTTTGCCTACTTCTTGCATCATTTTACTTTGGAATTTTTTAAGGAATTTTATTTCGTGTACAATAACATGTAGGCTAAGGAATTTTTTCTTCTTTCAGATATTTATATTTTTATCATATTGAAAGCCTTAATCACTTATTTGTTAATAGCGGTATTGCCCTAAATTATGGATATGGTTAGATGACGTGTCTTAAATCTATTCTTAACTCATGTCTCACTCTTAATCAATTAATTGCTAAGTGGTTATCTATTGTTCCCGGTATCTATAATGGACATATAATTATTATTCCCATTTCTCTTATTTTTTATTCATTTGGATGGATTGAAATAAAGCTAACAATAAATGCATAAAATTGAACTCTCAATGTATTATATGAGTATTAAAGAAATAATTTCTTTATTTGTTACTGCTCAATTTATTGGTAGGAAGATTTTTAAAAATTATAGTGTTGTTTGTAACTACTTCGAAGTCCTTCCCTTATATTGTAACAAAATTCCAACAGGTGAAAAAATTTCACATTTAGCCATTAGATCCTATATAGGCATTCCTTTATATTGTAACAGAATTTCAAATGTAAAGCATCTAATAATTTGAAATTTTGTTGGAATGGCTAATAATGGTGCCATCTGATAAATTATGGTCTTTATGCATTTCTTACCATCAATCTTGGTTGTTTTTTTTGTAAATGACTAATGGAGCACCTCAATGTTATTCCTCTCATTTTAAAAAGTTTGTGGCAAATTACAAAGAAGGTTTATCATTCATCTTAGAGTCCTATCATGATGGAATGGTTGTATTTTATCTTATCAAATATGAGCCTGATTTTCTTTTCAAATACATTTGCTCCAAGTTTTAATGGTAAATATGTTGCCCCTTTTTATTGCATGGAGCAACGTTATAGTTGTTATCTTTACTATCACTATTATTCTCTTATATTTGTTCATTAATTATTCTTTCCTAATCATTTAATCTTTAAAATTTAATTTTTAAATGTAATGATTGTGTTGATTATTCTGTTGAATTGGTACAGGTTCTTATCTTTATCTCATTTCCTTATACTAATATAATTTGTTCACAAGTCTCTTTCTTCTTCATGAATCATCTAGTTTTACTTTTTCTAGTTGTTTCTTTATTACTTTGAATGGCCACCTTCTCTTAAATTTCTTATGCCTCCTTTTATTACGTATAGATAGTATCTCGTTTGATCAGTAACTATTCTATGTTAGCTAGTGTTTGTTTTTTTGTTGCAATTTTAGTTTTGGTGCTTTTGTTTCTGTTTTTTTTTCTTTTGGGTTTCTTTGACTTCTCAAAGCATAAAGATAAAATTTTACCATTATGGTGTTATTACCTCCTTAGCGCTTCTATGACTTGGAAGAAGTATGCAAGATCATTAACCATTAATTTTTGCTCCCAAATTTTGGTTAAATCTTCTCAAAATTTTGTTTTCTTTTTTTTTTTCCTTCAAAAAATTTGGATTTGTAACTTTTTTTCACTTTCCTAGAAATTGAACTCTTAGGTTTTATTTTAAGTGAGTTGTATTTTTGGCTCCCAACCCCACCCCCAACTTTTCTTTAGGTTAATAAAATTTTAATTTTGCCAAAAATAATAATAATAAAACATATAACACAAGCAATATAAACTTAGAACTTTCACATATTTATTCATAAAAATGGATCCCTAAACATCTTTCTCACAAAACATTCATCATCAAAACTCACTCACTTATTATATTCACAATCACATTAAAAAAGAACATCAACACCTATTACTAAAATCAAAGATCAAACATAAAAATCCAAACCATAAGCACCNTTCAAATAGAATTGGATAAATATCCATTCTAAATGAACCAAGAATTAATGTATTGTGAAGATATGGTGTACCCTAGTCTCAAGTAATCCTATAGGGATTCTTCTTGAATTCTTTCATAATGATCTTACCTACCAAATGCTAGAGGTTAAGATCAGTATGTAGACTTTCAAGTTGAGTAAATAGGAGAGTTTTGAATTTCTAATTATGGGGGTACCTTTTCTAATTCTCTAAGAATAGTCAATAGGAAAGTCCTATGGCTAGACCTAGGCTACTGAAGAAGTTTTTCTAGACCTCAACCAAAAGTGAGGTCAACAACTACTCAAGTGAAAGGCTACTAAATATGCAGATGTATGACTACAACAGTTAAGTTAAATAAGATGACTAAAATTGTTGAAATAAAAACAAAGGTTTTTGTTGACTAGAAGTTCATGTATGAGAAAACAACCTTCCCCTTTACAATGAAAATATGGTTTGTAAAGAAATTGAAATCTTTTGAAAAATATATTTAAAAATTATTTTGTGTCATTTAGGAGCAATCCTATTCTCTGCCCTCTTCCGAGCGCAATAAAAAATAATGACTAAACCAGAGTTTGGTCTCTAATTCGTGGTTAGGCTGGGGGGATACCGGCTGTCACTCCAAAGCTCCCACTACTTCCTCACCAGGGCTAACATGCTCGCATTAATTTCCAATCAATTGAACCAAATTGGGGATTCTAATCTGCCGCCTTAAAATCTTCTAATTTTATATCCAACAAAGTATATTTCCCTATTTATTTTCACCCAATATCATGGATGACATACTCGTGAAATCAGATGTGATTCTACATTTATTGTATAAATCATATCCCCTTTTTAGAACATATGTTTCTCATCACATTTTAACAATTCAATTGTCCATATCAAAAAGAAAATGAAGATCGGAGTTCAAATCATCATAAATTATCTACATTTAAGATTGTAGATAACAAAATCAATTCATTACAAAATAATTTCTTCAAAGTAGGGAGAAGGATAAAAAAGAGTACTCAAAATTCATGAGAAGGATATGATAAAAAACTTCATATATAAAAACAAGTTTACAAACAAAAGAAATGAAAAATATAACTTATCTCACAATCCTTCCCAAGAAAATCCCTAAAAGCTCTCTCTAAGCTTTTCTCTCTTTATAAGCACTCTAAATTCTCTCTTAGAAGTGCAATGAAGAAGAAATCTCTCGCATTATCTTCTCCTCTTACAACAGTAGAAGATAATCTCTAAACCCTTGACTTTCTCTCTCTATCTCTCCCTCTTGGTTCTCACGCCACCTATCTTTTTTCACCCCCCTCTTAAAGTTCTTCTCCAAATTGGTTCTTATTTTGGGTTGCCTCCTCTGAAAAGAATTTAATTTCCATAAAAAATTCCAAAATCAAACTTTTGAATTTAAAAGATGTGCCTCTTTGATTTAAGAGTCAAATCCCTTCAAATTAGAACCTTCCAAAGTGTCCAGATGCATTGAATAATTTCATGAGGTGTTTAGAACAAGCGTCCCTTTGAAAATTAACGTAAAATTCATCTCAAATTGCCTTAATTTTAAAAAGTCGCATTTGATGCATCATGCGCCAGCGCTCTGGATTTTGGCACATCATGCGCCAGTTTGGCACATCATGTGCCAAACCCCAAAATTAGTTGTTTTTGCTCCAAATTTTGCTCCTTGTGCCATTTTTTGTCCAAATTCCTAAAAATGGTAACCTATAACAAAAATACAAAAATAACTTTCTTTAAAGTGAAATATCACCAAAAATAGGCATAAAAAGGGTACTTAAAATAGTATATTATTTTTTTGTATCACCAAGTTTAAGAATCGAAGGATTTAGACCACGAAAACCAAGTAGCGTTGGATGATTTTTGTTTGAGGATGACTGAGGAAGAATCTGCTATTCTTTTATGGATAGACCCTGACATTGTGAGAGAGATTGTTGAGCCTTTAGTATGACCCATAGGAGAGCTCTATGGGGAAGAGTTGTAAGACCACCCTAGATAGAAGAATGACCCAGTAGAATTAAACCCAGAACCTAGAAAACTTTGGAAGAACACAACCCCAAAATTTAAGAGGCATTGAATTATTTTATAGGGACTCATTTCTTACAACTTGTGATAAAAAAATTGATCTACAAATAGGGAAATTAATTGGGAAGAGCTTGGATTTAGAAAATACTATTAAGAATAATCATTTGAAAAAACCCCATATATACCCTCTACAAGATTGCTATCAAATTGAAAAAGAAAAGTTCAAGAAACTAAAATTTAAGGGTTTAGTAGAAATTCTAGGATGTACAAAAGATTGGGCAATTGATTGGAGATTATTAAATTAGAATTTTGATTCTAGACGATGCCTTTTTTGTCATGCTGAAGACGTTAAACTATGCACTATCTTAGGAGGCAACCCAAGTGTTATTTGGTGTGTTCATCATATTTTGTTTCTTTCTACATTTCTTTTGAAATTTAATTTGAAATTTGCTTTGATATTTGTTTTTAAATTGAATTTAAATTTCTATTTGAATTAGTTTTGAATCATGTTTCTCTACAAAGTGACAACTCTTATATAGATATTCTTACTTACTTTATGATATTTGTACTTATTAAGATTCATGAGGCTTAGGTATCTATCCTTTTCTCTTATCCATGCTCTGTAGGATGAAGGAATTAAATACAAATGAAATGGAATGAGAAAATCTAGTAAAAAGTACCCCAAAGAGGCATGACCATTCTTAAAGGCAGCGTGACCATGCCATAGATCTAACAATGCTGGCTTAACATCGCCCAAAGAGGTGTGACCATGTCATAGGTTGCATTAAGGTGGTGTGACCACACCAGCCTTGAAAAAAGATCAATGTGACCTCATTGGAAAAGGGCATGACCTTGTCAATGAGTGGGAAACACTTTAAGAAAGAATTTTGATGGCCCAAACAATGATTCTTAATATAAAATCAGATCCTATGACTTAAAAGAGGGAGTGCTGCATCAGAGAAGGAGAGGAGGTTGAGAGAAGAGATTTTTGGAGAGCATTTTAGGGATCTCTTAAGGTATTTCTTCATCCTTGGGTTGAAACCTTCAAGGGAGAGTTTTACTTTACTTTTGAAGTTGGGAGAGATTTTGTATAAGAGTTTTTCTTTATGTTGCTTACAATGGAATTTTATGTGGTATTTTTTCAGTATGATTTTCTTCATAATGAGCGACTAATCTTTTCTTCGTTGCTCTATGATGTAGGAAGTAGTGGATTTATTGTATGTTTTCTGTAATGTTTTTTTAATTTTTTTCTTGTGTTTTTCATAGCTTATATTATTGGTTAACCTTCGACTTTCATTTACTCATACTCTAGCTAACTAGAAAGTTAAACTATTTTGTGGAACTATGACCTCTAACTATTGTGTAGTGGAAACAAAGGGTTAACCATAGAATTTCGACAGGATAGACGTATTTCAATGAAATTTTGCAATCATTATAGGGGATCGAAAAGTCATGTGGCATGGGGATTGAGCAATGCTCAACTTCATGGATTCTAGGCTTCTTTTGATGTAGACATAGGCATAAAGAGTAGCTTTTCATCGATAGAAAACAATTATAAAAGAAAACATTTAAGAAAAATCACGATCATCGTGACACCCGAATCATAGAGGCACGAAACTTGAAAGAACTCATGAACTTTTCTCTCCTATTTTTTCTTTAATTTCTTATCAAGTATTCTCTTTTGCTAGGATCTTAGCACATAAAAATCTTCTTTAGATAATCCTTAAGCTAGTTTAACTTAGTAAACTAGAGCATTTTCTATGAAAGTAAATATTACACTTTCCCTTTAAGATTGATATGTGGAACTTGACATATCAAAATATATTCAACTTTTATACATACATTTAATACTTATTTTTAGTGATATTACACTTTAAAGAAAGGTATTTTCATATTTTTATTTTAGATTGATACACGAAAATAATGTGCAATTTTTTGTACTCATTTTATACTTAAATTTGGTGATATTGCACTTTAAAGAAGGTTATTTTTATGTTTTGTTGCAGGTACATCGATTTTAGGTAATTGGAGCAAAAAGGAAGAAATTTGGAGTCAAAATGGAGCATTTCATCATCTTGGCACCATAGGTGCTAGAACTGGAGTCAGAGACGCCAGAACTAGCATTAGAGGTGTTAGAACTGGGGCTCCAAAACTGGCACCATAGGCACCATTTTCCAGAGACTTGGAGCTAGAGGCACCAGAAACTGGTGCTAGAGGTTTCATTTTACAGATAAGTGGCACCAAAAGCTCCCAAATTGGCGCAAAAGGCCAGAATCCAGAATAGTGCAGACTTCAGTAGGCTTGTGCCAGAGATAAAATAAGACAAAGTAAGATGTTTAGTGATTATTTTTTAGTAGTTTTCAAATGCTCCAATCAATTCAAACACCCCATGGAGTGATTTAATGCATCTAGACACTTTGGAAAGGCTTCTTAATGAAGGGTTTTGTATCTTGGTGTGAAGAGGTGTGCCTTTTGGAAAAAAAAAGGAGGAAATTTTGAATTCTCTTGAAATGATGGTTGTCCCTAATTAAAAAAAATGGGGGGAGTCTAGAGAAGAAAGGGGGGCAAGAGGTTTGAAGAGAAGTGGTTGCCGTGAGAGAAAATTTTTGGGAGAAGAGAGGATTTTCTTCTAGAGCTCTAAGAGGAGAGGGAATGTCAGAGATTTCTTCTTCATTATATTTCTAAAAGAGAATTGAGTGTGACTATAAAGAGAGAAAGTGGTTAAAGGGAACTTTAAGGGATTTTCTTGAAAAGGAGTGTTAGATAAGTTTTGTTCTTTCTATTCATTATTTTATAAACTGGTTTTCATATATAAAATCTATGTTTTGTCATATTTTTCTCATAAATTATGAGTAGTTTTCATTATCTTTCTCCCTATAATGAGATATGGTTTTTTGAAGAATTAATTTTGTTATATAAGATTTTAAATATCAATAAATTGTGATGATTCAAACTATATTCTGCATTTACTTTCTGATCTGGCCAATTGAAATGTAAAAATTTGTTGAGCAACATAAGATCTAAAAGGGTTCTACTTTCTACAGCAAGGTAAGAGTCACATTCAATTTCATGGGTGAGAATGTAGTCCATGGGGTTGTGTGCAAATAAATAAGAAAATATACTTTGATGGGCGTAAAATTAAAGATTTTAAGGTGAAAGATTGCAATTCCTAACTTGGTTCAGATGTTTGGAAACTAAAGCGAGATTGTTAGTCCTCAGGGGAGGCAGAAGTGGGAGCTCTGGAGTGATAGCCTATATCCTTTCAACCCATCCACAAACTTAGGGACCAAACTCTGGATTAGTCAATGTTCTTTATGCACTCTTGGAGGGTAAAGAATAGGACTGCTTCTATTTGACACAATAGAATTTTATATGTATTTTAAATAATTTTAATTACTTCACAATCCATAAACTGATTGTAAAGGAGAAGGATGCTTTCATAAATTTGAACTTTTTTTCACAAAATTTTTGTTTAGTCTTTAGATGTTTGCTTTTAAAGTTTAGCAATTACTTTATTTAACTTAGTTCTTTTAGCTGCATTTAATTTAGCACACATTAAATTTACTTTAAATTTATTTTACTTACATAAGTTTTATAGTTTGAATATTGTATTTTATGTTATAACCATAAGAATTTCCAACTCCCTATGAGATCGATACTTAGGAATCCATTAGAGCCCTTTATTACTTGAGTGATTCATATACTTGTGTTATTATTATGGTTAGACAACTTAAAAATTTTAAAAGATAAAACTATTTCAAATGAATTATTCTTTTTGGGATTGAACTAAATATATTTACTGTTTGTGTTATCGTGAGTTTATTTTAATATTCAAACATATTTGCAATGCACCACAAAAACCGCCACATCATGTTTTTTGCGCCATTGCTAGGGAGTAATAGTAAATTGCTTTATAATTTAGAGCATTTATTTAAACTGAAAAATTATTTTTAATTTAATTATATTTTCTATACTTAGTGCATTTGCTTAATTTTAATTACTTATTGTGTTTATGTATGTGTAGTTTAAGATTGGTAGGTTTAATACGTTATGATTCAGAGTTAGAAAGAACTATTATAAAAATTTGAAAACAACAAAAGAGTTTGATACTTTGAACAAAATGGCTACAAGATTAAAAAATTTTAGAATTGAAAATGAACATCATCAGAGACCTTTAAGAGATTATGTTAATTCTACAGTAGATGAAATTCATTTGAGAATACAAAACCCTGTTGCAGCTGCCAATACATTTGAGCTTAAACCTATTATTATCCAAATTATACAAAATAATTAGTTTGAGGGAACACCGACTGAAGATCCTAACTTACACCGTGCTAGTTTTCTAGAATTGTGTGCTACATTTAAATATGATGGAGTGTTGAATGATGTTGTCAGACTTAGACTTTTTTCTTTTTCATTAAAGGATAAATCTAAGATGTGCTTAAACTCGTTAACACCTGGATCTAGCAAAAATTGGGGAGACTAAGTACAAAAATTTTTATCTAAATATTTACACTATCAAAAAATGCTAAGCTTAGAAATAATATTACATCTTTTTGTCTGTTTGAAGGAGAATCAATTTATGAAGCTTGGGAAATATTTAAAGATCTCCGTACACAATGTGTTAACAGATTGGTTAATAATTCAAACTTTTTATAATCGATTGGTTGGATCTCTTAGATCTATAATTAATGCTGCTACTGGTGGATCATTAATTTTAAAAGCATTTAATGAAGCATATTATTTAATTGAAGAGATGGCTACCAAAAAGACTAGCTATTATTAATGATTATGATGCAATATCTTTTTTAGCTGGTCAAATTACTGCAATATCAAAGAAGATAGATCAATATAGAATGAATTATTCTCAGCCACCACTTGTGTTTGAGGAAAATTCTTTGGGACAAATGATAGATTCTCAATCTTTGTATGAGACTTTAAATGCAATAAACAACCAATCTAATAATCCTTATTCCAATTATTATAATCCTGGTCGGAAAAATCATCCAAATTTTTTTTAGAGTAATAATAACTTGTAAATCTGCAATGGGGGAACAATTATGTGAACCCATTAGGAAACTCCAACAATCAAGGGAATTCTAACTATAAACCTTATTACACTCCAGGTTTTAACAGCAATTGGCAGAATAAGGAGAAGAAATTATCAATGGAAGAAGTAATATTTTAAATGGGAGCACAATGACAAAGTTAAGGAGCATAATTACAAAGTGAAGGAGCTACAATTAGAAACAGGAAAAATCAATTGGGATGTATTGCTACTGCACTTAGCAATAGACCTACAAGAACTTTGCCTAGTAATGTTGAAGCTAATCTTAGAGATTAGAACAAAGAGCAAATTAAGGTTATTCAACTGAGAAGTGGAAAAGAATTAGAAACAAAAGTTCAAGAAAAATTGATGTTGGAGTTCAAAACGAAGGGGTGAAAAATGAAAAATCTAGTAAAGATTTTTATTTTAAGTCAGAATGTCTTATTAAACCAATGAAAATTACTATAGAAAGACCACCACCTCTATTTCATCAAAGATTGAAGCATTATAGCAAAGATAACCAATTTGTAATTTTTTTGGAAATATTAAGAAAATTGACAATAAATATTTCGTTTGTTGAAGCCTTGGAACAAATGTCAAGCTATGTGAAGTTTATGAAGGAAATACTTAATAAAAAAAGGAAGTTTACAGATAATGAGGTTTTTGCACTTAGTGAAGAGTGTAGCTCAATAATTTAGAAAAAACTTCCTAAAAAACTTAAAGATCTTGGTAGTTTTACTATTCCTATTATTGGGGAAAATTTTTTTGGGAAAGCATTATATGATTTGGGAGCCAGTGTTAATCTTATGCCTCTACTAATTTTCAGAAGGTTTGGTTTAGGAGAAATTTCACCTACTATAGTAATTCTTCAGTCAGTTGATTGATACACTAAAAATACATCCATATTTAGACCTATATATTATACTCATTTTTTGTGATATTGCACTTTAAATGAAGGTATTTTTCATGTTTTATTGCAAGTTGTTGATTTTTAGGACTTAAAGAAAAAATGAAGCAAAAAATGATGGAATTTGGAATCAAAATGGAGCTTTAGAAGAAATGTTCAGCACCGACTGCGCCATTTGATAGTGAGCATGGATTAATTAAATGGTTACTGGCCCCAATGGTGCTAATGTCGGTGCAAGCCTTGTTTCTAGAAAATTTAATGAATTTGGACAATTTTTTAAGATTTTTTTGAAGCACCTATTGGAAAACCAACATTAGGCTCTATTTAGAGCGCAAATTGATCAAAAAAGAACCCCCTTCACATCCTTCAACCGCTTTCCACTCTCTTCCATGCTATTCCACATTCCCTACAGCCACTTAGAGTCCATTATTCATTCATTTTCTTAACAGTTTTGAGTTCTTGTGGTGAGTTTAAGCGTGAATTCTTCTCTAAGAGTGTTGGAGAGGGAGAGAAGTGAGAGATTTCTTCTTCCTACATTTCCTAAGATAGGCTACAAAGGATTTTCTTTGAGAAAGAGTTTCAGATAAGTGTTGTTTGTTTATTATTTTTGTATGAAATTTCTTTTAGGTATGAAATTTGTGTTTTTTTGTATCTTTCTCATGAAGTTTGAGTAGTTTCCTTTATCTTTCTTCCTACTCTAAGATATGGTGAAATGAAGAGATAATTTGGATGTGCCAATGTTAAATATAAAATAAAATGTTATGGTTTCTGAACTCTATTCGTAATTCAATTTTCAATCTGATCAATTGAATTGTTAAAATATGTTTTGAAACATATGATCCGGAAAATGGAGTATGAGTTCTACAACAGAGTGAGAATCACATTTAATTCCATGAAGGAGTATTTCGTTCATGGAATTAAGTGCAAAAAAAAAGGGAAATATACATTATTGGGTGTAGAATTAGATATTTTAGGGTGACAGACTAAAATCCCCAATTCATTCTTAGTGTTTAAGAACTAAAGCGAGTGTTAGCCTACAGGTGAAGTGAAGTGGGAGCTCTGGAGCAAGAGCGAGTATCCTTCTAGCCTAGCCACAGATTTAGGGACTAAACCTGATATTAGCTAATGATTTTCTATAACACTGAATCAGGGTAGAGAATTAAAATTGGTGTTATTTGGCACAATATATATTTAAACCATTTGTCTCATCTCATTTTACCAAAAACATATTATAGGGGGAAATATGCTTTTTCATATTAGAAAAATTCATCACATAAACATAATTTAGTAGTTACTATTTTAAACTTTGCATTTAAATATTGCTGGTAGTTAATAATTTAGTTCTGATAGTATCTCAAACATTCAAAATTAGTGACACTAATTTCATTTTATTTTTGTGAATTTCCTAGTTAATTTATCATTTCAAATGTAAACCTTCCTCATGGAATCGATATTTGGGGCTTAAATAGAAAGTCTTATATTACTTGATAATGATACATATACTTGTGTAGAATCCCTACATTAAGTGCTTACCATTCTTATTCATAAAACACTACATTAGGTTTTTGGGACTGTTGTAAAGCGGAGTCAATTTTATAACTTTTACACAACTATATTTTCGGAGATCAAGTTTTTGGCACTGTTGTTGGGGGAGGTAACGATAAATTAAATAGNAAATCCAAAAAATATATATAACTATATATATTTAAGAGAATTTTTAAGAAATTTTTCTTTGCTTATTATATTTGTTATGCGAAATATTGGAACTGAAAGTTTGATACTTTATGATTCGGAATTAGAACATACTATTAGAAAAATATGAACACAACAAAAAAAATTAAAAATTTGTATGAAATGGCGAATAACTTAGATAATCAAATAAATGAAAATCAACAAAGACCTTTAAGAGATTATGTTAATCCTACAGCAGATGAAATTCACTTAACTATTCAAAATCCTGATGTTGTTGTTAATTCAATTAAGGTTAAACCTGCTATTTTCCAAGTGGTACAAAATAATTAGTTTGGAGGATTACCTACTAAAGATCCTAACTTATATCTTGCTAGTTTTCTTGAAATATGTGCAAATTTTAAATATGATGGAGTGTCTAATGATGTTGTTAGGCTTAGACTTTTTCTTTTTTCACTAAGAGATAAAAATAAAGCTTGGTTAAATTCCTTAGCACTTAGATTTATCAGAACATGGGGAGAACTATCACAAAAATTTTTGGCTAAATATTTTCCACCATCAAAAACTGCTAAGCTTAGAAACATTTTTGTCAGTTTGAAGGGGAATCGATATATGAAGCCTGAGAAAGATTTAAGGATCTCCTTAAAAAATGTCCACACCATGTTTTACCAGATTGGTTAATAATTCACACTTTTTACAATAGATTAGTAGAATCACTTAGATCTATTACAGATGCTGCCACAAAAGGATCACTAATGTCAAAACCTTTTGATGAAGCATACTCTTTAATAGAAGAAATGACTACTAACAATTTTCAATGGCTCTCTGAATGGGTAAATCCTAAGAGAGTAGCTAGTATTCATGACTGATGCAATGTCTACTTTAGCATCTCAAATTGCTACTATATCAAAAAATATTGATCAAATTGGAGTAAACTATTCTCAAATACCACTAATATTAGAGGAAAATTCACTATGGCAGATAATTGATAGTCAATCATCTTATGAAAATTTGAATGTTATAAATAATCGAAATAACAATCCCTATTCTAATTATTACAACCCTGGATGGAAAAATCACCTTAATTTTGGTTGGAATAATTATAACAATTCGGTGAACCCCTCAGGAAATTTAAACAACCAAGCAAATCCTAATTATTGACCTTATTATCCTCCTAAATTTAACTCCAACCCTAACCCATAAGTTAAGGAAAAGAAGTTGATGATGGAAGAAGTAATGTTGAATATGGGAAATCAAATACAAAATTAAGGGGCTGCTATTATAAATATTGAAAATCTATTAGGGTATGTTGCTACTGCACTTAGTAATAGACCTTCAGAAAATCTTTTGAGTACTGTGTAAGTTAATCCAAAAGACCAAAATAAGGAGCAAATTAAAGCTATTCAATTACAAAGTGGGAAAGAAGTTGAAACAAGAATTCAAAGAGAAACTGAAGTTGATGAGGAGAAGGAAGAGATTGAAAGCGACTACAAAGAAAATGAACTAATACAAGTTTTTTAGAAAAACCATTACCTCCGTTTCCTTAACAATTGAAGAAGAATAATAAAGACAAATAATTTACAATTTTTTTAGAAATCCTTAAAAACTTAAAGATAAACATTCATTTCATTGGGGCTTAGGAACAAATGCCAAGTTCTGTGAAATTTATGAAAGATATACTAAACAAGAAAAGGAAGTTTGCAGATCATGAGTCCGTTGCACTCAGTGAAGAGTGTAGCACTATTATTGAGAAAAAGCTTCCTAAAAAGTTAAAAGATCATGGTAGTTTTATTATACCTTGTGCATTTGGAGAAAGTTTTTTTGGAAAACTCTTATGTGATTTAGGAGCGAGTATCAATCTTATGCCTCTATCAATTTTTAAACGTTTAGATTTAGGAGAGATTTATCCTACTACTGTAACTCTTTATTTAGCTGATCGATCAATAACTGATCCTAAAGGAGTTATAGAAGATGTATTGCTAAAAATTGATAAATTTATTTTTTTTGTAAACTTTATAGTATTAAATATGGAGGAAGATAAAGAGATTCCTATTATTTTAAGGGGAGGCCATTTCTTGCAACGGGGAGAGTTGTAATAGATGTGCAAAAAGATGAATTAATAAGAGGTTAATATCAAGAAGTAACATTTAATATTGCAAAAGCTATGAAATATCCTACAATAGAAAAAGATAATGAATATTTTAGGATGGAAGTTAGTGATTATCTGAGTAATGAGCAATTTAAGGAAGTGTTTGAAGAAAAATTAAGGCAAGAAGAATATTGTGAGAATGAGAATGAAATAAAAGAATAGAATTTAGATAAAATTCAGGACAAATTTGAAACTTTAGATTTGTTAGAAAATGATTATAAGAATCTTATTCCTTCAAGTATTAAACCACTTGAACTTGAACTAAAAGTATTACCTACCCATTTAAAATATGTGTTTTAAGGACATTCATCTACATTGTCTGTTATTGTATCTTCTGAGTTAACTGAAATTCAAGAACAAAAATTAATAGAAAAGTTGAATAGATATAAAAAGGCTTTTGGATAGACTTTAGCCGATATTAAAAGAATTAATCCTTCAATTTTTATGCACATAATTCTATTAAATGAACAATATAAACCTAAGTCTGATCGTCAGAGGAGATTAAACCCAATAATGGAAGAAATTTTTAAAAAATAAATCGTAAAATGGTTAGATGCTGAAATTATATATCTTATTTCAGACAGTACTTGGGTGTCCAATTCACTGTGCTCCAAATAAAGGAGGAGTGATTGTTGAAGTAAATAAGAAAGATAAATTAATTCCAATAAGATAAGTTATTGGTTGGTGAATTTGTATAAACTATAGAAAATTAAACATGGCCACCAAAAAAGATCACTTATCTTTACTCTTTCTAGACCAAATGTTGGATAGATTGGCTGGAAAAAAATATTACTACTTTTTAGATGGATATCCTAGGTATCATCAAATTCTAATTTCTCTTGAGGATCAAGAGAAAACAACATTTATAAGCCCTTATGGAACATTTTCTTTTTGTAGAATGTCTTTTGGACAATGCAATGCACCTGCGATATTTCAAAGATGCATGATGTCAATTTTTAGTAATTTGATTGAACATGGAATAGAAGTATTTATGGATGATTTCTTTGTATTTGGGACTTCATTTGAGTTATGTTTAAATAATTTAGAAAAAGTGCCGAAGTTATGTGAAAAAATCAACATAGTACTAAATTGGGAAAAATGTCAATTTATGGTTGCAGGAGGAATTGTACTTGGGTATAAAATTTTTGAAAATGACATGGAAGTATATCCTACAAAAATTCAAGTTATTGAAAAATTACCACCTTCTACTATGGTTAGAGGGGTAAGAAGTTTTCTAGGATATGCTGGTTTCTATAGGTGTTACATAAAAAATTTTTCAAAAATAACTAAGCCATTATGCCAACTTTTAGGAAAAAGATACAAAATTTGATTTTAATGAAAGGATATGCTGGTTTCTACAGGTGTTACATAAAAAAATTTTCAAAAATAACTAAGCCATTATGCCAACTTTTAGGAAAAAGATACAAAATTTGATTTTAATGAGGAATGCAAAAAAGCAATTGAATTATTGAAAAAAAATTAATCACTGCACTTATAATTGTTTTACCTGATTGGGAGAAACCATTTGAAATAATGTGTGATGCTAGTGATTATGCCATTGGAGTTGTTTTAGGAAAAAGGCATAATAAAGTTTTTAAAGTAATACATTATACTAGTAAAACTCTAAATGATGCTCAAATTAATTACACTACTACCGAAAGAGAGTTATTATCTATTATCTATGTTTTTGATAAATTTAGACCTTACTTGATTGGAACGAAATGAATAGTGCATACAAATCATTCTACTATCAAATATTTAATGCAAAAGAAGGATGCTAAACCAAGATTCATTAGATAGATACTTTTATTACAAGAGTTTGATTTTATTGTAGTTGATAGAAAAGAAAGTAATAATCAAATAGTTGGTCATTTGTCTAGATTAGAAAAAGAAATATTAACTACTTTTGTAAATGAAATTTTAGAAATTTTCCCTAATGAACAATTATATAATATTGATGAAATAAATATATCGTGGTATGTCGATATAGTAAATTATATTGTAAGTGATATTCTACCACTGGATATTAAGAATCAAAAATTAAAGAAATTTATATATGATTCAAAATTCTATTTTTGGGATGATCCATATGCGTATAAACAATATAAAGATCTAATTATTAGGAGGTGTGTGCCTTATGAAGAAACTCAACAAATAATTGAAAGATATCATGATTCTGAATTTGGAGGACATTTTGGAATAAATAGAACTGGATATAAATGTTTGCAAGCTAGATTTTATTGGTCTACTCTTTTTAGAGATGTTAATGAATATATTAAAACATGTGATAAATGTCAATGAGTAGGAAATATTTCTAAAAGAAATGAAATGCCTCTAATTACACATTGGAAGTTGAAATTTTTGATGTGTGGGGATTAGATTTTATGGGACCATTTATGCCTTCATTTAGAAATTTATATAAATTACTTGTTGTTGATTATATGTCTTAAGGGATTAAAACTATTGGTGTACCTAAATTTGATGCTCGGATTGTTTCTAAATTTTTAAATAAAAAATTTTTACAAGATATGGAATGCCGAGAGTAATTATTACAGCTGGAGGATCCCATTTTAGGAATAAAAGAATTGAGAAATTGATTAAAAAAATATAATATTATGCATAGATTCTCTACTGCTTATCATCCTCAGTCCAACGTTCTAGCAGAGAAATCAAATTGTGAAATAAAAAGAATCTTAGAAAAAGCTGTAAATCCCTATAAATTGGATTGATATGCTAGATTAGATATTACATTATGGGCATACAAAACTGCTTATAAAACTGGAATGTCCCCATATAGGCTTATTTTTGGAGAAACATGCCACTTACCAGTAGAATTGGAGCATAAAGCATTTTGGGCTATTAAGGAATTTAATTTTAATGTAAAAGATGCTGGTGAGAAAAGAATATTGCAAGTCAATGAACTTGAGGAGATTAGAAATGAAGCATATGATAATGCAAAAATCTATAAAAAGAAAATGAAAATATAGCATGATCGGAAGATTATTAAAAAGAAGTTTGAACCTGGATAAGGATTTTTATTATATAATAAAAGATTGAGATTATTTCCAGGAAAACGGAAGTCATGATAGTTAGGACCATTTAAAGTGATTAAAGTCTATCATTATGGAACTGATGTTATTAAAGATCCTAAAACTGTAAAGATATTTAAAGTTAATGGGCATCAATTAAACATTATTATGAAGGACACAAGCCACAATTTATAGAAATTTTAATGTTAAGTCATCCTGATTAAACAATAGTGTGCCGAGCTGACGACGTTAAACTAAGCACTTTGTGGGAGGCAACCCATATATAAATCTATATATGTATCTATATATTACTATTTTTTAAATAAGTGTTTTATATATTAAGAAATAGTAATATTTTTGAATTCTACACAATTTTATATATCATAAATTAAGACAAATATTTGTATTGGAGGAAAAATTTGGAATCGAATTGAACCAAAAAATAAGAGACGCAATTTTGGCATCTGGCGCTGACGACGCCCATCTACACGGGCTATGGCGCCGGCAGCGCCATCTGGAGCGCCGACAGCGCCAAGAGTAATTTGTGCGGTTCAAAACATATTTTGGCAAACTTTTGTTGGATTGCACTTCAAAATAACCGTCGAGATGTGTTTTTAAAGGTCTAAAAACTTCCTTGGATGACCAAAAACTTCCAAAATTTGAAATTCATGGCTTCCAATTCCAGAAATACTTCCAGGTATGAAGTTCTCAATAGAACAAAGTTTATTAGTCTTGACGCACAAAGATTATACAGAAAATTCATTATGAAAAAGAGAGTTATCAAGGAGAGAGGCTTTGACAATCATGAATTGATTAATACAAATTCTCATATTGATAAAATCATTGTACAGAGATGTTGGGAAGTTTTATGTTACACTAATGCTGCAGTTGTTGTACCAATAGTAAAGGAATTCTATGCTAATTTACATAGAAATACCCAAGGAGTTGTGTTTGTTCGAGGTAAGGCTATATAATTTACTCTAGCTTGAATTAATGATTTGTTTATGATAGAAAACGTTCCAATCTATCATTATACGAATTTTATCCCAATGAGAGATATGATGCAAGATGTATATAACTTTCTGACGGATGAAAATGATAATCAGGAAATCAGAGATGAGGGATACATTAGTTTTGCTGCTTCACAGTTTAATCCAATATCAAAACAATGACATTTCTTCATATCTGTAAAATTACTCCTTACCATGAAGATTAATAGAGTTATAAGAGAAAGTGTCATTTTAAACTATTGCATTTAAATGGAAAAGCCCATTGCTGTGGGATGAATTATTTTTAAATATGTTATGTGTATTATTATGAATGGGCCTATATATGGACCATGGCATCCTTCTATAATTTTCTTACTTTGCAGTCATTCTCAAGTACCATATGAAAATTGGCAGAAATTATTATTACCTTGGGAGCTCATGATTCCTATTGATGATAATTATATTGGGAATGAAAATGAAGCATCAAATGTTTCCTTGAATCATGCATCACATGCTTCAACACCATTAATGCCACAAACAGTTGGAAGTTCAATAGCTTTGAAGAAGAAAATGAAGAAAATAGAAAAGAACTTCAGAGTATTATGAATGTAATTGGACATCTTAACTATCACCTCGATTGGAGGATGAAGGAGAACATTGATCATACTAGAACAATTGAAGCGGGATTGGTGCAGATGTTCAAGAAAAATGGATGGATCAATGAAAATTTGACTCGTCAATTCCTGTACTGATCCTTCTATAATTTGTACGTCCATTACCAATCTATAGGAGATATTAGAGGAGGAGAAAGTACTCAAGATGAAACAGAATAATTGAAGAAGTTTGACTCTCTACTATTTTAAAGTAATTATTTTTTTAATGTGATTATGTGGATTTAATTTACTTTACTTTAGTTTAGTTTACTTTACTTTGCTTTAGAACTCTATTAACTTTGATTGTGTGTATAGTTTTGTGTCAGCATTCTAGTGTTGTGGCTTGATTTTGACGTTGAATTATAATTTAGTTTGCTTTATCTATGTAAAAGTTTGATTAGAAAAATGTATTTGTAAAAAAAAGTATTTTCATATATAAAAGCTAGTTTGGTGTTGTTTGTGAAAATGGTTTTTTGTGAATTATTTTAAGATGAAATTTAGTATTGAAAAGGACTAAATAGACTTTGGAGTGAACTAAAAGAAAGTTGAAAATTATGAAAATTAAAAAAGTGTATTTTTGGCCACTGGGGTCAACAGCGCTGGCATGGATGCCGACAACGCCCTCAACCTGAAAATCCCCAAACTCCATAAAATTCATGATTTGCACAGTAAAAACACCATTTTTACACTTTTGTTCACCTTCAACCTCCGATTTTTGCACCTAAGGTTTATTATTTCTTGGATTTGAGGCAATTTTAAGGCAAAAGAAGTTCGGATTTCATCTTCTCTAGGTAAGAACTACACTTTGAACTCAAAATTTTTTATTTTCACCAAAGATGTATCTTACATTGCCAAGATCCAAAATTTTGAATTTTTTTTTAGAATATTTTGAGAAAATGCTTTGATGAAGAACTCTTACTTAGTAGATTTAAGTTTAAAACACTCTACATTGAGGTTTTTCGAAATTTATTTCAATTTTATCAAATTTTCTTAGATTACCATGGGACTAAGAATGAGCAAGGGAAAGAGAAAGGTGGATTATAATGATCAAATTTTTATTAACTACAAGGCTAACATTTGTTTCAATAGACTACTTGCAATAAAGAAAGTAATTCTAGATCGAGGATTTAAAAATCCAGGTGGAGAAGTTGAAAGATTAATCAATGTTTGGCAGTGGGTGAATTTTTGTTACTTTACTGCTGAGCGTATTATTGGTATAGTTATGGAGTTCTATGCCAACTTTAAGGAAACTTCTGAAGACTACGTGTTTGTTCGTGGGAAAATTGTAGAATTTACTCCAAGGAGAGTTAATGAATTTTATCAGTTAGAGGATGTGTATAACTGCCAGTACAAATCATTTTCAGCTACAAATGAGGCCTTAGATGAAGTTATTTCTTTTCTTACTAATAGAAGAGGAGCTTGGAAGGTGAAGAATGATGTTAAGGTAAACTTTATTCTTTCTATGTTAAATGTAGTATCTAAGGCCTGACACTACTTTATTTTTGGTAGAATGATACCAAAAAATTATCATAGTGACGTTACAAAGGATAGAGCCATCTTAAACTTCTGTATCGAGCAGATGAGAAGGATAAATGTAGATTTTATTGTTTATAGAAACACTCGTTCTATTGTTTTGGGTGAGACAACTGGTGGATTAGCATACCCTACCCTAATATTCACACAATGTGAACAGGCAGGAGTTGGTTTTACAATGGATGAGGAGAGGATTGAACCTCTAAAACCTATTGGGTCTGCCAATATTAAGACTTATGAATCTCATGTTGGATGGAGATCTAGAAGTAGGAGTAGGGATGTTCCTTCTACTTCAAGTGCCCCTACTTCTAGTATCCCTACTCATGTTGGATGTTCCTGCAGATGATGATGTGATGGTTAGATACATGAGGGGTGACCACTCAGTTCAGTTTGCCACTCACCCCGTTTTTACACCGTATCAGTAGCAAAACTTTGATGTGGAACAAGAAGAAGATGATGATTGGTGATGTTTTAGTTTGATTTTTTGTTTATTTTATGTTTGGTTGTACTTTATTGTTATTATTTTTTATTTTTAGAGTGTCACACTTTACTTCATTTTAAATATTATGTTGTATTGTGACAGTAGGATTGTGAAACTATTTTTATATTAGAAATCATTTTAGTACTGTTGTTAGTTTTTAGTACTTTATTGAATGTATTTGAAGTTAACTCTTTCCTGACAAATTTTTATATGTATTATATGTTATTTAATGTTTTAAGTCTTGTAGCTTTTCATATTAGCACCTGCAATATTTCAGGGTTAAGTTTCAATATCAGAATCTTCAACTAGTAAGTCTTTTCTTTATGTATTAACAGTTTTCTTTCACCCTTTTTTTTTAGTTTTTCATGCTAAATCTTTTAAAATTTTAAGTTTTGGGGGAAAGAAAAAATTCCTTTTAAAAGAAAAGAAACTTAAATTTATTTGTCCTCAATTAGCTATATTTTCAAAATTTTTAAAATTTAACATGACCATTGGACTAGAGGGTAACTTTAGATAAACATTTTTATATTTCTAAATACATAGTAAGCTTAAGTAAAATTTTCAATAATAAAGGTTAATTTTAAAGATTAAGATATTTGGTATGATAGAATAAGACAATGTTTTTCTATTGTAAGAAAAGGAATCTGTATTTTTGAACTATTAAAATTCTTAGAGATTCATGTAAGAAGAAAAGAATAAAACTTTATGAAAAAACTTTAAAGCTAATTTAAATTTATAAAGTGAAGGAATGTGAAATGTTTTTAACTTTAAGAAGAAGATAGTGAAGTTCAAAATCATTAAAGGTTATCTAAAAATAGTAATCCTACATAAAAAAGAAGAGAAAAGAAAAAAAAAGAAAAAGGATTGAAAATGATTTTGAAAAGAAAAGGGAAGAAAAGAAAAAGATGTGAGGAGAAGTTTGATGAGATGCCAAATAAAAAATTGGCTTCACTTGAATCAACTTAAAGAAGAAGGCTTGGTTATATTTTCTAAACTTATATTTCAGTATTAGAATATTTACTAGTAACATTTCAGAAGTTCTTTTTCATATGGATATTTTAAGTGGCTTTAATATGAATAATTTGCAATTTTCCTTAAAAAGAATAGAGAATAAAAAAATCTTAGACTTGAGTGCTAGATATTCTTATACCTTTTATATTAACTAAAGTTATTTTACATTTTTCTTAAGTTATGTTATTATATTTAGTGGAATAAAATATGAAAATCTAGAAGTTAAATTTTTTACCATGAGTCATAGTTTTATGTACTAAAGGAGTTACATGAGGACAAGTAAAATTTAATTTTGGGGGATTTTGGTACAATAAAAATACATGCATATTTAGACCTATACTTTATACTTTTTTTGGTGATATTACACTTTAAAGGAAGGTGTTTTTAATGTTTTAATGCAGGCTGTTGATTTATAGAACTTGAAGCAAAAAGAAAGCAAAAAGGATGGAATTTGGAGTCAAAATGGAGCTTTAGAAGAAATGTTCAGTGCTGACAGCACCAGACTGGGCGCCGATGGTGTCATTTGACTGAGAGCACGAATTAATTAAATGGCTAATAACGCTAACGACACCAATGTTGGTGCAAGCCCTGTTTTTATAAGTTTTGATGAATTTGGATGTTTTTTGAAGATTTTTTGGATGCACCTATTGGAAAACCAACATTAAGCTCTATTTAGAGCGGAAATTGATCAGAAAATACCCCCCTTTGCACCCTTCAACCGCTTTCCACTCTCTTCCACGTTATTCCACATTCCCTACAGCCACGTAGAGTCCATTAGTCATTCATTTTTTTAACGGTTTTGAGTTCTTGTGGTGAGTTTAAGTGTGAATTCTTCTCTAAGAGTGTTGGAGAGGGAGAGAAGTGAGAGATTTCTTCTTCCTACATTTCCTAAGAGAGGCTACAAAGGACTTGCTTTGAGAAAGATTTTTAGATAAGTGTTGTTTGTTTATTATTTTTGTATGAACTTTCTTTTATATATAAAATTTATGTTTTATTGTATCTGTCTCATGAAAACTGAGTAGTTTCCTTTATTTTTCTCCCTACTCTGAGATATGGTGAAATGAAGAGATAATTTGGATGTACAAATGTTAAAATATAAAATAAATTATGTAGTTTTTTAACTTTGTTCTTAATTCACTTCTCAATCGGGCCAGTTGAATTGTTAAAATATGTTGTGAAACATGTGATACGGGAAATAGAATATGAGTTCTACAACAGAGTGAGAATCACATTTAATTACATGAGGGAGTATTCCATTCATGGAATTAAGTGCAATATGGAAATATACATTATTAGGTGTAGAATTGAAGATTTTAGGGTGACAGACTAAAATCCCCAATTCTATCTTAGTTTTTAAGTACTAAAGTGAGTGTTAGCCTTCAGGGGAAGGGAAATGGGAGCTCCAGACTGAGAGCCAATATCCTCTGGGTCTAGCCACGGATTTAAGGACTAAACCTGAGATTAGCCAATGATTTTCTATAACACTGAATTAAGATAGAAAATTAAAATTGCTCCTATTTGAAACAATAGATATTTAAACCATTTATCTCATCTCATTTTACCGAAAACTCATTGTAGTGGGAAAGATGTTTTTTCATATTAGAAAATTTCATCACATAAACATAGTTTTGTAGTTACTGTTTTAAACTTTGCATTTAAATTTTGCTAGTAGTTAATACTTTAGTTCTGATAGTATCTCAAACATGTAAAATTAGTGATAGTAATTTCGTTTTATTTCTTTGAATTTTCTATTTAATTTATCATTTCAAATTTAAACTTTCCTCGTGGGATCGATATTTACAGATAAATAGAAAGTTTTATATTACTTGATAACGATACATACACTTGTATAGAATCCCTACATTAAGTGCTTAACGTTCTTATTCATAAAACGTGACATCAAGTTTTTGGCAAGTTTGTAAAGGGGAGTCAACTTTATAATTTTTGAACAACTATATTTTTTTTGAATCACTAGTCTTTCAATTACCTTATCTAAAAGAGTTATATAAGATGTTTTGGTAAAGGTTGATAAATTTATCTTTCCTATGGAATTTATTTTTTTAAATATGGAGGAAAATAAAGAAATTCCTATCATTTTAGGAAGACCATTTCTTGCCACTAGAAGAGCATTGATAGATGTGTAGAAAGGACAATTTATGATGAGATTTAGCGGTCAAGAAGTCACATTTAATATTGCAAAGTCAATGAGATATCAAACAAAAAGAAGAGAGGATGAATGCTTCAAACTAGAAAATAATGATTATTTAAGCAATGAATATTTCCCATATACATTTGAAAAGAAAATTGAAGAAGAATATTTAGAGTATGAGAATGAGAACATAGTTGAAGATGAATCTATGATAGTGAGGAATGAAGAATTAGATTATGTTCAGGAATAATTTGAATTATTAGATCCTACGGATGATAATAAAAATTTGATTTCCTCAATTGTAAAACCTCTTAAACTAGAAATGAAAACACTTCTTACACATTTAAAATATGCTTTGTAGGAGATTTATTCACATCACCTGTTATTGTATCCTCAGAATTAACTGAAGTACAAGAAAGAAAGTTTCTGGAAACGTTAAGAAGATTTAAGAAAGCCTTTGGATGGTCCTTAGCTAATATTAAATGAATCAGTATTTTGATTTATATGCACAAAATTTTATTGGAAGAACATCATGAACCAAAGGCTGATCCTCAAAGAAAATTAAACCTGATGATGAAATAAGTTGTTAAGAAAGAAATTTTGAAATGGTTAGATGTATGAATAATATATAATAATTCAGATAGTGCTTGGGTGAGTCCAATTCACTGTGTTTCTAAGAAAGATTGTGAAAAATGATAATAATGAATTAATACCAACAGGACTAGTCATTGGTTGGAAAATCTACATTGGTTATAGAAAATTACATTCAGCCACCTGGAAAGATCACTTTCCTTTACCCTTTTTGGACTAGATTTTGGATAGGCTAGCTAAGCACAGATATTTTTATTTTTTAGATGGATATACCGGCTATCATCAAATACCAATTGCTCTAAAGGATCAAGAGAAGACAATGTTTACTAGTCCTTATGGTACTTTTTCCTTTTGACGAATGTCCTTTGGTTTATGTAATGCACTTTCAACATTCAAAAGATCTATGATGTCAGTTTTCAGTGATCTAATTGAAAAAGGGATAGAAGTCTTTATAGATGATTTTTCTATGTTTAGAACTTCATTTGAAATATGTCTAAATTATTTAGAGAAAGTTTTAGAACAATGTGAAAAGATGAATTTAGTATTATACTAGGAATAATGTCAATTCATGGTTGCAGGAGAAATTATGCTTGGGCATAAAATTTCAGAAAATGACATGGAAGTAGATAGATAAAAAATTCAAGTTATAGCTAACTTATCTCCACCTACTACTGTAAGAGGAGTTAGGAGTTTTTTAGGCATGCTGGTTTTTATAAGCGATATATTAAAGATTTTTCAAAAATTACAAAGCCTTTATGCCAACTTTTGGAAAAAGATACAAAATTTGATTTTAATCAAGAGTGTCATGATGCCTTTGAAACATTGAAGGAAAAATTGATCACTACTCCTATAATTGTTTCACCTGATTGAGAGAAAACATTCAAGCTAATGTGTGATGCAAGTGATTATGCAATTAGAGTTGTTTTAGGGCAGAGATATGACAAAATTTTTAAAGCTATATATTATGCTAGTAAAACTCTCAATGATGCTCAAATTAATTATACCACTACCAAAGGAGAGTTATTAGTCATTGTTTTTTTACTTTTGATAAGTTTATTTCATTTCTAATTGGAGCTAAATGTGTTTGTTTTGCATACAGACCACTCTGCTATAAAATATTTGATGCAAAAGAAGGATGCAAAACAAAGATTAATTAGATTGACACTTCTAATGTGTAAAGGATCTGGTAATCAAATACTTGATCATTTATCTAAGGTGGAACAGGAAGAAACATTTGATCTTGAAAGAGAAATTAAAGAAACTTTTCCTTATGAATAACTTTATACTGTTAAAGAATGAGAAATACCGTAGTATGTTGATATTATGAGCTACATTATTAGTTGTATTTTATCATATGGATTGATAAAGCAATAAGAGAATAAAATTATTCATGATGCAAAATTTTACTTTTGGGATGAACCACATTTCTTTACACAATGCAAAGATTTAGTTATGCAGAGTTGTGTTCCTTATAAAAAAATTGAAGAAATTATCCAAAAATTCCATAATTTGGAATTTGGGGTCATTTTGGAATTGATAGAACTGTTCACAATACATTACAATCTGGATTTTATTGGCCTACTCTATTTAGAGATGTTAATAATATAAAACATATGATCGATGTCATCGAGTAGGCAATATTTCAAAAAGAAATAAAATGTCCCTCAATTTTACTTTGGAGGTTGAAATCTTTGATGTTTAGGGATTAGATTTTATGAGACCATTTATACCTTCATTTGGATATATATATATTAGTGAAAGGAGTTGCTTATGACTCCCTACATGTTGAAGTAAAAAAGGACTAGTACAGACATCAGAGAGGGGGCTGGGGGCTTCACATATGGTTCAATACATGAACCCAGGAAATCCCCCAAAAAAGCTAGGTCTCACCCTCAAAACAAAGAAAAAAAAAACTACAATGACTCAACAGAAGGAAATAAGTGTGAGATTGCATCTGCCCCCACATTAATCATTTATCTTTGTAGACCATTCTGATATGAGGAACATTTACTGTATCTCCTTGCAGCAGATAAACGAGAGCAGGTGGAGGGTTGACAACAACTTCAGTCTCATTAGATTGTGATCCAAGTTGGGTCAACCAGTTTGCAGGTTGGTTACCTTCCCTATAGATGAAAGTAAATTGAATTTGTATCTTGCTAGTGAGATCTCTGATTTTGCTTATCCAATAAGAGTAGTGTCAGGGAGTCTCCTCCTCCTGATTCAAAAGGGGAATAATCACAGCAGAATCCACTTCCAACCAAATTTTATTCCAATTAGCCTTAGTGGCAAGGTTGATTACCCAATACACAACAATGAGTTCAGTTTCAGTGGCATCATTGGCCAAGACTGGGGTATAAAAGTACAACAAGCACTTACCCAAATGGTTTCTGTAGATACCTCCAACACTAGCTCCATTTTTAGTAAAGCTTCCATCAGTGTTAATCTTCACAATAGGATGATTTGGGGTTTTCTTGTAGATTCTAATGACTTGAATAGGATCAGACTTAATGGATGTATAGGAGTTAGAAATGTTAGGAAATCCTTTCCAATTAATCATCTTATGCAAGTAAGTTACACAATTTCTAGTAGTAATCCCCACATTTGGATTTGCTTCTTCAATTTGACCTTGATTCTTTCCATCCAGATGAACCAAGCAATGGTGAAAGGGATAGCAGCATGCTTCCTTATCTTCCAGTGCCACCAGCAGTTAACCAGTCTATCCCAAGTGAGCTCTTTCTGATCAATTGTCAACTGATTTAGGAACTGTTTCCAAACCTGTTGAGCAAAGTCACATTTAAAGAATAAATGATTCAGAGTTTCCTCTACCTTCTTACATAACCAGCATTTAGAGGGACCCCTCAATTCCTTCAGCTTTAGAATGTCATCAATAGGGATCATTTTATGGAATATTCTTGAACAGCAAAAGGACGTAGAAAGGGATATGAACTTATTCCATAAATGATCACCCCAGGATATTTGCTCCCAACTGAAATTTTTGGAATATATGGCTTTGGTGAGAAGTTGTCTGCCATAAGATTTTATCAACAAAATTCCTGTTAAATTTTATACTAGCCACTTTGGTAATAGAGTGAGGTTGCAGAAGATTTGCTAACTTGCCCAGGGACCAGTTGTCACCATCCCAACAATCAGTCACTTTCAATTCACTATTGTAGACATTGGTAATGGGTGAGAGCCAGCCTTTAGGACACCAATTGTCAAGCCAAAACTTGATTTCCCCATTTCCAAGCTCCCAACTGTAGTTGGTTTCAGCATTTTTACCCAAATTCTAGAATCACCAATTTTCCTTAGGACTAGTGTGGGTTGCTGATCTTTGCAATATTTACCCCACATGAATTTTTCCCACAGTGAATTTTGGGTCCTAAACTTAATCCAGAGTTTACAGAAGTTGACTTGAAGGAGTTGATCAAGGTCCTTAAAGCCAATTTCCCTAGCAATTTGAGGTTTAGTTGCTTTCCTCCAGGAAGCCCAATGCATTTGCTGTCTTTGACCAGACCATAGGAATTTATTAAATAGTCTCTCCAGCTGTATTTGAGTGCTTTTCTTTATACTATTCATCTGTAGTATATAAGCTGGGAAGGTTGTGATTATGATTTTTAACAAGGTAATTCTTCCCCTATTAGACAAGAAGGTCTGTGTCCACCCATTGAGAAGGTTAGATACTTTATGCAGTACCTCATCAAACTAAATTTGTTTGGTCTTGCTAGTGATAAGAAGCACCCCAAGGTACCTAATAAGGAGTTGAGTAGTTGTGAAACCAGTATAATCAGATGCCCAAAGTTTGTGAGTGGAGGATGCATGTTTAGACACTTTGTTGAATTGAATGTCATTCCTGAAATAGCTTGGAACTTTTGTAAAATTTGGAAGACTTTTCTGATAGCATATTTGCTGGCTCTGGAGAATACCATAATTGCATCAGCATAGAGTAAATGAGTAATAGCAATATTGGATCTATGATGGTATCTATTTTGACTATGATTCAACAAGGCTTCATCAAGCATTCAGGACATATAATCAATTGCAGGTATAAAGATGTTGGGTGATAGTGGATCCCCTTGCTTTAGACCTCTTGTAGCAGTGAAAGAGCCCCTCCCTTACCCATTTATCAGGATGGAATGTTCATTGTTGTGTAGCCACCTCCTGATTAGGTGACAGAAACCAGTGTTGAACCCTCTAACACTTAGAACCTCCAAAATGAAATCCCAGCTTATGGTATCATAAGCTTTCCTTAAGTCCAGATTATAAATCATATTACCCCCTTTACAAGCTTTATTCAAATTCTGTAGAATTTCTTGGGCCAGAAGAGTATTATCAATGATGGACCTTGCTTTCACAAAGGCAGTTTGATTGGGCTTAATGATAGAGTCCAAGTGAGGTTGTAGCCTATTCACAATGATTTTACTAATGGTTTTGCTAATGAAAGTGGTCAAGCATATGGGTCTGAAATGATTCCAAGTTTTTTGTATTTCAGATTTAGGGATCAATACAGTGGTAGAAGAGCAAAAGTACTTTAGAAGATTGTTGCCTTCGAAGAAGCTTGTAATAGCAGCAATAACATCAGTCTTAATAATTTCCCAGGACTTCTTGTAGAATTCAGCAGTAAATCCATCAGGGCCAACAGATTTACAACTATCTATGAAACTGATTACATTCCATATTTCCTTTTTAGTGGGGATGTCAGCAAGCTTGAGACCGCAGTGTAATTCAGTTCTGCCATGAAGTGTGCCTTCTCAATGTGGGGTCTGAAGTTATGTTCCTGGTTGAGTAAATCTTTGTAATAACATATAACATCATTTGCTATATCATTGTTGTTATGTAACCACTGTCCATTGGCATTTTGCATAGCATGGATGGTTTTGCATTTTCTTTTATATTTGATATAGGCATGAAAGAATCTAGTGTTTCTATCCCCATCAGTGAAGATATTCATTGTTGCCTTCTGTTTAAGGAATTTTTCCTGTAATCAATGGCACTGCGGAGGTTGTTCTGAGCAATCAACAGCTTTTTCTCCTCCTCAAAACCAAGCTGTTCCCCATTCTCCAAAGCTTTGACTTCATCTTCAGCCTTCTGGACTGTGGCATGAACATTTCCAAAAGTGTTCCAGCTTCAACCTCTGAGGGCTTTAGCAATCTTGATTTGCAGTAAGCTTAGCTTGACTAAGGGGTCAGGGTGAGAGACCCCTTTCCATAGGTCAGCAATGTAATTACTATAAGAAGGATGTGTAGCCCACATGTTGAGATATCTAAAGGGGAGGGGGGAGCTATAGTTATCAGTTGAGGTGATGCTTATAAGAATAGGTCTATGAACTGTGCCAGCAAGGCTAAGGTGAGTAACAAAGGTGAGGAGGAAGTGATTGAACCATGCATCATTAATCAGCATTCTATCAAGCCTCTTCCAAATAGATCCCCTTTTCCAAGTGAAATTAGGTCCCTTAAAACCCAGATCAAAGAGACCAGCCCTGTGGATATTGTCTCTGAAGGTATTCATCTTGGCAAGGTTTGGAGTTCTACCACCAGATTTTTCAGTGGTAGAAATAATACAATTGAAATCAGTCCCCACCAACCATGGGGAGTTCACTTGTTGGCTGATATGAATCAACCTATTCCACAGTTCTTTTCTAGCATCCTTTGTACATCCATCATAAGTAAAGGTAGCTTCACCTTTATGTCCATTTATATTGAATGAGAGGTGGACAAATTGTGGATGATCAATAAGAAAATCAAAATTTGTTTCTTTCTGCAAAAAATCCAAATTTTATTATTAGTGTTCCCAAAATGAGTTATACCAGCAAATTTTTTAATCAAGTTTTGAGGATTCTTGTGAACCATGGGTTCAAGAATAACAATGCACCACAATTTATATTTATTATTCAGGTATAAAACTCTTTTAAGGGACAGAGGGTTAGCCAACCCTCTTATATTCCAGCAAAGTAGATTAATAATGGAGTGGAGGATGTGGGGAGGATTGGGATTTAGATCTAGTTCTTCCTCTAAGAAGTGGAGACCCATTCCTAGTTCTATCAGCCTTCATAGATTGTACTCCTGCTTGTAATTTTTTCACTTCTGTCATTGGTTTTCTCCTTTTCCTTGCTGTTTTAATTTGTCAATCCTCCTCAATGGTTTATTTCATTTCATTTCATTAATGTTTGGTTCCTTTGGGGCTTTATCAAGTAACTCTGTGATGATTTGCTTCCCCTTCTCAGCATGCAAGGGGGATGTGGGTGTGACAATTGTGATTTCAGTATTTTCCTTCCTGATTGATCTGTATAGTGGAATATCAACTTGGCTGTTGGTTTCAGATAGCTCTTCAAGAAGATCAGCATCTGGTGGATCCTCATTAGTCCTTGGGGGTGATTCTTCTAGCCTTGGATTTGTATCTTGTCTCTTTTCTAACATAATTTCTTCAGCAGTGCCCCTTGCATCATTAGCCACAATTTTTTCAGTAACTATGTGGTTTCTTCCTGCCATCTTCCTGTTTGGGGGATGTAATCTGTAACATTTTTCTATTGTATGCCCAAACATCTTGCAATGTGGACAACAGTAAGGCTTCTATTCAGCTAATATGTCTTGTCAGAACCCTTCAACCTCAGAACCAATCCAGATTCTCTTCAGTTCAGGGAGTGTGATATCTCTTTCAACTTGTATTCTGGCAAGGCCAAGTCTAGCCTTATTATAAGTGGGAGCATCTACTCTCAGAGGTGTTCCCAGTGCTCTACCAATATTAAATAGAGCATTGAGCTTAAAATATGGTAGTGGTAAGCCAGGTAACTTAAACCAGATGGGGACTACAGAAGGTTCTTTAGTAGGATCAAAACCTGGTGTCCATTTGATGACCTTCATAACTATTCCAGCAATGTTAACAGATTGTTTGGCAAACAATCTTGCAGAATCTTCCTCAGCCGCCAATTGGATTAGAAGGTGTCTCCCATCCGAAAGCCCAATTTTCCAATTGCCTATAAACTTCAAAGATTCAAAAAAAACTTCTAACTAGCTCCATTTTTGGATGTTCTAGCTGAAATTTGCCCACCAGAGTGAACTTAACCTCTTCTCTTAAAGCATCAATTTCCTTGGTAGTGAAGTACACAGCTGTTTCACCCTCTTTAGATCCAAGAGGGTGAATACAAGGACAACTTCCTTTTCCAGCAGCAGTATCATGGAATTCTTATGGGAATACTAGAAGATCATAATCTTGTAAAGAGTCAGTGGTTTTCCCCCACCACTTCAGCATAAGTTGCTTTTGTCCATGGGGAGTCAGTCATAGTATTAATGGAAGAGGCCATCACCCTTACAAACCAAGCAGGTTAGGATTTAACTAGACAAAAAAAAATATCCAGATGAAAATAGAGAAACCTAAGAGAGTTTTCTCCAAATAAGCCAGTCACTTCTGAAACCCAAGGAGACAGCAAAAGAGACCAGTGGAGTTTTTCTCCCCAAAGGGAGTTCAGCAAGGGATGAAGCCTCAAAAAACCAGTAAAGGGACAAAAGTGGAAGAAACCAATGGAACAGTGCCACTAAAGTTAGTAGGGAATGAAGCAACAACTCTCAAAGAAACAGGACCAAAGAAGAAGAAACAGAAACAATAAAGAACTCTAACACCACCAACATGCAGCAACAGCTACACTCCATCATCCTGCCAAAAACCCTAGCAGAGCAACATCCCCAGCAGCCAGCATCCTGTTTATATAT
>JXCR01148592.1:167308-213791 GCA_002079205.1 Phalaenopsis hybrid cultivar | reverse complement strand
TATATATATATATATATATATATATATATATATATATATATATATATATATATATATATATATATATATATATATATATATATATATATATATATATTACAGTGGACTTTGTATCAAAATGGATTGAAGCAAAAGTTTTACCCTGTTGTGATGCTCGTTGTGCTTCAAAGTTTTTAATCAAAAATAGTTTTACAAGATATGGAATGCTGAGAATACTCATTACTGATGGAAGATCTCACTTTCAGAACAAACAAATTAAAAAGTTGGTGGGAAAATATGATATTATACATAGGATTGCAACTGCTTATCATCCCCAGATTAGTGGTCTTGCAGCATTATCAAATCATGAGATTAAAAAAATTTTGGAGAAAACTGTAAATCATAATAAAATGGATTGGTCCGCTAAATTAGATATTGTATTATGGACTTATAGGATAGCTTGTAAGATGCTCAAAGGAATTTCTCCATATTGATCAATTTTTTGGAAGAATTGTCACTTATCAGTAGAATTGGAGCATAAAGCTTATTAGATGATTAAGGAGTTTAATTTTAATTTAAAACATGCTGGTGAGAAAAGATTATTGCAACTGAATGAGCTTGAAGCGATTAAGAAAGAATCTTATGATAATGTCAAGATATATAAATAGAAAATGGAAGAATGGCATGATTGAAAGATAATAAAAAAATTAAGCCTGGATAAAATGTTTTATTATATAATACATAATTGAAATTATTTCCCAGAAAACTAAAGCCTAGGTGGATAGAGCCATTCACAATTGTAAAAGTATTTTCCTACAGAGTTGTTAATATTGAAGATCCCAAGACTGGAAAGATACTTAAAATGAATGGGCGCAAACTGAAGCCATATTTTTATGGTCAAAAGCCAAAATTTTAAAGAGACTGTAATGTTGGGTCACCAAGAGTAAAGACTGAGAATGTCGGGCTGACAACAATAAACCAAGCACTTTGTGAGAGACAACCCATATTTATTTTTGTTTCAATTGATTATCTGTTTTCATAAGTATTATATATATATATATATATTCTTTATGAATTCTGTATACTTGAGAGGTCTACATATTGAGAAAATAGTTTAAAACATCTTTATTTACCAAATTATATTAAATATTTAATATTCTGCTGGATTTAAAACAAAACAGTGCAGAAATCTGAACTAGCACCAGAGTTGGTGCCCGAGGCGCCATTTTCCAGAGAGCTGGCACTAAAGGTGCCAGAAGCATCACAGTTACCAGAATAAAAATGGACAATTATAAAGGTAACTTTTGGCAGTTATTCTTCTAGTAACTCCCAAAAATTGAATTTTAAAGTTATTTATGAGTGAAAAAATGAAGAGAAAGTTAACATTTTTCAAATTCTATGGCATCCCACTCTAAGGAAACCTCAAGATTTGGAATTTTCAATTGGAGGAAGTTCATCGGTTTTGATGCGCAGAAGTTATATGATTGAGTTCTTGTAAAAAAAGATTAATCAAGGAGTGAGGCTTTGTGAATCAAGGATTCAACATACCAAATACTTGAGTGGAGTAGATTATTGCACAGAGACTCTTGGAAGTACTTTACTATACCACTGTTGCGGTAGTAGTTCCTGTGGTTAAACAATTTTATGCTAATCTTCAAAGAATTAACCAAGGTGTTGTCTAAGTCCTTGGAGGGTGGGTACCATTTTCTCCTTTGAGAATAAACGATATGTTTATGATTGAAAGAGTTCCAATTTGTCACTATGCAAATTTTGTCCCTACAAGAAACAACATAGATAAACTCTATTGATTCTTTACTAATGAAGATGGAAATTAGGAGATAAGAGATAATGGACATGTAAGTTTTTCTTCATTATTGAATCATACATCAAATACGTGGCATTTATTTATTTCATCAAAACTACTTCCTACTATGAAAATTAGTAAAATGATGAAGAAAAGTGTGATTTTGAATTATTGTATTCAAACCAGAAGACCTATTGATGTGGGTGCTTTAATTGTAATTTTTTTTGTTGGGTTTGATTATCAACAGATTGACTTACGGGCTGGGACATATATCTACCATAATCCCACTATACAGCCAGTCACAAGTACCTTAGAAAGTTGGGAAAAAGTGCTTCTCCCTTCGAAGCCTATGGATCCAGATGTTTGTTGCAACTGCATCAGAAATGGGGAGGAGAATAGTATGAATATTCTTATGGATCAATCATCTCAAAATTCATCACCTATCTCGCTTTTCTTATAGTTCGCATGATAATTTAAAAATAATCGAGAAGTTGGAGAATAAGGAGTGAACTATTATGAATTCAATTGGAAATATTTCTAATATTTTTTATCATTTGGATTGAAGGATGAAGGAACAATTCAAACATACCAGGCACGCTGAGGAAGGAATGGTGCGTATGTTAAAAAAAATGCTTTGATTAAAGAAGAATCAACAGATGAATTTGCTCACCAACCTTTTTACAACTTGTATGTTCACTCTCAGTCCATGGAAAACTTTTAAGAAAATGAAAGTGAAGATGTTGAACTCGTTTTAGTATGGAATTCGTAGTGATAACTGCATTTGTGTGTTAAGTGTTTATGTTTGATTTCATTTACTTTTATTGTGGAACCTTATATGTATTGTTTGTTAAATGTTTTATATTTAGGCTTCAGCGTTATTTTGTTGGTTTGATTTCAACGCTGAATTAAATGTGTTGGCTTGAAAAATGCTTGTTTGTAACCGATTGGATGTTCTATATAAATGTGAGTTTTGTGTTGTTTGTGAAAATTTGTGTTATAAAATTGTTTAATTATGAATATAAGTATTTAATTAAGTCATTTGGAGGTTAAATTTGTGTGGTATGCAGCAGATTTTCAAAGAAAATTGAAATTTAAAAAATTTTAGTATTTGCGCATGATGCGCCAGCTTTGACGCATGAGGCGCCAGAATCCCAAAAACACCCAGAATCACTTAAAATTATTAAAAAACCCATGTAGGCCCCATTTTTACTGCTTGAGTCATCTCTTGCCTCTAAACTAAGGCGGAAACTCGACCTAAGACTTGCTATTTTGGGGATTTGAGGAGATTTGAAGCCTAAAAAGTATTGGATTCTACCTTCCCTTGGTAAGAGCTTCAATTTAACTTAGAAAATTTTCATTTTCACCTTAGATTTTTCCTACATTATGGAAACTAGAAAATTTGAGTTTTTTATTAAAGAAGTTTAAAGAGAACCCATGGTCAAAAGTTTCTTACCAAATGTTCTTATTTTTTTTAGTTTGATTTATGATATTGTGAATTTATTTGGATTTTATGAAAATTTATTTAAAATTTCCCATGGCTCCAAGAGTGAAGAGAGGAAAGCCTTTGGGAAGTTTCAATGCGAGGCGATTAGTAAATTTGAAGGCTCAGTACAATTATAATTCTATGATGGGGACCAGAAAATTGATTCAGGAACGAGAATTTTCAAACCCGGGAGGACAAATTGAAAGGTTGATAATTTCTCAGAAGTGGGAAACTTATTGCTACTTCACCACAATAGTTATTGTTCCTATGATTCAAGAGTTTTATGCCATTCTACGGGTGACTATGGATGGGCACATTTATGTTCAAGGTAAACAAGTTGAATTTACTCAAGAAAAAAATCAATGAATTTTATGGGTTGTGGAATGAATTTCATTGTGAGTACGCTGCTTTTCTGATTTCTAATTCATCACTTGATGAGTAATTTCCTACCTTACTGATGGAAGGAGATAATGAAAGATTAAAAATAATCACAAAGTTAATTTCTCCACTTCCATGTTAAATGTTCAATCTAAAGTATGACATTTTTTTTGTCTCTGCGTAATTTCTTCTAACTAATCACCATAGTGAATTAACTAAGGAAAGAGTAGTACTAAATTTTTGTATTCAACAATTGAAAGTTGTTGATATTGGTTCTCTTATTGTGCATAATGCTCAGAGCATTGCTAGAAGTGGGATAGCAAGTGGTTTGGGATATCCTGCCCTGATTTTCACTTTATGTGAACAATCATGAGTAGATTTGATAGAAATGAAGAAATGTTGCAACCACTGAAACCCATTGGAAAATGCACAGTGCATAAATTTGAATCATTTTCTGGATCTAGAAGTGGAAGTAGTGATAGACCCTCCACATCAGTTGTAGGACTATGTACTTTTGGTTCTATTTCACTTTAAAATATTATGGAATAATAATGATTCAACAATTAGATCTCATAGCAATGCAGAATAAAATAGGTGATTTGGAATCAAAAAATGCTTATAATGATGAATATAAGTAGACAAGAGTCCAACATGACATTGCATATGAAAAGGCGATGGTTAGATTTCTTAGGGGTGATCATACTGTACAATTTCCTACATGCCCCAGCTTCATGCCTTATGAGCAAGAAGAAGAAGAAGTAGAAGAAGAAGTAGAAGAAGAAGAAGTAGAAGAAGAAGAAGAAGAAGAAGAAGAGGAAGGAAAATCATGAGTAAAATTTATTGGGTTTTGTTTTTTTTATGTATTGTTGTTTGTTTTGTTTTATTTTTTATGGTTTAAGTTTGATATATTACATTTCATTTAATGTTTTAAAGCCTGTACTTTTTAAATTAGTACCTGCAATATGTCAGAGCCAAGTTTCATATTCCAAATCCTTTATAGGTTAGTTTTATTTTCATGCATTTACTGTTTTCTTTCACCTACAAACTTTTGTAATATATGCTTTACTTATTTTTTAAGAACTTAAGTTTGGGGGAAAGAAAATTTTCTTTAAAATAAGTAAACTAAATTTTATTTGTCCTTAATTAACTATATTTTTATAACTAATTTAAAATAACCTTGGATATTAGAGTTTAACTTTAAATAATTATATTATTGTTTGAAAATATTATGATAAAGTTAAGCAAAAATCTTTAATAATGAAGGTCAATTCTAGAGTTAAGATATTTAGTATAAAAAAATATGACTATGTTTTTCTATTTAAAGTTAAAGAAATTGTATTTTTAAAGTATTATAAATTTTAGAGTTTTAAAGAATAAGAATAGAATGAAAATCTATGAAAATATTTAAAGCTAATATGAATTTATAAAGTGAAGGTAAGAAGTTTTAACTTTAAGAAGAGGAAATTGAAGTTCAAAATTATTAAAGGCTATCCAGATATAGTAATCCTCGCATGAAAAATAAAAAAAATAAATGAAAAAAGAGAAAGGATTGAAAATGATTCTAAAGAAAAGAAAAGAAAAAAAAAGAAAAGAAAAATGTGTGAGGAGAAACTGCACTAGATGTCTAATAAAAAATTACCTTTAGTTGAATCAACTTGAGGAAAAAGGCAAATTACAATAATGTATTTTCTAAACTTGTATCTGAGTAGTAGCATTCTTACTAATTATGTTTTTTTGAATTTTTTTTTTCATATGGATATTCTAAGTATCTTTGATATGATAAATTACAATTCTTCTTGAAATGAATGGAGATTCAGAAATCTTAGAATTGATTACTAGGTGTTCTTATAATTGTAGTTTTAACCTAAGTTGTTAAAAATTTTTCTTAAGTTGTACTATTATATTTATTAAACTAAATAATATAAGTTTATAGTTTAATCTCTGTCATAAATCATATTTTTTATATAGTAAATGAGTCACTTAAGAACAAGTAACATTTAAGTTTGAGGGATTTTGATACACCAAAATAATGTTAATTTTATGTATTCATTTTATGCTTAAATTTGGTGATATTGCACTCTAAAGAGAGTATTTTCAGTTTTTTGTTGCAGTTATATTGATTTTAAGCAATTGGAGCAAAAAGAAGCAAAAAAGAAGAAATTTGGAGTTAAAACAGATTCAGCATTGTGGTACTAGAGGCACCATTTTTCAAAGACTAGCGTCAGAGGTGCCAAAAACTAGTGTTAAAAGTGCCATTTTATATAGAAGCGGTGCTATAATTGCTAGAATTGGCACCAGAATCTAGAATAACATTGACCTTAGCAGGCTATCTCTAGAGGTGTTAAAATTAGCACTAGAGGTGCCAGAGATGAAATAAGGAGTAAAGCGATTAGTGACAATTTTTCTAGCAGTTTTTTAAGGCTCTAAGCAATTCAAACACCCCATGGAGTGACTCAATGCATCTAGACACTTTACAAAGGATCTTTAGTGAAGGGACTAGTCTCATGGTGTGAAGAGGTGTGCCTTTTGGAAAAAAGGATGGAATTTTGAATTCTCTTGAAATGAAGGCTAGCCCTAATTAAAAAAAAGCTTTTATCTATAGAAGAAAGGGGAGCGAGAGGTTTGAACAGATGAGGTTGGCATGAGAGAGAAGTTTTGGGAGAAGAGAGGATTTTCTTTTAGAGTTGTAAGAGGAGAGGGAAGGTGAGAGATTTCTTCTTCAATACATTTCTAAGAGAGAATTGAGTGTGATTATAAAGAGAGAAAGTGCTTAAAGGGAACTTCAACGGATTTGATTGAGAAGGAGTGTTAGATAAGTTGTGTTCTTTCCTTTCATTATTTTGTAAACTTATTTTATATATATAATCCATGTTTTGTCGTATTATTCTCATGAATTCTAAGTAGTTTTCTTTATCTTTCTCCCCACAATGAGATATGGTTTTGTGAAGAATTAATTTTGTTATATAAGGTTTTAAATTTCAATAAATTGGGATGATTCAAACTCTGATCTTTATTTACTTTTTGATCTGTTCAATTGACATGTTAAAATTTATTGAGAAACATAAGATCCAAAAGGGTTATGCTTTCTACAACAAGTTAAGAGTCACATTCAATTTCATTAGTGAGAATGTAGTCCATGGGGTTGCATGAAAATAAATAGGGAAATATACTTTGATGGGTGCAGAAATAGAGATTTTAAGGTGACAGATTAAAATTCTCAATTTAGTCTAGATGCTTGAAAACTAAAGCAAGACTGTTAGCTCTCAGGGGAGGGAGAAGTGAGAGCTCTGGAGTGGCTGCCAGTATCCTCTCAACCTAACCATGAATTTAGGGACCAAACTCTGGATTAGTCAATGTTTTTTATACACTCTCAGAGGGTAAAAAATAATATTGCTCTTATTTGGCACAATATAATTTAATATTTATTTTAGATGATTTTAATTACTTTGTAATCCATAAACTTATTTTAAAGGGGAAGGATGCTTTCTTAAATTTGAACTCCTCGTTACAAAACTTTGTTAAGTCTTTATAAGTTTACTTTTGAAGTTTAATAATTAGTTTAGTTAACTTAGTTCTTTTAATTGCATTTCATTTAGCGCGCATTAAATTTAAGTTTTATAGTTTGAATATTGTGTTTGGCGTTATAATTATAAGAATTTCAAATTCCCTGTGAAATTGATACTTAGGACTCCAATAGCGCCCTTTATTACTTGAGTGATACGTATACTTGTATTATTATTACAGTTTGGAAGCTTAAAGGTTTTAAAAGATAAAACTATTTAAACTGAATTATTATTGGGATTGAACTACATATTTACTATTTATGCTGCAATGAGTGTATTGTAATATTCAAAGAAATTTGTAGCACACCACAAAAACCGTCGCATCACAGGTACACTAACTTAGACATTTGGAGCTGAAAGGAAGTAAAAAAGGATGAAATTTGGAGTCAAAATACCACTTTTTGAAAACTTTAAACTGGCTCTTAGGTGTCAGGATTTGACGCCTAAGCGCCAAAATATAGAGAAGGAGGTGCCTAGGCACCATATTTCAATGTCTAGGCACCAGAGATAGTTATTTTTCCAAATACATTGAATTTGGATGAATTTTGAAGTTGTACCAAAGAAACCTGTTGGGATTTGTTCCTACATTATTTAATGGTGATTTTTCAAAAGAAAAGGGGTTCGAAAGTGGAATTTAGTATGCATTAGTGTGTTGTGGCATGAGAGAGGATTAAAGAGGATTTACTCTAAGAGTTATAAGAGGAGAGGGAAAGTGAGAGATTTCTTCTTTATAACATTTCGAAGAGATATTTGAGTAATATTTTAAGGAGAGAGCGTGATTCAAAGGATTTGCTTGGGGAGGAGATTGAGATAAATTGTTTGTATTTTACTTTTGTTGTTCTATTAACTTCTTTTTATATATAAATCCATGTTTTGTTGTATCTTCCTCTTTAATTTTGAGTAGTTTTTTTTGTCCTTCTCCCTACAATGAGATATAGTCATGTGAAGAATCAAAATTATTTAAAAGCATTTTAATTTCGAAATTGTGATGCTTCAAACTTTAATCTTCATTATTTATCAATCTGAACAATTGACTTATTAAAATTTCTTATGAAATATATGATCAGAGAGGGCTATGCTTTCTTCAACAAAGTATGAATCACATTTGATCTGATGAATTAGAATGTAGTTCATGGGCTTAAGAGAAAATAGATAAGGAAATGTATTTTGTTGGGCACAAAATTGGAGATTTTAGGTTGTAGACTAAAATCCTCAATTTGGTCCAAAGGTTTGAAAACTAAAGTGAGATGTTAGCCTGGGTGAGGGGAACGTGGGAACTGTGAAGTGAGAACTAATATCTTCCCAGCCTAACCACAGATTTAGGGGCCAAACTTTGGATTAACTAATGTTCTTTGTTGTTCATAAAGAGGATAATGTATAAAATTGCTTTTATTTAGCACCATATAATTTATAAGGATTTGGATTATTCACTTAATACAACCTCATCTCAAGGGGAATTATACTCTTCAACATTAAACTTAGTTTAAGCGCATTTAGATTTAACTTTTAAATGTATAGATAAGTGTAGTAAACATAGTGCATTTAGTTGTATAAAACAAATTTTGACTACTTTCTTATGTAAATTTTTTATAGTTTAGATATTGTGTTTTGGAGTTAGTATTATAAGAATTTCCACCTCCTTATGGGATCGATACTTAGTACTCCATTATAACCCTATATTATATGTGTGATACAAAGTGATTAATTAAAATTTAAAATTATTGTTCTATTGCCTTGCATATTTTCTAGATTAATTTTCCAAGTATTAAACATCATATTACATTGTTGTGTAGCACAAAGCTCATTGTCGCAGGCCTTCTGCACCAAGTTTTTGGCATTGTTGTCGGGTTTGTAACAGAAAATTACTTTATAACTTAAAAGACTTTATTTGTGTTGACCTCACTTTTGGGTGAGGTTTAGTTTTCCTTTTTAGTAGACTAAGGTCTAGCCATAGGACATTCTTGTTGACTATTCCTAGAAAACTAGAAAAGTAACCCTCGCCATTAGAAATTCTACACTCCTCCTTGCTCAACTTGAAGCTCTACATATCGGTCCTAACCTCTAGCACTTAGTAGGTGGGGTCACTATGAGGGAGCTCGAGGAGAGTTTCCATAGGACTGTTAAACTTTAGGGTTGACCCTGGTTGTTTTTCTGGAGCTAAGGAACTCAGTTGCACTCACCCTCACCCACAATCACTCACGACCCTAAACTCAAAAATTTCATAGCTTTAGTCCCTTGATCTTTTGGGAAACTCATGTAGATGGTCCCCTAAACCCACTAGCCCAAAGCTAGGGCTTAGATAATATCAATACATAGAGGACCAAAATGGGGTTTCCATTAGTCCATAGCTCATATATGTTGGTTACCTTCCCAATTCTACCAAAATATCTAACATGGCCTTTTGACCACCAAATCCACCCAAATTACCTAAATGCCCCTTGGAGCCCTAAATTAAACCAAAATTCCCAAATTTACCCAAAATTGTTCAAAAATCATTTCAAACCATTTGAAAATACCCAAATTACCCAAAACTACCCAAAAATGCTAAATTTACCAAAATACCCCCAAAATTACAAAAAAACCCTTGACACCCCAAACTTTCTCAAAACCTCTAAAATCACCTCAAATGTCTCCAAAACCCATTTGGACCCATGAATCGGACCAAATTTTACCAATTTGATCATTTTTACCAAAACCCCCAAATTGCCTATAAAGGCCCAATTTCCCCAAATTTACCTCAAATGTCCATCAATTTGGTCGCAATTTCCCCCAATTTCAATCCTAAACTCAAATTCACCCTCCATATGACTAATTTAAACTAAATTCAAGCTCAATTGGCCCATTCTTTGAGCCTAATTTTGATCTAAGTCAAACCTCTAATTTTAGCTACATGACTTAATCTCACCAAATTGAACCTCATAGCCTACTCAATTTGTCATAATTTATGTTGAAAACTCTTCATAACATTTCTACACATCAAGCTTGATCTTCAATTGGCCTTGGTGAGCCCTCATTTTCATTTAATTTTGACCTAAGTCCAAAATCCTCAAATTTTCCCTAAATTAGCCATATCTCCAAATTTCACCAAATTGAATGCCCTAACCCCAAACTTGGCACCCAATTTATGTTGAAAAATCTTCATGAAGTTCCTATTGACCATTTTCAACAGTTAATTTGGACTTAGCCTAATATATACGCAAGTCTAGACCAACAAGCCCAAAGTGACAAAAATCCTTCAAATTGAACTTAAAATCATTTTAATCCTTAATAAAAAATATTCATTACAATAATCGACATCAAATTTATCAATAATTTAGGCCAATTGACATGTCTAGCCCAACCTAACCCCAACATATAGCCATTTTTACCCACATGAACCCATGCACCAAAATTGGCCTAGCCACCTTAAAGCCATAAACTTTATGACTCCACAACCACTAAGCTCCTCCTAAGGACCAGACTAAACCACTCTAAATCTACCAAAGCATGCTATGGACAAATTGATCCCCAAATTAAGGGATTCATTCCCTTTTTTAGGCCTTAACCACAAAATCTCCCCCATTATTGATTAATATAGGGAGTTAACCAACATTAGCCACCCCTGATCCTCCTGAGTCAGAAGGTNTTATGACATTTTAATTATAGTGCTTTAGTATTTCTAGAATTATTTTGATTTATTAATTCAAGGAATAGTTCTATAAAGTTCAACTTAAAATTTATGTGATTCTTGAAAATTATTTTACTAAACTATATAAATGGCAATGAGTTCTTAGTGTGATTCTATTTTCTTTCATTTAATTAAGTGAAGTATATGATTTATTTTAAATGAACATTAGAAACCTTAAATTTTAAAATTACAAACAAACATAAGAAACAAAGAATACTATACTTCAAATTAATGATTTATTAATCAATCCTCATAATCTTTTAAATTCTATTCTTAGCACTAATTTTTCTAATGTTAACACTTATTAAAATATCTATTTCAAATTAAATCTACCATTAATGAGAAATCTATATTTCTAAAAAGAAGCCTTATTGACATCTGAAGTATACCTTAAAGAAAGAAATCATGTGTCTGTTGACCTCATTTTTGTGAGGTCTTAGTCTCCTACTCCCATAACCCATAATCTAGCCTTAGGAGTTCCTGGTTGACCTTAGCCTCCTAATCTTAGAACCTAGGATCTAGCCTTAGGGGTTCCTGGTTGACCATCCTAGTGCTGGACTAGTAATGGAGCCCACCTCCCATAGAACTTCAAGCCGTTTCTTTACTCATTTTTTGTGAAGACTCGCACAATGGAGTCACCTTCCCATATAACTTCAAGCCACTTCTTGACTCATTTTTGTGAAGAACTCGTATGAGTGGTTCCAAGCACTCAACTTCTAATTGTAAGGGCTAAGGACCAACATGTAGAGGGCTCGAAATTGAGTTCCTATAGGATCAATAGTCTTAGGTGAACCCTTTGTGACTCGATTACTCGCGAACGCCGCATTTCACGCACTCACTGCATCATACACGACTTTGACTTGAATCGACTCGTCCATCGGCAAACTCGTCCGGACGACCCCGGATGACGAAAAGGACCGCGCGAACGCGTCCGGAACGTCAACTTTAGCTAGGAAAGACACCCGCATCACTATGGTTTGGCACGCAAGCAACTAGCACGAATATCGATGCACGTTTTTTTAGTACGGTGTGGGCCCGAACTCAACCCAAGTTCAAGTCAGATTTGATTTAAGCTGGACTCGATAAAATTTTGAATTTCAAATTTTCAAATTTTAAATGGGTCATTTACTCTCATTTCAATTGAGAGTTTAAAATTTTCCTTTTGAAGCTGCTGCTTCAAGGGAAACTAATTAATTCCCCGCACGTAACGGCTGGCTCTAAACNTGCTTCAAGGGAAACTAATTAATTCCCCGCCAATCCTTTACGTAACGACTCGCTCTAAATTTTGGATATACTAATTTGCTTCTTCCTCTCGACAGAGGAGTCCGGATTTGAAAACCCCTCTTCTACTCGCACTCGTCTTTCCTTCCTCGGCATCGAACGAAGTCCCTCGCTCGGCTCTCTACACCGAAGCCCTCGCCCATCTGCACTAGTCCCGCTCGCCAGCTCCCCTACTCCCGCACGCCTACTCAGCCGAAGCCCGCCTTCTTCCTCCCGTCTAGGTACAATTCATCTCCTCCGCTTGCCTCTGCACCGAGACCTTCCCCTGCCTCGCCTACCCCTCGCGCGATCTCCTCCTCGCGCCGAAGACTCTCATTCGCTCATCCGCTCCTCTCTGCGACTGGATTGAAGCCCCCGATCGAAGTAGATCTANAATACTCATTTGTTGATTTCATGCTTCGAACACTCGAAAGGAAATACTACGAGGCTCGAGATGATCGTTATTCTAAGGTTTGAATGCTTCTTTGCGGGTCTATGTTCTTTTATTTCTGAATGCCTCCCTTGAGGGTTGTTTCACCTGTTGTTTGGTGGATTTAAACATTGCGATTTTTAGGGCTTTGTCTATTGATTCACGTACTATTTTAGAACTAGTTTATTAATTTATTTTGGAGAGTTTACACACTATTTTGGACTGAATTTTCTAGCTGATTTTGGGACATTTAAGATTAATGCTTTGAGCTTACATGAGAGCTGTTTGAGAATCTTAAAATTACTGTTTTAGGGTTTNACGAACCGAAGCCCGCGGCCTCTCTGTTCGGAAGCTCCCATCGAGGCCCTCGTCCTCCTCTCATGCGGCACCTAGCTAGATTCGACCTCCCTCTTCCTCACGCACGTAGGAGAAGCGTCTGAATCTCTTCCTCACTCGACCGAAGCTACTAGCCTCCTTCGCGCCAGCGAACAACAACCTCCCTTTCCCATTCCTTTTCATTTCTTGTTGTGTCGAAGTAAGGCGAGGACAGGTATATTCTTCATCATCTATTGCATCTTATGACTATCAAATTGTTTACACAAATTTGAAATGGAATCCTCTCCACATGAATACATTCTTACTGATTTTTGGAGAAATATAAACAATATTTCAATTATATGTTATTGCTGATTTTAAACATTTTGTTGTTGGTTTTATGTTTCAAGTACTTAAATGCAATATTGTGAAGTCTCAATGACCATTTACTTGTTGATCTTAAATACTCATTTGTTGATTTCATGCTTCGAACACTCGAAAGGAAATACTACGAGGCTCGAGATGATCGTTATTCTAAGGTTTGAATGCTTCTTTGCGGGTCTATGTTCTTTTATTTCTGAATGCCTCCCTTGAGGGTTGTTTCACCTGTTGTTTGGTGGATTTAAACATTGCGATTTTTAGGGCTTTGTCTATTGATTCACGTACTATTTTAGAACTAGTTTATTAATTTATTTTGGAGAGTTTACACACTATTTTGGACTGAATTTTCTAGCTGATTTTGGGACATTTAAGATTAATGCTTTGAGCTTACATGAGAGCTGTTTGAGAATCTTAAAATTACTGTTTTAGGGTTTATTTTGAGATCTTTGTCTATTGTTTTGGGGCTGATTTTGAGAGTTTTGTCTACTGTTTTGGAGGCACTAAACCCATCATTTACGGGGTTGTTTTAATCACTGTTTTAAGACATTTTGGTGGGCTGACTTTGAGGTAATCTACGCACTATTTTGGCAAGACTTATGTAGCATTTAAGTGTTGATTTACATGCGGTTTAGAATTTGTTTTACGGACCCCTTTTTGCCCAATGTTTTGGGTTTCAATTCATTATTATTTAAACGTTTTTAGGTCGATCCACTTGTTGTTTTCTCCCTTGACTTTACTAGTTTTGGAAGTGGGTCTGCCTCATCTTTCTTTTGTTTTAATTCTTTTTAAATTGTCAAGTTAAAAAAATGGGAATTTCTGATTTAATTACTTGGAAAACACTTAATTGAGGGTAGAAAAATCATTTTAGGCATAAGCTAAAATATAGGCTTCCTAGATTTTAGGAGCACACCCTAGGTGAGAGTTCATTCACCTAGCCCTCAATGTAGACTTCCTACACTTTAGAAGCACACTCTAGGTGAGAGCCCATCCACCTAGTCCTCGGTTTAGGCTTCCTACACTTTAGAAGCACACCATAGGTGAGAGCCCATCCACCTAGTCTTCGATTTAGGCTTCATACACTTTAGAAGCACACCCTAGGTGAGAGTTCATCCACCTAATCCTCAGTATGGTCTTCCTAGATTTTAGGAGCACGTACTAGGTGTGAGTTCATCCACCTAATCCTCAGCATAGTCTTCCTAGATTTTAGGAGCACACCTTAGGTGAGATCCCATCCACCTAATTCTCAGCATAGGCTCCTAGACTTTAGCTGCACACCCTAGGTGAGCGTTCATCCACCTATTTTTTTTTTAATAAATAACTAAACTTGGCACTTGACCCTGATTCACAAACTGATCAAGACACTAGACACCAGGATGCACCGAGACGTAGTTCATGCTTTCTTAATTAAATCTACAGTGAAATTTTCTCAATGACTTAACCTACAATGGATATTACACTCAAATCCTCCTGGCAATTGGGAAAATTTTCTTAACACCACATATGGATCATAGGACTAGGATAAGTCTAGGGTCTAGGTGGCGAGGGCGATGACGACATTGCTTATGTGTGCTTAAATGAGGGATACGAAGTGAAATTATTAGAATAGTATATCCTACCTCAAGGATCTTCAATAAGGGAAAGGAAAAGATCCATGATACTATTCGCCGACTCTTGATGGGATCGTTGCCCCCGACACTCTTAGGTTGTCAGTAGTTCTAGCACGATTAGAGTGATTAGTCTGTGGACTGTACGACTTTACAAAATATTTATAAAAATAAAACAAAAATTTCTTTTGCATGTTAAAAAGAGCTCTACATAAAAAAAAAAAAACTTAAACAACTTTTGCATGAAAACCTTTCTATGAAAATTTATAAAGATCCACGGCTAGTCACTTGGATTGAGGTTAAGAACTACCTTTTGTAGATTGTCGAGTTGGCAACTCTTACTTAAGGTCGGGAAACACACAGCCCTGCTCTGAGCCCCGACTTTCACCAATGTCTTATACCCAGTTCTGATCTTTCATATGTGGCTAAGTGTTTCGTTTGCTGATGATTTATACGACTCGTTTTTCTGACTTTTGTGCTGAGTTTTCTCGTCTTGTTTAGTATGTTTGCAAGTTTATTTAAATCTCCTGCAAATCATGCTATGCTCGCAACATTAATAACACAACAGTAACAGATGCCCAGGTACGCTTTTACAGTTTATCTATAGCATTTTACTTTATTACATTTTACCTTTCAAGCACATTTTATTTATCTGCAATCTACTCATTCTGCATGCAAAACCAAACTTTGACACCAAAACTGAGAAGCACAAATCACCAATCCCAAACACTTAAACACTGGAGTCGTCGCGACAACAGGAGCTTGGAGCCAACTTTGTGGGCAACACGACGAGGAATTCAGATCGAGCAGCAAGAGGATCTTCTTCAGCATTATTCCTTCTTAGTATAATAACAACCCATAGGACTTCGAGGTAGCTCGTCTAGCGCGACGTAAATCCTCACACTCCGTTTTTAGGCTCCTGTACAACTATGTTGTGCAGTGTAAGTCCTAATTCGCTTTAGGTTCTGAGGTTGTTGTTCGTTACAACGTAAACTCTCTTATCTCTGCGGGCTATTTGCATAATCGGATATTATGCAAATGTAAGTCCCAAATAATAAAATTGGTAGGACTAAATATTCAAATAACATATTCTATAAAATGCAGTCACACAGTAGGATAGTCTGGGATGTCACTGAGGTTTCTCCTCAGGATCTATGACATCCCCTAACCTTCTCCTTTGAACTCCTGAAAATAAATGTTCCGCATTGAGTCATTCCCACTTGATTTTCCTCATCCTACCATGAAAACCTGAACTTTGAAATCCTGAAGACTAGAACCATTGATCATTATCGAGAGTTTTCTCAAGTGACTCCCGTCATTTGGGATGTAATTAACTTAAGGGTGCCTCTATAGGGAACTTGGAACCCAGATAAAATAAACCCTATTTAATCTTTGTATTAAATAGGAGAACTTGTCGGTCATACATAAAAGGTTCGCAGACCACACGGATGTCACAAATCTCTTAGTTTGCAGGATTGAGTCTATCGCTGAGGTCTACACTTATCTTTCGAGAGGGTGTAGTATTCGCGATATCAGACACAATTATTCAAACATTTGGTCCGAATGAGATCCATTTGGTCTCATTTTTCAAAAATTAAAACATACTACTTTCAAAACCCAAACTTTATATCTTTTATATTTAAATTAAATCTCAAAAATTATTTTCATATTCATATTTTCAAAATCTATCGAAAAAATTGACCGATAACAATAAGAAAATTGGGAGGTCACCGGGGTTCTCCCTGGATCTGTGATATCCTCTACTCTTCAATCTCTTGGATTCCTTAAAATAACTGTTCTTGTTTGAGTCACTCCTGTTTGATTTTCCCGTGTCCAATTTTGAAAACCTAAAATTTGAAATCTGAAAGGTAAACCATCTGATCTTAATCGAGAGTTTTCTTAAGTGACCCCGGTCATTTAAGATGTAATTAACTATAGGGGTTTGTCTCTATAAAGAACTTAGAACCCAAATAAAATAAACTCTATCTAATCCTTATATTAGGTAGGGGAATTTGTTGGTCTCATATAAAATATTTCGCAGACGAAATAGATGTCACAAATTCTTTAAGTGATTGAGCCTACTACAAGTGATATGTTTATTCTTCAGGATAAATATATTACTCGTGGTATCATGCTTAGTCATCCAAACTATCCAAAATGTGAGACTCGCTTGGTCTCATCTATTTTTAAATTAAAATGTTACTTTTAAAAATTTTATTTGTATCAAAACTATTTTCATATTTACAAAAATCATCCCTTTTCATATTTTTCAAAATTAAAATAACGGTCGACAGCAGTCTGAAGAGACATCGATTAGAGGATGTCCGCCCCCTCTTACGCTTGCACTCACCGCCAATCAGTTTTACAAATGCAGATCTCCCACCGAAGGGAAACCCGTACAATGACGCAGTCATTGTTGCAATGCTTATAAACAACTACCAAGTAAGTAACATCCTGGTAGACATTGGAAGTTCAATGAACAACCTATTTAAAATATTGTTTGACAAGATGGGACTCAAAACCAACCGGTTGGCAACACCAACCGACCCTCTGTTCGGATTCTCAGGCAAGAGGAAAGAGGCCTTGGGCGTGATTGCTTTAGCCGTCTTGTGGGGCGAGCAAGAGAAGCAGTTCACCAAAACGAAAAACTTTCTAATCTCCACCGACTTACAAAGTGATACTCAGTCGGCCATTACTGAATAGTTACCAAGCGGTGACTTCAACTTACCACATGACGGTGAAATGTTCCAGAGAAAAAGAAATAATCACTATCCACCTGGAGCAGTCAAGAAACAATTATCTTCGACCAGTTACTAGTGTAAATTGCGAGCTGCTCGACATAAAAATCTAAAGGGAAGAGGTCTCGAGACCAGCAAGACCATTCTCCGAGTACCTGCGACCGACGAGGGAGAGCCTGTTAAATTTTTTCTGATTAGTGAGAATCTTGATGCAGAACACAGAGATCTGCTGATCCAAACACTCTGCACTCATCGAGAGGTCATTTGCCTGGACAGCCACGGAGGTGACTGAGGTCTCAGTCGATGTTGCATACCGTCGACTCAATATCAACCCATTCACTGAATCTGTGCAACAGAAGCTTTGATCGATTGAAAAACCTTGGCAAAGCCAATAACAACGGAGGTCTAGAAGCTAAAGGAAGCTGACTACATCCGGGAGTGTCGGTCAACTTTTTGAAAAATGAGACTAAATGGATCTCATTTGTCCAATTGTTTGCATAATCGTGTCCGATACCATGAGTGCTACACATTTCTAAAATATGAGTGTATATCCTGACGATATACCCAAACCTGCAAACTAAGAGATTTGTGACATCTGTTTGGTCTGCGAACATTTTATATGTGATTGACAAGTTCCCCTATCTAATATTAAGATTATTTACATGAGTTCCAAATTTCCTAAAGAGACAAACATCTATAGTTATTTACATTCCAAATGACTGGGGTCACTTGAGAAAACTATAGATAATGATTAGAGATACTAGTCTTCAAGATTTCAAAGTTTAGGTTTTCACGATAGAACATGGAAAAACATGTAAAAGTGACTCAAATAGGAACAATTATTTTCAGAAGTCCAAAGAAAGGAAAAGATAGGGGATGTCACAGATCATGAGGAGAAACCTAAGGTACCTCCCAAACTATCCTAATGTGTGGCTGAGTTTTGGAGACAATTTTATTTAGGTATTTAATCTTGCCAATTTTATTATTTGGGACTTACATTTGCATAATATCTGATTATGCAAATAGCTCGCAGAGAAAAGAGGGTTTACGTTGTGTCATACGACAACCTCGGAACCTAAGGCGAGTTAGGACTTACGCTGCACAACATGGTTGTGCAAGAGCCTAAAGAGCGTGTGAGGATTTACGTCGCGTTGGGAAAACTACCTCGAAGTCCTATGAGTTATTATTTAAACTAAGGAGAGAGAGGTTGTTGAAGAAAATCCTCTTGTTGCTCGATCTAAGCTCCTTGTCGTACTGCCCACAAAGCTGGTTTCAAGCTCCTCGTTGAAGTAGCAGTCCTAAAGTCTGAGGTTCAAAAGGTTTTACCAGGTGTGTTTCAAGGTTTTGGTTTTGTAGTCATTCAAGCATTATGGGGGGTTAAAGTTGATTAGAGCGACACCGATTAAGATCCCACAGTTCTCTTGTTCTGATACCATTATTTTCTTCTAAATTTACTTAATCTAAATGAGTTGTTAAGCTCATTTAAACTAGAGAGAATTAGTTAGCAACCGTGAGTTACCTCATCCGAGGGACTCCCGTGAATTCAAAAGTATGTGTTATGATTTTCTTTTTTAAAATATTGTTTAATTTCTTAAAAAACTATTTTGTTTTGAAAATGAAATCGCAACCAGGCATGCATGATACATTATGGCAAGAGTAATTTACAGTGATGAAAATGACAATAAATAAAATGTATCGGTGTACCCGACGTATCTGTTATCATTGTTCCTGCTGCATGATTGCTCATAAAACATAATATAATTTGCAGGAAATTTATTACAGAAAAAGAAACAAAACAGAAATTCTAGTGTAGAAAGCAACAAAACGAGTTGTAACACGAATAGACAAAGAAAATCTGTGGTCTCATACGAAAGCCCAAGACTAGGTATAAGATATCAGTAAAGGTGAGGGCCCAGAGCTGTACTGCGTGCTTCCCAACTTTGGGTAAGAGTTACCAACCCGACAGTCTACGGAATGCAGTTCTTAACCTGAATCTAAGTGACTAACCATAGACCTTTGTAAGTTTTACGAAAATTCTTTGATTTTTCATGAAAAAATTGTTGTTTAGACATACATACAGTGTTCACTTTACAGACAAAAGAAATATTATTTTTATTTTTGTAAATATTTTATAAATTAGTATAGTCCACAAGCTAATCACTCTAATCGTGCTAGAACTACTGGCAACCTGAGTGTCGGAGGCAACAGTCCCATCAAATGTTATTGAATAGTTTCATTGATCATTTACTATTCCTTATTAAAGATCCTTGTAGTAGGAGAACATTTCCAATAATCTTATTTTGTATCCCTCGTTTAAGCACACATAAACAATGTCGTCATCGCCCTGACCACCTAGACCCTAGACTTAGTCTAGTCCGGTGATCCATATATGACCTTAACAAATGTCCCCAATTGTCATGAAGGTTTGAGTGTAATGTTTAAGCTCAAATCCCGGTGTCTTGGGTTTCACTATAGGTTAAGCCATTGAGTAAATTTCACTGGTTGATTTAATTAAGGAAGTCATGAATCACATTTTGGTGCATTCTCGTGTCTAATGCTTTAATCGATTTGTAGAATATATNGACTTACGCTGCACAACATGGTTGTGCAGGAGCTTAAAGAGCGTGTGAGGATTTACGTCGCGTTGGGCAAACTACATCGAAGTCCTATGAGTTGTTATTTAAACTAAGGAGAGAGAGGTTGTTGAAGAAGATCCTCCTGTTGCTCGATCCAAGCTCCTTGTCGTACTGCCCACAAAGCTGACTTCAAGCTCCTCGTCGAAGTAGCAGTCCTAAATTCTAAGGTTCAAAAGGTTTTACCAGGTGTGTTTCAAGGTTTTGGTTTTGTTGTCATTTAAGCATTATGGGGGGTTAAAGTTGATTAGAGCGACACTGATTAAGATCTCACAGTTCCCTTATTTCGGTATCATTATTTTCTTCTAAATTTACTTAGTCTAAATGAGTTGTTAAGCTCATTTAAACTAGGGAAATCTAGTTAGCAACCGTGAGTTATCTCATCCGAGGGACTCCCGTAAATTCAAAAGTACGTGTTACGTTTTTTTTTTTAAATATTGTTTAATTTCTTAAAAAACTATTTTATTTTGAAAATGAAATTGCAACCAGGCATGCGTGATACATTATGACAAGAATAATTTACAGTGATGAAAATGACAATAAATAAAATGTACATGCGTACCCGACGTATCTGATATCGTTGTTCTTGCTGCATGATTGCTCATAAAATATAATATAATTTGCAGGAAATTTATTGCAGAAAAAGAAACAAAATAGTAATTCTAGTGTAGAAAGCAACAAAACGAGTTGTAATACAAACAGACAAAGCAAAACCTATGGTCACATACGGAAGACCAAGACTAGGTATAAGATATCAGTAAATGTGAAGGCCCAGAGTTGTACTTTGTGCTTCCCAACCTTAGGTAAAAGTTATCAACCCGTCAATCTACGGAAGACAGTCCTTAACCTGAATCTAAGTGACTAACCATAGACCTTTGTAAGCTTTACCAAAATTCTTTAATTTTTCATGAAAAAGTTGTTGTTTGGACATACATGCAGTGTTCACTTTACAGACAAAAGAAATATTATTTTTATTTTTGTAAATATTTTATAAATTCGTGCAATCTACAAGCTAATCACTCTAATCGTGCTAGAACTACTGACAACCTGAGTGTCGGGGGCAACTGTCTCATCAAGTGTCAGCGAATAGTTTCATTGATCATTTACTCTTCCTTATTAAAGGTCCTTGTAGTAGGGGAACCTTTCCAATAATCTTATTTTGTATCCCTCGTTTAAACACACATAAACAATGTCGTCATCACCCTGACCACTTAGACCCTAGACTTATTCTAGTTCGGTGATCCATATATGACATTAACAAATGTCCCCAATTGCCATGAATGTTTGAGTGTAATGTTTAAGCTCAAATTTCGGTGTATTGGGTTTCACTGTAGGTTAAGCCATTGAGTAAATTTCACTGGTTGATTCAATTAAGGAAGTCATGAATTACATCTTAGTGCATCCTTGTGTCTAATATTTTAATCGATTTGTGGAATATGCCAAGTGCTTAATTTTATTATTTATTTCAAAATAAGTAGATGAACTCTCACCTAGGATGTGCTCCTAAAGTCTAGGAAGTCTGTGCTTCTAACCTGAGCTTAAAGTAATCTTGAAGTAATTTAAGATATTTTACCCTCAATTAAGTATATTCCAACTAATCCTCAAATATCTTTAAATTTTTTCAAATAATTAAATCAGAAATTCCCATTGTGACTTAAACATTAAGCAAAAAAGAGAAACCAANGGAAGTCTGTGCTTCTAACCTGAGCTTAAAGTAATCTTGAAGTAATTTAAGATATTTTACCCTCAATTAAGTGTATTCTAACTAATCCTCAAATATCTTTAAATGTTTTCCAAATAATTAAATCAGAAATTCTCATTGTGACTNGGGGCAAAACCCAAAGCAATGTTAAAAATACCCAAAATAGTACCCAAACTACTCCGAAATCAGCCCACAAGAGCACCACAAAATTGTGCATAAATTGCCCCAAATCGATCACCAAAAGCACCCCAAAGAAGTGTCAAAACAGTATCAAAACGGTGCCAAAATGGTGTCAAAATCGCTCCAAAATCAACCCAAAAAACACCGCAAAATTGTGTCAATATTGTGTTTTTAATATTTCCAAAACATTGCTCAAGATTGGCCCAAATCAGCATTCAAATCAGCCAACTAGAAATAAACTTAACAGATAAGATTATAAAGTTTAATCACAACTTCAGGAAAAAAAAACAAGTTTGATAACTTTTTGGTCTTCAAAGTATGAATCATAGGATCACCATACGCAGTGCTTGTCAGTGTCAACAGAAACAAAACAATTGATAAATGACCAAGTTGTCAAACGAATAAAAGTGTTTAACAGACAAAGCAATCGGAAAAAAAATGGAGCAAAAATTAATATATTGGTTTTAGAAAGAAAGCTCAAAAGCTTTCCAACAATAAATAATTCAAAACAGAAGTAGGGTAATATTGGCATAAACCAACTTCGCAAGGCTCTACGTTTGAATATATGAAAGGTTAACTACCAACTATCAAGCAAAATCTTCCCCCTGCTCATCAGAAACTTTATAAGAATTCTCATGTGTCTTCGGCGTAATGAGCCTTTTTTTCTCTTATGCTCTCTCATAACACAATTGAACTCCTCAGCAAAACTATTGCCCTTAAATTTCATAGCACACATCGTGAGACCAACCCTTCCTCCTCCAACAATATTGATACAGAAACAAAAAAAGGCACAAATTCCATGAGATACTAATCCCCCAAATAATTGCATCTTTCAACTAAAGCATAAATTTGAATAACATGATTCAATGAAAACTGTTAGGAGATCTCCAAAAATCAGCCTCAAAGCCCATAGAGTTCAACACCACATTATATCATCAAAACAGTTTTTTACCCTTTCATGCATAGACAAAGTGACATGTATATAAGAAAAACAAAGCAAGAAAGAAAAGAAGAGAAAGCAATAAAAAAAAACTAAAATTGTAGTTTAGTTGTTAAGGCGAGTAAATACACATGATTGAGTGGTAAGTGTGTAAATCTTCCTTTATTTTTTCTTTTGTTAAGCCATGTACGCAACAAAGAATAAAGAAGAAGGGGAGGAGATATTCCTGGCCGAAGTGTCACTGGGGGGAAGTTCGCCGGTGGGAGGCTCGCTGGAGAAGAGGAGGAAGGAGGAGCTGGTCTGGGTTGTGAAGGTTGTATCGAGAAGGAGCAGCAATTTCGGTTGTTGTGGAGTCGTGCAGGGGAAAATGACACTTGATTAAAGTGAGCTTGGGCGGACTATATTTTGAAATTCAAAATTTCTGATTCAAATCGTAGTGCCACGCCAGATTTAGTGCAATTGGCCCGTGTTAAGCCTAAACCAAACTCGGACTAAACCTGAACCCGCCTCCCTTAACTAAAAAAAATGTGCAATGATTTTCGCGTCATTTGCGTGCATGCGAAATTGTAGCAATATGAGTATTTTTCCTAGCTAATATTGAAGTTTCGGACGGGCCGACGCGATCATTTTCGTCATACGGGGTCATCCGGACAAGTTTGTCGACGATCAGACAAAAAATATATTACATTTGATTTCTTTGAATTTTGGATCATGACAGGTCATTTTAAAAATTGACTCTTCAGTTTAAATGTCGATGCAATGTGTGAATTGTGTTGTTCGCGTTGTTGGTTCATGGAGGGTTCACCTATGGCTGTCTAATCCTATAGGAACTCATTTTCGAGTCATTTACATGTTAGTTCTTAGCCCTTGCAACTAAGAGTTGAGTGTTTAGGACTACGCATGCGATGTCTGCACAAAAATGAGTCAAGATGTGACTCGAAATTCTATGGGAGGTAAGCTCCATTACTAGTATGCTAGGATGGTGAAAAAGAAACTCCTAATGCTAGATCATGGGTTCTAGGAGTAGGAGACTTTGCCTCCACACCTTTGCCAGCTTGTTTCATAAGGTAGCGACCTCCGCTTGCAGTGTCGCAACCTCTGAGTCTGTGGTGGCCAAACAGACCGACAAGCACTCATCAGATCTTCAACTGAATCTCTAGTTGCCTCTTCCGTAGGACCAATCGCACCCGTCGAAGGTCCAACTACATTCGTTGCCGCTCCACATATTCAGAAGAAAGCTATCGTCGACTGTACTACTCCTGCTGGCAGCCGCTAAAGTGGCCAAGCGTGGTTGAAAGAGTGGGACAAGCTACAAGCAAAAGATCGAGTGGTAGATGCCCCCTATATCGACCAATGAAGACGCAGTGATCACACCTTGTGGCCCGACCGCGATAGTGGTAGCGGATTCAACTGAATCTTTTGAAGATCCTTCGTCGTCCTGGCGATCCTCCAACCTGACTAATTCGTCTGTATTAATATAATGTAAAAAAATTACTAAAAACTGCCAACAATCAAAGAAAATTTTTACATACTTACAAATTTGTCCATTGAAGAAAGGGCCTTCAAAAACTCGCCTCTCCCTCGCGACAGGGTACCTTTGTTTTTCTATGCTATCAACTAGGTAGAGCTGGGGACTCGTTTACTGTGGCCACTTTTCACCGACCTCGATGCATTTGACAATCAGGCCCTGCTAGTACTCAACAATCACAGTCGCGCTAGACCAGGGAGTCGGGGTTCCCCGGCGAGGCATCTTTGGCGCCAACCCCTCAGGACCCTCAGATGAGTTGACTTGATCAGCCGACACAAGTTCGGGTTTCAAGCGTTTTTCTTTTTTTATGATCTTTTTCTTCTTTACAGACGCTGAGATCCGAAAACCGGTCATAGCCCAAAATTCAGGATCCACCGCGTCTCAGCTTGTATTGTTGGCCATGATATTCCTCAGCAATTTAGAAAAAGTTGGCAACAAAGAACGTAATGTCAATCCTTTGGTCCTATTTATGGGACTCATTGAACACGAAATTTAAATGAAAGTTAATTATCGAATTAATTTTCTCAATTTTGGTGTCGTTGATTGTTTAATAGTTTTACTGCCCTTATTGTGGTTGTCATTATCAATGAGCAGAAAAACTCGATGAACTAATATATATGCACCAAAGCTGTCAGCATGAATCTCAGAGAGATCAAGCAGTCAAGGGTGTGGTCGAATAATCGAAGCATTTGACTAAAGGAGTATGATCTAAACCAGTTCTCCTATGACCGACCGTTCGACCAAGCTGGCCAACATAATATGTCGGCGGATTCGATCGGTGGACCACACTTACAGTCTCAGCTATCTACAACTCCTTGCAAGGACGTCCGGTTGCAACCAGTTGATGACTGAATTTATCTTGATAGAAGGGATCGCACCTCAGTCGATCAAACTCAAACATGTCAGCAGTTGTATTGCACTAAATTGTAACGCAAATCTGATATTAAATTAGTACATTAATTGCATTAAAGGTGGTTTTCATAACTGTTACATATTTTTTATAAATGTACAAATAGGTCTACTTTGACCCCACCTTCTCTATCCAGAATTGTCTGACCGCTCTACTCTCTCTCTCTCTCTCTTCCTCCTCTCTGGACTCTAACTATCAAGACGTGCCTTACCAAAGGACAATCAAGGATTCAACAGCCTCATTATGTAAATACAGGTGTTTTCAGTGCTATGTATGTTAAAACCAAAAATAGGTAATAAAAAACCTAAGAATGGAACTACCAAGCTCTACCACCATCGCTCTAACCCATCCGCAGTTCATCCACTCCAAAATCCTCCCACCCTTTTATAAAATAGTAAAAGTCTGTTTCCCGTGGAAAAGAGAATTTCATCGATCAAGTTTAAAACTTCATGCGTTGCAGAGAAAAAAAGGTGCTCTTTATAGACTAATAACGAATCCAAATCCAAATCCGAATCACAAAAATAGAAGCAACCCCTCAAATTTTGAAATTTATCAAACTGAAAAAGAAACTCTACAAAAACTAATCAGAAAGCAGCAGAAAGGCTTACAATTAAATCGACGCCTGGGTGGTCCGAACCCCAGAAAACATCGTGATCGATGGCGACAAAGTTTCCGGAGACTGTATCTCCTTCGAATTGCACGAACTCGTAAACGCACTCCACATCGTGGACGGTCACAGCGATCCCAGAGAGGCGTAAAGGAAGCTGAATGAGGAGCCCTAGCAAGAGCAATGCCGCCGCGGATCCAATCGATGCCTTCCTTCTCCCCATCGATGTGGACTGATCTTGAGAATCTTGCTGAAACAGTGGGACTGCAGCCAGCACAAAGAAAATGGAATATCATTTTAAACGAATGTGTGATTTTTATGCTGATATACCCTGCTCACAACGAAAAAATAACTTTAACACAGGAGAATATCTTATTATGTTATTTCGTGATTGATATTGATGTGTTATTGTGTTATTATAACACCGAGAATATTCTCATAACACAATAACACATCAATATCATCACAATAATACCTGAATAATGTGAAATAACACGGGAGAAATGTGCTAAAATGATTTTTTTTTATTTTTCTATCACCTCCACGTGTCCGCATATCAGTGGATTCGGAACGTAGCTCTACGTTAGAAGTACCGATGTAATATTTTTCCGCTCCAAACAAAGGTGTTGGTAAAATCAAGTTGAAATTAGAAAATTTGGTGCGTCATGATATCCTTAATTAATCATTAATTAAGCTAATTAAATAATAATTTATATAACTCAATTTACATAAAAATAAAATAATTTTAATTAAATTTAATATTTAGTCAATTTAAAAAAATAAAAATAANATATATATATATATATATATATAATGTAAATTAAAATGTCCTTCCAAAGCAGGCGTCGGGATTTTGATTCTGGTGACCGACAGCTTCCAACGGGCAACTCCTCCAACCAAAATAGTATCGACAGCTTATGGCGACTCCGTTGGGGACTAGCTTCTCTCTCCATTTATATAAGAAAATATTATCTTCACACATTGGTAATGTGTACATGTCCCTCTTTTACCAAATTACTCTTCTTCTGTTGACATACTTTACCCATTTCTATCTTGGGAAAGTACGGTCAACTCTTTGGACTTCATGACCATCTGTTCTACCACCTTTGAACAAAAAGGTTCAGGAGGCCATTAAGGACTTTTTAATCTTTATGTGGGGTCAGACCCCAATAGGAGTGTTGGTGGACTAGTTCCACCTGGGCATTGTGCATTGTTAATTCGATCTCGCACTTGGCCCTAAACACTTCACATCTCTCTTTCGAGTCTGATTTGCTATTTTACAAATTAAATCAAATTGTGTCGTGTTGCATGTGTTTTAAAATTTGCATATATTAATCAAAATTTTCTACTTTTAAAACTACTTTTACTAAAAAAATTTTAAAAAAATAACTCCCACCAAATTAAATAAAGACTTATCCGGTCTACATATTAGCATTGGTTAAATTTTAGTGCTTGCACTAAGATTACAAGGTTTTGGCCAAATAGCTAACCCTAGAGCTTTCTCTTTTGAAGCTGCTGCAATGGCATGCCCAACATTAACTTTTTCTTATGACCTGCCGATGAGCCGCAATGCCTGCAATGTCGTTCCAACCATCAAATTTGGAACCGGATTTGAAGATCTCGAGGTCATCCTCAGGAAAGCCCCGTTCGTCATAATGAAAGTCACTGCTACAGAAGTTCAAGAGCTGTCTGCTAAATTTAAGCTGAACTTCCTTTAGGAATTATCTTCTTGTAAGAGGGTCAAGACTACTACTGTCACGGCACCCACCAAGCCTGTTATCCCCGCTGCTACTAAGGGAAAAGAAGTTATGATCATTAAAAATCTGATAGAGGGATTAGCTGTCCCGCCATCAGTATATAAAATTCGAGCAAGTTCAAAGAATACACCGCTAACTCGAACCCAAAGAAGAAATCATAATAGGAGGGTTCTGAGGGCTACCAAAGCCCAGGCTCCTAAGGAGATACCTATTGAAGAAGATCCTCACCAGGATGAGCCAAGGTTACTGGAAACATATCCACTCCTGCGAGGAAGTAGATTCCATCCTTTAATGGGTACCAAAGGGTACGAGAGTATCCAGAAAATTGTTGCTACTTTACCATCACTTCATAGACATTGAGAGGAGAGAAAGAGGTCCACTCCTATCACCCGAGTCAGTTTAGTTTTCAAGAGGCTAGCTATCAACGAAGGTTTCTAAGTTAGTGAACTACTCAAACGAATGGGACATGCAGTATCCCCTCGCATAAAGAAAGAAAACTTAAAGGACGTCAAATATACCAGACAATCTTAGAAATCAACTGAAGTTTTACCTACTCGCATTCTTGTCTGGTTCTGCTTAGAAAGCAGAGTTGATGACGCCACAGTTACCACTGATTCTACCATCACCAAGACCACAGGTCGTCAACCAGCCAAGTCATGACTGGGTCCAAGAATTCTACCAATCACACATTACAAGGATGTTCCTAAAGTTTTAAAGGAAATGATGCAGGAATTACCCAATATTGTAGTCGGTCTGCACCATAAGGAGCATACTTCTCTTCGACATACCGATGTTTCTTCTGAGACACTTTATCTCAAGACATCACTGTCAAAGAAAAAGGTATGGATACCCAAGGTCACTGTGTCGATACAGTCCAGTGAGCCCACAGGGCAAGATCATGAAATGAAGTCAAGGTCCAAAGTATCTGACATTTTCATAGTAATTGCTATATGGAAGAATAAGAGGAGGAGGTCCAGCAGGGTTCTCTGGATCTTAAGGCAATTCAAAAATCAATAATTGAAGGAAAAGTCAAAAAGCTCAGGGTCAAGGTTTCCAAATTGGCTCGGGAACAGGAGTCTCCATTGATGATGATGAAGGCTTTGACTATAACGATTACCTCGAAGATGATTTCCTGGATATCCATGTCATTGAAACCAGAGCTGCTACATCTGCGCGTGAGGCTCAATCTCTCATCAAAGAGAATGTCGTATATGAGCTCCGTAGGGTTATCCTCCTAAGGGATGAGCAAGTCAGCCAACTGGAGAAAGGGATAGAAGATATGGCCACAGCCACGACCGTCATGGCCACAATTCAAAGACATTCTCAACCCCCACAGTTAGCCTCTCCATAGGTCAACCAACCAGAATTTTTTTATATTACAGATGAAAGAAGAGAAGTTGCCTCAACAAATAGAGATGAGCAACCAAAGAAGGATTCTCCATCGAGCACCATGCTGGAGAAGGAATTTAAGCAAATGGTCGAGCAAGTTTAGGATGCCTTAACCCAATGTAAGGGTGGCACATTGGTTTTAAAGGGTAGACCTTGCCCGGAGGAATTCGATGTTGTACCCTTCTGCAAGGGTTTTATGTCCCCAAACTTTAAGATATTTGATGGGACTGGAAATGCCATGCATCACATAACACATTTTCGAGCCAATTGTGGCAACACAAGAAGTAACGAAGCTTTACTTCTCCAATTGTTTGTCAGCAGCCTCTTAAGAATTACTTTTGATTGGTATGTTGATTTTCCTAACAGATCAGTTAAGACATTTGCCAAGCTAGAATAATTATTTGTAAAGAGATTTGTCGGAGTGCAACACCATGTTTCTATAGGAGAGCTCACGATGGAAAAGCAAAAGCCCAACGAGACTTTGGTGGATTACATCTTGAGCTGGAGAAACCTTAACATGAAGTGTGAACCTCAGCTATAGGAACATCACGCAATTGAGATTTTATTCAAAAGAATTCATGGGCCGGTAGTTTTCATACTCAAGGGACTCACCATCAAATACTTCGAGAAGCTACTCAGCAAAGCCAGTAGTCTTCAAGAGAAAATCAAACATATGAATTCTCAAGAGAAGTCCAAGGCAACCAGAGTTTTTGAAAAGAAGTCAGAAACAGTAGCGACTGTCAATAAAGGAAAACAATCAATGAAGATATATGCAAAAAAATCCTCACCAATCTTCATCACAGGATGCTCAAAAATAGAGTGGCCAGTCTAACCAGCAACTGTCTTAAGAAGGATCATCCCGAACAAAAAATTACAGAATATCTTTGGCAGAACGACAGAAAATGGTGTATTCTTTCAAGGATGAAGCCATATCCAAAATGTTCAGAAATATGATGAAGAAGGCTACATTCAGACTACTAGATCCAAAGAAACCAAAAGAGGTCAACAAGAAGGATACACCAAATTATTGCATGTACCACCAATTGCTTGGGCACACTATAGAAGAATGTTTTATCTGTAAGGATTGGCTCGAGAAGAATCTCAAAGAAAGAAATGTAAGGATCACAAAAGAATATTTAAAAGAACCTGAAAAAGGTTCCATAAATAGGATTTTAGCTGAACCAATCTCTTTGATTGATCCATATAGTAGAGAAGATGGATGGAGTACGACTTGGAACAAGCTCAAGAGGGTCCTAAACCAAATTCAGGATGCATTAAAATAATCTTCCTCATATACTGGGAAAGCTGGATGGAATGTAGTCTAGAACAATTCATCCAAGAAAATGTTGAACCAAATTCAGAATGCTTCAAAACAAGCCTCCGTTTAGAATTATTAGCCTGCTAAACCCGAGACGAAGGTTTTACCCGGAGATCTGTCATCATCAAAGATAAAGAAGAAGAAAAACATCACTACGAAGATTCATAGCACGGGGGGTAGGATAGGGGCTGCCTCTACTGGATTAGTTATTTCGAATTCAGGGAAGAAAATCCTTAAATCCCTAACTTTGTATGATTATCTTTTTGCCCCCCGAGGTCTTATGAATATAATGATTGTAATTTTAACTACGTTTTAATTGTTTCTGGTGATAACATAATTGATTTTGACTAATCTAGCCTCAATCTTGATTCCTAAAACAATCATCAAATCGTATTTGAGTCCGATGAGCTTGTTAACAAGACCAAAGAAGACATCAATGATACCACTTACAACAGCACTGAGAGTAATGAACCTATTCTTGAGCACCACGGTGCACCGCTTGCCATCAATTTAGATCTTTACAACAAAGAGGAAACACCGAAAGATTCAACCATGATGAAACAAGAAGAAGAAATTATAGAACTTAAGGAGCGGGAGAGTGTTACCCCCGAGAACAACTCCGACAAATAAAGGAAAATAAATAGTAGCTCGAGAAGAACTACCTCCACCTCCACAAGTGGAAGAACCTCAAAACCAAGAGAAAATTGGGGGAACATACAATGTGGATTACAACATGCTAGCTCATCTTAGGAAGTTACCAACCAGATTAAGCATCTATGATGCTCTGATGTTGTTAAAGGAGATGAGAGAGTCTCTAGTTACAACCTTGCTTGACCTAGAGATTTGCTTAGCTCAGTTGGACAGCACATCCTCAGATGAAGTTTGTTCGTTGAAAGAACAACCTGGGGTAACCTTCACAGATGAATATTTGCTGCTCGGTACTACCAACCACAACAGACCACTTTTGATGACTTAATAGACGCTAACATTGTAAAAGAAGAGCAATACCACACATGGTTAGCCAAAATTATTTTCGTCAAGAAGAAAAATGGACAAATCTGTGTTTGTGTTGACTTCAGGGATTTAAACAAAGCATGTCCAAAAGATGAATTTCCATTGTCGATACCAGAAATGATGGTGGATATTGCTTCAACACATGAAATTTTCTCTTTCATGGATGGATCGTTGGGATACAACAAAATCAAAATGGCTCCCAAGGATGCACCACTTACAGCCTTCAGAACGCCAATTGGAATTTTTTGCTACAAAGTAATGTCATTCGGCTTAAAGAAAATTGGAGCAACATACCAATGTGCAATGACAAAGATTTTTTATTATCTCATTCACAAAGAAGTAGAATGTTACGCGGATGATTTGGTCATCAAAAGTAAACGAAAAATAGACCATTTGTATAATTTTAGGATTGTGTTCGAACGGTTATGATGATATGACCTTAAAATGAATCCCTTAAAGTGTGTCTCTGGTGTTACCTCTGAGAAGTTTATAGGAATTGTTGTCTTTCATCGGGGAATCGAGATCGACCCAGATAAGATTAAAGCTATCTTGAAAATGCCTCCTCTTAAGACCTTGAAACAACTACGTTCCTTCCAAGGGAGGTTGGCATATATGAGACGCTTTATTTCTAATCTCTCAGGTAGGTGTCACGCCTTCTCGGCATTAATTAAAAAGGACTCCAAATTCATTTGAGAAGAGAAATGTCAACGTGCCTTCAAGGACGTTAAAAAATATTTAATGACACCTCCTATTTTGGCAGCCCCTATCCCAAGGAAACCTTTGATATTTTATATCGATGCCTTAGAGACTCTCTTGGAGTCCTCTTAGCCCAATTCAATGACGAGGGAAAAGAGAACGCATTGTACTACTTGAGTTGCCGCCTAATACTTACAGAGATAAGGTATCCACCTATTGAGAAGCATTGTCTAGCATTGATTTTCACCGCTCAGAAGCTTAGACATTATATGCTTTCGCATAAGTTTACCTTAATTTCAAAAGTCAATTTGTTGTAATATTCGATGACCAGACTAACATTTTTCGGACGTCTAGCAAGATGGTCAATGATCTTATTGCAATTTGATATAACTTTTGTTCCCGTTCGTCCCATCAAGGTACAAATTTTAGCATATTTTCTCGCTGCACACCCACTTTCAGCTGGGTCTTCTCTTAATGACGAGTTATCAGATGAGCAGGTACTATAAATAGAATTCTCCAGTACACAACATTGGGAAATGTACTTTGACAAAGCTTCATCAGCCATAAAATATAAAAGATCAGACATAGTTATACTAGGCAATGTAGGGATTGGTTTGATCTTTATCATGCCAGATAAGGGTATGCTGAGGTTCTCCTATAGCCTGACAGAGCCATGTACCAACAACAAAGCAGAATATGAAGCCTTAATCACCGGATTAGTGTTGGCAGGCTCGATGGATATAACAGAGATTGCCATCTATGATGACTTACAACTCGTCATTCAACAAGTTGTCGGATAATACAAGATTTTAAAACCAATGCTAGCAGAATATCACTGATATACAATGAAGCTGCTGGAGCAGATCCCCAATGTAACTTTCTATCGAATTCCTTGAGGAGATGACGCCCATGCTAACGCACTAGCAAAACTTGCTATGTAATTGGCATGTCCCTTAAAGGATTCCATTGACATCATAGTATTAGTAAGATAGGTTTTATCTCGAATCAACCTTGAAAATCTACACAAGCTCGGGAAAGAAGAAGAAACGATGATTGTGGTTGCTGACATCAAGAAAGATTGGCGTAAGTTATTGATAGAATATTTGCAAACTAGAAAGCTAACAGAGGACAAGTCTGAAGCACATGACATTACAAAAAGGGCTATGCCATATGCTCTAGTAGGTGATGTCCTCTACAGGAGATCATTCGACCTGATGTGGCTACAATGTTTAAGCAAGGTCGAGGCACGAAATATTATCAAAGAAGTACATGTCGGATTGTGTGGTGCTCACCAGTCGAGACCAAAAATGAAAATAAAGATTAAGATACTAGGATATTATTAGCCAGCAATGATGTTCGACTACATGGATACAACCAAAAAATGTCATCAGTGCCAAGTGCATGGGGTGGTCTTACACCAACCTCCGAATGTGCTACACCCAACTGTTGTCTTGTAGCCATTCGAGTGTTGGGGCACATACATAATAGGTCTGATAGACCCTCCATCCTCCAAAGGACATAGATTTATACTTGCTGCTACAAATTACTTCTCCAAATGGGCAGAGGCAGTGCCGCTACGAGAGGTTACAACACAGCACGTCCTTCAATTCTTTAAAAACCAAATCATCTGCCTTTTTTTAGTACTGCCAAGAATAATTTTTGACAATGTGACAGCCTTTAAAAGCACAAAAATCAATAATTTCATCAAACGACACGGGATAGATTAGAGATACCCTAGAAATTACTATCCTAGAGCAAATGGATTGGTTGAAGCCTTCAACAAAATATTGGTACGAATTTTAAAGAAGATGCTAGATGAAAACAAAAGAGATTGGCACAACAAATTATTAGAAGCTTTGTGGGCCTACCGGACAATGTTTAGGACTCCTACTCAGTGTACACCGTACATGCTCGTGTACGGATCCGATGTCGTACTACCGTTAGAAATCTAGATGTCGTCTCTCAGAGTCGTTATCGGCAACCAACTTACAATGGAAGAAAGTGCAAAACTCATACTTGAAGAACTAGAGAGTCTTAAGGGAAAATGACTTGAAGCACAACCACACTTGGAGCTTTACCAAACAAAGATGGTATAAGATCAAGACAAATTGGTCCACCCAAGGACATTCAAAGTTAGCGACCTTGTCCTTATGCTCAAAAGGTCTATACTTGCATGACACAAGATAAGTGAAAATTTTGAGCCAACTTGGGAGGGACCATTTGTTGTAGAAAGGGTCTAAGCAGGAGGAGCCTACCAGTTAGTGGATTTTCGAGGCGAAAGGCTCATGTTACCAATTAACGGACGATACCTGAAGACATACTACACAACCTGACATTGCTTGACATTGCTTGATTTGAAATTTTGAAACTTTTATTGTTCTGGGGTTATCTATTTGGCCAAATGTCTGTGATTGGGTCCAAAAATTTTGTAATAAAATTAACTTCAACATAATGAAAATTTTTGAAATTACGCACTTCAATTTTCTCTTTTTAAACTTGATATTTTACTAAATTAAATGAAATATAGACACAAATACATAATGTTCTCACCAACATAAACTAAAATTTTCTTTAATAAATACTTTATTTTGTTCTTATTCACACTAAGTTTCAGTTCACTGATATTTTTCCTGTCGTCTGCAGAGAAATGTCAGGCCAGAGGCAGATCTTTGCTTTTAAAGATGGCTGGAACCTCGCACTCAATGAGGAAATGGCTCCGCAGGGTGGCACTATAAACTTTGACATGGACTTTAGTCAAGTCAACATGGATTATGAGGTTCCTCTGATGGATTTGATCAGCCTTCAGGAAAAAGAAGGGCTACCTCACTACTAAGGTTGGGCACCAGAGATAGTTCCTCACTGAAGGGGAAAATTGTAATGGTACAACAAGACCCAATGGAGACGACCAGTCACCTACCGTCCATGATAGCTACACCAACTGGAGGCCTAGTCGCTGCCGATAATGAAAGACTACCAGACGCAACGCTACGAAGAACTCAATGTAGAAATGTCAGCTGTTGAAAGCATAGGGATTTCTTACATGAAGAAAGAAGACGCCAGAAAGAGTCGAAGAACTTGTTCACCCCTATTCTTGAGGGGAACATATATGATCCAGGCCTGAGAGAGACCTCTTGCAGCTTGCCTACTACAGACAATGAGTCAATATTTATTACAGAGTCAGAAATACTACCAGCTTCAGATGTTCATTGTACGGGTTGCCCGACCTACAACGCCGAGATACCAGCACGTACGTCATCTACAGGGGCATTTGTAGAGTGCTCGTACTGCAACGTCCTCCACTTAGAGTTCTATAGTACTTTAGAGGAGTACGCATCCAATGACAATAAATTCTAGATTGTTAATTACTCGATGGAGGAGCCATATATTCCATTGGGTACAGAGCCATGTCCCGTTGGAGACCGACTCATATATTTCGCTGCAAACAGAGGCATCACCAGCTTTATTTTCTCACTGATGTTGAAATGAGGGAATATCCTCGACAACTGCCGATCATCAGTATGGCAGAATACTACAAGATGAGCAAAGTAAACAAAAGGGAATTCAAATTCTATGAAGAAGTGCAAGGAAGGTTCATCAACATATTGAAGGATTGGAACTATATACTAAGGTCTTCTCCGAAAGCGATGAACAAAGCATTCTTGACTACATTTTTTATTTGAGAGATAGGGGTCGAGTAGGCTAGTGATGTAAAGAACTTATTCCGAGCCAAGAAAGTGGATGCAAGGAAAGGGTAGGATCACTATACAGTGCGACTACTGTTACAACTTCACCAACGACAGACAAGGAAATCCTCATGGGATTCTGAGACATGATCAGGTGGATCCACTACCTCCCATGATAAAATAAATGATTAAAATAATTTTCTGATGCAGCATACTATCAGCTGACTGTATTCCTAATAAATGTATTATCAACATATATGATGAAGTTGATTGTATACCTTCGCACATTGACCATCATGACTTTGTGAGGCTTTTCTGCACGGTCTCATTCATGAGCAAGAGAAACATCCTATTTAGAAAAGAAATAGATATCATTGGCCCTGGCAAATTCAAAGGATCCATAGAAATTCCACTACCTGTTGGCTCAATGCTAGTTCTTAAAGGAAACGAAGCAGACGTCGCCAAACACTGTATCCCCGGGGTGCGACATCGTAGGGTGTCTGTAACCTTCCAGAGGATGGATAACAACCAAATGCGATATGGATTCCGACCGGACCTGGAATTTGAAAAACTACTGCCATACGAGCTATGAGACGGTTGCACCTCTAAGCACATGCAAACGAAATTTTTGTCCTAGAACGTGGCTTAGAAGGTCAGCTCGATCAGGAGCTTGCCTCACTATAGATAGACACTCAGAGGATTTCTTTTTTTACTGCATTTTGTCACAGTAGATATGATGTGTATTAGACATGCTCAGCCTATGATATGTACTTGGCATGGGATATTGTTGGATGTATTTTGATGCAGTCAGCATAATTGTACTTTTTGAGGCTTTGGCCTACACTCAATCTGTAACATTTATTGGAACAGATTAATGAAATCTCTTTCATAATTTTGTCTGTTTATTTAATTTCCCTTTTTGTTGCAATGGATAAAAGCCACTAACCATTCGTTGGTTCGAGATTACAATAAACAATGAACAAAACAGTAAAACTTAACAATGTAGTTTAAATAAAACACTCTTTTGAAAATCAATCATCCCCTGTTTATCCCGGCTTTATTCCCGTGGTGCGGCGCGAGGCCGCAAAAGAAGATATTTTGGCGAGGCATTTTATCTGCGGGGGCAACAAATTTGAACAAAAAGCGGGCTGCAGGATCGACCATGCAGCCCTGCTTCTCTCCTTCGACATTTTACCCCGGTGCCCTCAATTCCGCCTCTTATTTGATGAAGCCAGAAAGCAGAAAAGAGATGAGCAGAAACCAGAGAGTTCCAGAGGAGTCCTCCTTCGCCAGAAACTATGCATCTCAGTCGACATGGAGAATAAACAAATTTACGGGTAAGGGTAGCTAGGTTTTTTAATTCCGAATTTGTCCTGGAAATGAGAATTTGTCACACAATTTAATCTTGTTTAATTTTCTTGTTTCTTGTATGCTCTCATCAGTAGTGCATCTTTTTAGGGTTGAGTATAATTACACCTGGATAGGGAGATGAAGAGGCAGGGAAAAGAAGAAAAGGCGAATGTTGCAATCATATTGAGTTCTTTGAAAAAAAATATCACTAAGAAAATCATTTTTTTTTTTTTGTTTTTTCATGCACTTTAAGATATCATCTGAATACTTGCCTTTATAATTTATGCAATTGTTTTGGGAAACTTTCAAAATTTTATCGATTAGCCATAATGTTTTTTGTAACATCTAAATCATGTTATTATGCAATTGTTTTGAGAAACTTTTAAAATTATTTTAAAATGTGCTTCTGAGGAAACTTCCACAAGATTTTTGGTTTATTATGTTATTTGACATTGCAGGATGTGAAGATAGTTTGCATCGATTACTGGTCAAATCAGACAAAAACTAGAATAATAAAGAATACCATCTTCTTGATGTTATTGCCTTCTGATCTATCCATCTTTCCAAGTAGATCAAGAATATAATTTTTTCATGCTAGCAGATTCTCTGAGTCAAATGTGTGATGAGGTTATTTATGCATTTAACGGTTTAATATAACATCATTTATGTGATGAGGTTATTTTTGGTTTAAATGCTTTTGTTATTATATGTTTTTTTCTATTTTTATTTTGGGGTGATTTGAATGAACTTCATTTTTAGGTGTTTATGATCCCTATAGTCATTTTTGGTTGGTTTTTTGTTACATGACTCACAAGAAAACTGGAATTTGTTATTTTAGGTAAAATCTTAAAATGCGATGTTTTGAACCTATAACTTAGGAAAGTAGATAGAGAAGTTTTTTTCTGCTGAGGCATGTTCAAGGTTGCCCTTGGAAGAAAAAGCAAGGGATCTAAATTATCAGGTATAGGAAGCCAAATATTTTAAAGCTGTAATTCAATGTTGTATGGATCCTCTAATATCTGCTGTTTTTTATTTATTCAATAAATTTTATAATTTCTTTCTTCCATTTTAATTCATTTTGTTTTAACTTTAGTTTCCATGAATAATAATTAGATGAGGACCCTGAAAACTTCCAAAAACTTGCTCAAAGCTATGTTCAAGTGGGAGAGATGGATGATGTGGTGATGAATTTGTCAGAAGCTTCTAGTTTAAATGGTAGAGCTTCATTGTTTTTGTTTTCAATAATATGTATTGCTTTTTTTATTTAAATGAATTAAGCTCAAAAGCTTTTCACAAGCTTATACTGAAGGAATGTGGAAAATAATACAAAATCGCTCCAAAATAAATGTTTTTTCAAGATAGAAGTCTATTTTTTACATTTTTTGCTTATAAAGTGAATTCTGATTTTGTTGTATTATATATAAGACTATCATTGTTATGTTCCAAACAATTTAACTAAACAGGGCAAAATTGTCATTTTTCCAGAAACAGCTGCCCCACAGCCGTTTTCACACAGCTGCAACAAACAACCAGCCAGCTTCCCCGCAGCAGCTTCCCTACAACAGCTTCCTAGGGTAGCGCAGTTACAGCTAAAAAGCTAGAAAGCTGCAGCTGCGCCAAACAAAGCCTAAATTTTAGAAAACATGTTTTGAAAATTAAACGTGATAAAAACAACAAGAAAAGAAAATAAATCTATTGAGTTGATTCTCTCAATTTCGAGGTCTCTTACTCTTTGCTCGCACAGTACGACTATTTTTGTCTACATTAACTCTTCACATCCTTGTGAAATTTCACATTCTACATAAAACCTCACAAAATTTTACACATTTTCCTCAACAATGTCAGCCATTTCCACAGGACACATATCTATGAGTTCAGCACTATAAATTCTCTATTAACTTTCAATTCTCATTTTGGAAGCAGTCTTTAACTTCTGATTCCCTCCTTTCAAGGTCGGTCCTTAACTTCCAATCCTCTTTTTGAGATTGATTCTTAACTTTCAATTCTCATTTTGGAAGCAGTCTTTAAATTCTGATTCCGTCTTTTCAAGGTCGGTCCTTAATTTCCGATCCTCTTTTTTAGATTGATTCTTAACTTTCAATTCTCATTTTGGAATCATTCCTTAACTTCTGGTTCCCTCTGTTTGAGGTCGGTCCTTAACTTTTGATCCTCTTTTTGAAATTGATCCTTAACTTTCAATTCTCTTTTTAAAATTAGTCTTTAACTTCTAATTCCCTTTAAGGAAGGTCCTTAACTTCCGATCCTTTTTTTGAGATTGATCCTTAACTATCAATTCTCATTTTGGAATCAGTCCTTAACTTCTGATTCCCTTCTTTCGAGGTTGGTCCTTGAATTTCAATCCTCATTTTGAGATTGATCCTTAACCTTCAATTCTCATTTTGGAATCAGTCCTTAATTTCTGATGCCCTCCTTTCGAGGTCGATCCTTGACTTCAGATCCTCTTTTTGAGATTGATCCTTAAATTTCAATTCTCATTTTGGAATCAGTACTTAACTTCTGATTTCCCCTTCCTTACGAGGTCGGTCCTTATCTTTTGATCCTCTTTTTGATGTTGATCTCTAACTTTCAATTCTCATTTTGGAATCAGTCCTTGACTTCTAATTCCCTCCTTTCAAGGTCGGTCCCTAACTTCCGACTCTCACTTGAGATTGATACTTAACTTTCAATTCTCATTTTGGAATCAGTCTTTAACTTCTGATTCCCTCATCTCGAGGACGGTCCTTAACTTCTGATCCTTTTTTTGAGTTTGATCCTTAACTTTCAATTCTCATTTTGGAATTAGTCCTTAACTTCTGATTCCCTCCTTTTGAGGTCAATGCTTAACTTCTGATCCTCTTTTTAAGATTGACCCTTAACTTTCAATTCTCATTTTGGAATCAGTCCTTAACCTCTGATTCCCTTCTTTTGTGGTCAGTCCTTAACATCCAATCCTCTTTTTTAGATTGATCGTTAAATTTCAATTCTCATTTTGGAATCAGTCCTTAACTTCTGATTCCCCATCCTTTTGAGGTTGATCCTTAACTTCTGATCCTCTTTTTGAGATTGATTTTTAACTTTCAATTCTCATTTTGAAATCAGTCCTTAACTTCTAATTCCCCCCTCTTTTCGAGATCAGTCCCTAACGTCAAACTCTCTCTTGAGATTGATTCTTAACTTTTAATTCTCATTTTGGAATCAGTCCTTAACTTCTGATTCCTTCCTTTTCAGGTCGGTCCCTAACTTCGAACTCTCTCTTGAGATTGATCATTAACTTTTAATTCTCAGTTTGGAATCAGTCCTTAACTTCTGATTCTCACCTCTTTTTGAGGTTAGTCCCTAACTTCAGACTCTCTCTTGTGATTGATCCTTAACTTTCAATTCTTATTTTGGAATTAGTCCTTAAGCTCTGATTCCCTTCTTTCGAGCCTGGTACCTAAAATTCTGACTCCCTTTTGGAATCAATACATAAATTTTAATTCCCACCCTGGGGTCAGCACATACATATTGATTCTCATCCTCTATGAATACCTCAAACTTGATAACTCAAATCCACTCTCCAATCCTAAGTGAGAGTTCCTACTTCTTGATTTTGAACAAATATTCACCTGCTAATTCCCCAGTAGAAACAAATAGCAAACAAAAATCTACACCTTAGTCTATTGACTTAGGAGTCTATGTTTGTTTTGTTGATCTCGTCGGTCAACGCCAATACACGCAGTGTGCTTGCCCAGAGCACCACACCTATTTGGGGTCCATTTTTTGACCTCACTTTCTATTGAGGTTTAGTTTTCCTCTTTAGTAGCCTAATGTCTAGCCAAAGGAATCTCTTGTTGACTATTCCTAGAAAACTAGAAAAGAATCCCTCACCATTAGAAATTCTACACTCCTTGCTCAACTTGAAGCTCTACATATTGGTCATAACCTCTAGCACTTAGTAGATGGGGTCACTATGAGGGAGCTCAAGGAGAGTTCCCATAGAACGGTTGAACCTCTGGGGTTTTTCTAGAGCTAAGGCACTCACTTGCACTAACCCTCACCCACAATCACACACAACCCTAAACTCAAAAATTTACTAGCTTTGGTCCCTTGATCTTTTGGTAAACACATGTAGATGGTCCCCTAAACCCACCAGCCCCGGGCTAGGGTTTAGATAGGACAAATACATAGAGATTTAGTTCCCAAATTGTACCAAAATAACCAGTTTGGCATTTTGACTCCTAAATCCACCCAAATTACCTAAATACCCTTGGAGCCCTAAATTTGGCTTAAATTCTCAAATTCACCCAAAATACCCAAAATTGTTTAAAAATCATTTCAAGCCTTTTTAAAATACCCAAATTACCCAAAACTAACATAAAATGCCAAATTTACCAAAATACCCCAAAAATTGCCAAAATTACAAAAATGTCATTGGCACCCCAAACTTTCCCAAAACCTCCAAAATCACCCCAAATGTCTCAAAATCCCATTTTTACCCCTCCCATTTTTACCAATTTGATCATAATGACCAAAACCCCTAAATTGCCTTTAAAGACCCAATTTCCCCAAATTTACCTCAACTGCCCATCAATTTGGTCCCAATTTCCCCCAATTTCAATCTTAAACTCAAATTCACCTTTAATATGACCAATTTAAACCAAATCCAAGCTCAATTGGCCCATTCTTCGAGCCCAATTTTGATCACCCCCAATTTTGTCTACATGACTTAATCTCACCAAATTGAACCCCAGAACCAACTAAATTTGCCATAATTTATGTTGAAAACTCTTCATAACATTCCTACACATCAATATTAACCTTCAATTGGACTTGGCAAGGCCTCATTTTCATTTAATTTTGACCTAAGTCCAAAATCCCCAAATTTGCCCCAAATTAGCCATATCTCCAAATTTCACCAAACTGAATGCCCTAACCAAAAATTGGCACCCAATTTATGTTGAAAACACTTCATAATGTTTTAATTGACCATTTTCAACAATCAATTTGGACTTATCCCAAGCTTAGCTCAATCTAGACCCAAGTCTAGCCCAACATGCCCAAAGTGACAAAAAATTCCAAAATCCTTCAAATTGAACCCCCAATTGAACTCAAAATCATTTAAATCATTCTCTAAAAATCTTTATTACAATCATCTACATAATATTTATCAATCATTTGGGCCAATTTACATGGCTAGCCCAACCTAAACCCAACATCTAGCCATCTTGACCCACATGAAGCCATGCACCAAAACTTCCCTAGCCACCTTAAAGCCACCAACTTTATGACTCCACAACCACTATTTTCCTCCTAAGGACTAGGCTAAACCACCCTAAATCCACCAAAGCATTTTATGGACCAATGGGTCCCCAAATTAAGGGATTCATTCCCTTTTTGAGGCCATAACCACAAAATATCCTCCATTATTGATTACTATAGGGAGTTAACCATCATTAGCCACCACTGACCCTCCTGAGCCAGGAGGTGAGCACTTCCTGGCCAGCCAACCACCTTGGTGGCCGGAAAATGGTCAAACCTTGAGCCACCACCCATAAATTCAACCCAATTTAAACCTAGTGTCCAAATAAGCCCAACTACTCGTTAGGGCCTCTCTGCTCTCCACATAAGAAATATTTTCCACCCTCAAATTGGCCCTGGCAGCCAACCTAAGAAATTTTATTTAAAGCTCACCTCCATGGCCAATAGGGGAGAGCTAAAAATTTTCTAAGAAAAGTCTGTCAAATTTCTTTCAGAGACTCCTTATGACCTCCTCAGTTCAAGCCCACCATTTTCCCTCTCTAGTTCCCTCTGTGAGAGTTCAATTTTGAGCTCAAGGTTTCAATCAAAACTAAGATATATTTCCCCACATCTCTACACTAAACCAAACCTCAATTAATTGTGCACATACCATCCCCATAGTGAGAGGAGTTGATCCTCAACAAAAGCCCCCTCTCAAACAGCCTCTAACCTAGCTCTAGACCAACACCTGAAATCGAGCTTTATTGAATTCATACCTAGACCATTCACCAAGGCTTTTGGACTTCATCTAGAGGTTCGTTGGGACCAATCAAAGCTACCACAACCATCTGATTGATGACTCTCCTCTCAGACAAAGGTATTGAAATATAACACAAAACTGAGCTTGTTTTGACCCTCCATATGTATTTATTATATTTCATACAATATAACCCATATAGATAGGCTCGTCTTGAGTAGATGAAGCTTCAGGAACAAACCTCATGAGATTTGGTTGAGTCTAGAGGGTGATCTTAAGCTTTTAGTGTGGACGGTTCTCGGGTTAGCTTACTTGGGGACGATGACGGAGAGCCATCCGATCCCGCATTTATCTCGTCAATGGATGAGATCTAGTCGGATAAACTCTTAATGTGTGAACCGCGAGCCATGTGGCATGTCAAGGTGGAAAGCGCAGCGAATGGGAGTGTGTCGTGTCACCGTTTGGAGCTGACTAGGATCTAGTTGCGTGTTCAAGTTGAAAAATAGGGTTTTTTTTGTTTATTTAAATGACCGACTTTCAAAAATTCATATATTGGTGTAGAAAAATCACAAAAATAAAATAAAAGTTATCCTAGTCCTAAGTGAACATAAGAGAACAATGTGGAAATGTTTTGAAATTTATTTGATGAATATGTTGTTTTTAATTAATTAAATATTGTTTTGAGTATTTTAACTCTTCATGAATGAAGAAATTTCACCATGACTTGATATTTTGGCATGATTTGACAAATATGAAGTGATAGAGCCTTAGGGGCAAAAGTGTAATTTTGGAAATTTAGCCTTAATTAACATTTAAGCTTAATTCAAGAAAGGGAAATGGGTAATCTTTGATCCAAATTAACATATTTGGATGACTGAAACATAAAGAATTAATTGGTAGAAACTAATCTCATTTTTCTCAATTGAAAGATAAATTTGTATTTTCCCAAGTTATCAAAATTTGGAAGTCTACCAAATCGAATGATCCTAGACTTAGGGGTATGGTTTTGGGTGTTAATAACTCATTAATTTAATACCCACATTTTGATGTTCAAACAACATTCAAATGTTTTGATAATGAATTATTACCACTTAAAATTCAAACTTCTTTTAAAAAAAATGACTAAGACATCTATCAAGATCTTAAGGGTTTGGTTGTGACTTAAATTAAATCAAATTTGGTTAAATGAAGATTAGAAAAGTGAATAAAAATTAAACACCTTAGAAGCACTACAAGCCCAAGTTAAAACCAAAATTGGCTAAGTGTCTTAATAACACTAACTGGCCCCTTTAAGGATCTCCCCCTACATAATCCTCAAATTAAATGAAAAATGATGATTACCCTACTCTTAGGGATAATTGAAACATCAGTGTTCACTGAGCATTAGAAATATTTATAGGATGGATTATTAAGCAACATAATAAGTTTAAATGAGCTCAAAACTTTTCACCAGGCGGTGAGGGGGAAGCATGGACCTGCTTTTTCTCCTGACCTGTTAGATACCTCGGAGGTCTACTAAACTCACTATGTCTCGCTTAATAAGGTCATCCTTAATTGAATTAATAGGGGTTTACCAAGATATGATTTATGATTTGGTAAATCACCATAACCTTATTTTTCCACTTTACATAAAATGCCCTTACATGCATTTTTTGAGTTTCAGTTGGAGATGACGAGAAGACTATCCAGGTACACTTTTATTGTGATTTATTTACCTGCATTTTTAGTTTCCCGTACTTTACTTTTTAGCATGTTATTGTACTCACTCACCTGCATGTATAACCAAAATACGAACTTGCATGTTAAACAACGATGTCACCCTGCTTGAAAACCAAAACTACAAGTATAGCCACAAAACCAAAACCAAAACCAAAATTAAAATCAACAAAGATAAAATTCACCGCCATATTATTTAAAATATAAGATAACTCAAAATTTAATCACAAACATCACAAAAACAACAACTACAACTAAATTAAGACATCTCTATCGGACGATCAGGAACCCCTCTAAGGAGGTAACCTACGATTGCTAACGAGGCTTCTCACAGTCTAAATGAAAGTATGGAACTCATTATGTTGAGTTTAGTAAATTCATTTGGACTAAGTGAATCTAATAGAAAATAGTGATACTGGAATGAGAGAACCATAGGATCCTAACTGGTGTCGTTCTAATCAACTTTAACATGCCCCAGAATATTTAAAAAACTACAACAATAGGGTCATCTGATTTGACATCATAACATGTCACACTTGAAAACTTAAACTCACTACGAAGAGGAGCTTAGAGCTAGCATGGTAGGCAGCACGACCATCTTCAACAGCAAAACATGTCTTCCTCAGCTAAACTAATTTTCTTCCTTAGAATTAAATAATAAATCCATAGAACTTCGAGGTAGTTTGATTATGCAATGTAAATCCTCAGCTTATCTTTAGGCCTTTGTATGGCTCTGCTATACAATATGAGCCCTAACTTGTCTTAGGATTCTGAAGTTGTCGTTCGTCACGACCTAAATCCTCACATCTAAGCCCTAAATAAATAAAATTGGCAGGATGAAACATTTAAATAATTTCTCCTCAAAACTAAAGTCAAACCATACAATAGCTTGGGAAATCATCGAGGTTCTCCTCTGGATATATGACATCCCCTAATTTTTCCTCCTTAGGACTCAATAACAAAATGCTCCAAATTTTAGTCATTCCCCTTTCACACCTCTTTGTCCGGTTTCGTTAAAAATTCATATCCTTTTGAACTCCTTGAAGATAATATTCCCTAATTTTTATCAAGAGTTTTTTTAGGTGACTTCGGATATCTAAGATTTAATTAAATAGAGGGGCTTGCTCTTATAGGATGCTTGTCCGAACCCAGCTTAATATAAATCATATTTAATTCTTCATATTATATAGGGGAATTGGTCGACAAAAAAATGGTTTCACATACCAAAAGGGTGTCATATATTTCTTAGTTTATTTGATCGAGCCTCTTCCTCAAGTCTTGTGTTTATCTTTCGAGACAAATACATGATTTGAGGTATAACGCTCTTTCATTTAAACTATGAAAGATATGGGATCAGTTTGATTTCATATTTTTCTGAATTATATATATATATATATATATATATATATATATATATATATATATATATATATATATATATATATATATATATATATATATATATATATATATATATATATATA
>JXCR01148592.1:134163-158867 GCA_002079205.1 Phalaenopsis hybrid cultivar | reverse complement strand
TTTTATCAAGTCTTATACTTTAAAAAGATCAAATGTAGAACCAATTTTTGATTAGGCACTAATCGTCAAGCTTCTCCTCCCTTACATTTCTTTTCTTTTTTTTTTCTTTTTTTTTCTTTTTCTTTTTCTTTTTCTTGCAAGGATTACTATATGTTTAGGCCTTTAATGATTTTGAATTCCACTTCTCATTTCCTAAAGTAAAGTCTTGATATAATACTTTTACTTATAGATATAATAATAGTTTTGAAAATCATTTTAATAAAATAAATTTAGGTATTAGGAATAAAAGTCTAAATTATCTAAATTTTTCAAAAATACAATTTTTCTTACTAAAGATAGTCACTTATATTAATCATTTTCTATACTAAAAATTTTAACTTAAAGTTTTTCTTCATTACTTAAAATTTTAACTAAATTTTCTTACTTTTTCTAAAATGAAATTTTACTTCCCTAATATAACTTCGATACATAATCTATTTCTTTCCTCATTTATAAAATCAAATTTTACTTCCCTAATATAACTTCATATACATAATCATTTTTTTTAAATCAAATTCACTTGTAGTACATTTGAGAACAAATAAAATTCCAGTTTTGAAAATATTTTTCACCCCCCAAACTTAAATTTTTAACAGATTAAACAGTTTAGCATCAGATAATAATATAGGCAGGAAATGAAAATTGAAATAACATGCTAACATGAATTTTTATATCCTAATTATACATATATAAAACTAAAGATATGAGTAAAATTAATTTTTGATCAAATTTTCTATATTTTATTTTAGTTTAACATGTAGAAATTCAATAGACTTCTAAATAGTGGGTATAAAAGAAAACAACACACTAAAATGATAAAAGAAAATTGCAAGGTAACAGTTTCTAAATTTCAAGTTTAAGATCTAAGCTAGCAAGATTTTCTACTTTATAACAAATATGAAATTAAGTTAAGTTCTAAACTAACAAAATCACAGTACTAAATACAAAACCACAGTTACTACCCTAAAATTTAAAAAAAATACATTAACTACCACAAACATCATAATAATATTAAAACATAAACGTCCAAAACACAACATAGTCCAAAACAACACACAGGTGCAAAGGTAGCAAGCTCAGACCACATAGTTCACATCATATTACAATCATAAGATGAATCTCTCAGCTCTACTCTTCATCCTCAGACTCATCGCTGTACCATTTTTCTGCAGGCTCATAATCAAAATATCAAGGATATGGAGGAAATTGCAGTCCTGGTTCACATGCTTTCCAAAGATAAGTGGAATTTATCTTCATAATCACTCTTCCTTCTATATAACTATTAGTATGATTTGCAAAACACTCTAAGTTTTATACCTTATCAATGGTAAAATTGATATTGTCCATCATCTTCTGCAATAACTCATCTTGAGTCTTGGTATCACCTCTAGATGTAGAAGCACGAGAAGTAGATGGTCGTGATGAAGATGCGGCAGAGGTAGATGTAGCAGACGTCTCTAATACATAGCTCCTAGAAAATCCTCCTCTCCAGCCAAAAATTGAATGCTCAGAATAAGTCTTCACATTCACCTTTGTAATGGGCTTTAGAGGTAACAGAACTTCTGCCCAACTATCATACTTCACTCTAGCCTGCTTGCATAATGAAAATATCAAGGAAGCAAATCTCAAACCTACAGTAGTAGTAGCAGTAGCTGAACTGATGTTAGTGTGATATATCAAAGCCCCTATGTTGATGGGCTTTACCTCTTGAATACAATAATTCAATGTTTCTCTCTCTCTGTTCACTTCACTGAGATGATTGGTCGGAAGCAGACGAGCAGAAATGAAATAGTGTCAGGCCTTTGAATGTGCACATAACTTTGAAGTTGGGAAATTTACTCTCCTCTCATTGGTTATCATCTAAAGTCCTCTCCCAATAGTTAAATATGAAATAATCTTGTCTAAGTCCGCTTCAATAGGACTATAACTAGCATAAAAATATAAAGTCTCCAGTGGTAAATGGTAAAACAAGATGATTAGCTCTAGAGTAAAAGGAACCAACTTCCCTCTAACCATAACTCAATCGTCTTCAGCCTCTGGGAGATTTGCATAAAACTCCCTCACCACAGAAATCACTGTGATGGCAGAGAAACAACAGAATTGTTCCCACTATCGGCGGACTATCAGGTCTTCTACCTCTCCACCTGGACTCTTGAGACATCCCTCCTGAATCAATTTTTGTGACTGTAGAGCGTCAGTATATCGATCCTGAGCTTTTGAACTGACAAACTTGCTCAAATCAAATGTGCTCTTTCCTCTACTCCTTTTCATTCTTGGTGTCATTCTAAAATTTTGATAAATTCCAAAAATAACTTTAAAAATCAAGTTTAAATCACTAAACTAAACTTCTAAAAGCACTAACTAAACTTCCTAAGCAATTTCTATAGATTTTTCTTCACTTTTCACCATGAATAGTAAATTTTTTAAATCTTCCAAATGTGCTTAAAATATATGGTGAAAATCCAAATTTTTTGCATATAAGTAAAGCTCTTACCTTAAGGAACTTGGATCTAGCAAATCCCACTCGATTTCACCAAGAAATCTTCAAATTTAACTTGCTGTAGCCCTCAAAATCATGACTTTGAGTTGGGGAAGATGATAGGAGGTGTTAAAAATGGTAATTTTGGACTTAAAATTCACTGTTAACCGTTCACAAACCAGTTTTCATGAACCGGCGCTTAAGCGTGGGTAAGTGGCACTTAGGCGTCTGCCTCTCGGGTTAGCTCACGCATAAGCACGAGATGTGGCGCTTAGGTGCCAATGCACAATTTTTGAAATTTTTTATTTTAAATAAAATGCACTATTAGCCTAAGTAAACCACGCCTAAATGGTCTCATAGCACTTAAATGACTATTTTCACTTCCTATAACTCCCTTCTCTCTCGAATTTCTTTTAATAATTAATTCAATTTGAGGCTAAAAATAACACAAATTTTCACAAAAATAAACTTATATTAATTTACAAACAAGTAAAAACACATTTAACACTTAGTTCTCTCTCCAAATAGTCTTGGATGAGAAAAATTTCTTAAGCACAAAACACTTAACACACATTTACAATTAAACACATAAGTGACACAAACACTAAACACAAAACATAAACACTAACATAATTAAAAACATGACTCCAAACACACAATTCCTAACACTTAACTTAATGCCACTCTTCATTAGAATGAAAGAATTATTATCTTTCAGTAGTCTCTCGAGGAATATAGAGTTGATAAAACGGACGGTGGTGATGAGCTCTAATACTATCATCTTCGATTCACTTCTGCTTAAGGAACATCGCCTTATCCACTTCCTATATATAACTAGCATGGCTGAATTGCATCTTAAATTGCCACGCAATATGTTTTAGATGAGCATGCAATTCAATCACCTAAGTCTCTAATACAAATATAGTATTCTCCATCTGGTTGATCTTCTCTGATATTCCTTCAATACTAACGGCTAAGAAACTATTATACATCTCCTGTGCACTTTGACTAATGAAATTATTCTACATGGCTTCTTCCTTCTTCTTGAAATTCATCTCCCATGAAGACATTTTCTCTAAATCTCTCTCTTTCTTAGACTCTTAGGGCTAAAAATAATCCGGGGTGAAATTTCTTCACAAACCCCCTTATATTTATAGGCATAATCCCCCCTCATAACTTCTAGGCACGACTAGAAACTGCCACGACACGTTTATTCCAACTAAATTGCAGTTATACCTTATAGAAATTGAAATTTGCACATGTGATTAAAATGTCGTGCTTAAGCGCCGAATCTGGCTCTTAAGCGCTAGTGCACATTTCTGCACCAGTCAACTTAACATCCAAATTCTTATTCTAACATGTCTAGGTCACCAAATAAAGTCTAAAAATCATTACTAGCACATAATAAACTCAAAAATACTACCCCAAATTTCTTAATCAGACTCAAAACAACAATCAAAGCAAAAACACATTGATAACTATGGGTTGTCTCCCACAAAGCACTTGGTTTTACGTCGTCAGCCTGAGGTAACCAGTGCTCATTCTAGTTGACCCAACATCATTCCATCACTATATTTTTGTTGATCCCATATATAATAAGATTTTAATCTATGTCTATTAACTTTAAAAATTTTCTCAGAATTAGGATCTTTAATATCCACAACTCTATAAGGATAAATTTTTATCACAACAAATGAGCCCATCCATCTGAACTTAAGTTTGCCTGGAAATAATCTTAACCTTGCATTATATAGCAAAAATTGTTGCCCTGGTAGGAAATTTTTAGTAAGAATCTCTTGATCATGCTACATTTTCATCTTTTCTTTATAAACCTTAGCACTCTCATAAGATTCATTTCTTTTCTTTTCAAGCTCATTTAATTGTAACAATCTTTTCTCACTAGCATCTTTCAAATTATAATTGAACTCTTTAATTCATTTAATTGCAATAATCTTTTCTCACCAGCATCTTTCAAATTATAATTGAACTCTTTAATTATTTTAATTGTAACAATCTTTTTTCACCAGCATCTTTTAAATTATAATTGAACTCTTTAATAGCCTAATATGTTGTATGCTCAACTTCAACATGTAAGTGACAAGTTTTCCCAAATATTAGCCTATATGGGGACATTCTTATACGAGTTCTATATGCAATCTATAAGCTCACAAAGGATAGTCAAGTTTGACTGACCAATTCATTTTTGTTGGATTCATAGATTTTTCCATAATTCTTTTAATTTCCTGATTGGATAATTCAGCCAAACCACTTGTCTAAGGATGATAAGCAATAACAATCCTATGATTTATATGATATTTCTTTAGTAAATTCTCCATAATGGCATTTAAGAAATGAGTTCCTCAATCAATAATGATAACTCTCGGCATCCTAAATCTACAAAAAATGTTCGTTTTCAAAAATTTTGCAACACTTTGAGCATCACATCGAGGTAAAGCAACAGCTTCTATCCATTTGGATACATAGTCCACTGCTAATAGAATATATAAATTTTTCATCACATCGAGGTAAAGCAACAACTTCTATCCATTTGGATACATAGTCCACTGTTAACAGATTATATAAATTTTTGAAAGATAGTATAAATGGTCCCATGAAATCTAATCCCCAAACATCAAACACTTCAACTTCTAGCATATAATTAAAGGGCATCTCATTTCTTCTAGAAATATTACCTACTCTTTAACATCTATCACAAGTTTTGATATGAGCATTAACATCTCTAAAAATTGGAGGCCAATAAAATCTAGATTGTAGAATTTTGTATGTTGTTTTATCAACACCAAAGTGTCCCCCAAAATTGAAATTATGAATTTTTTGGATAATTTCATAAGTTTCTTCAAAGGGTACACATCTTCGAATGATCAGATTCTTTCCTTGTTTATATAAATATGGGTCATCCAAAAAATAAGTCTTAGCTTCACAAATAAATTTCCTCATTTGTCGGTATGTCATTCCATAGGGATTAAGATCACTGACAATATAGTTCACAATGTCGGCATACCGCGGAACATACCACTCATTTATAGTGAACAATTTTTCATCTAGAAAAGGTTCATTAATTTCTTTTTCAAAACAGAGTGGTTTTTTTAATTCAAGCCTGGACAAATGATCAGCAATTTGATTTTTAGTTCCCTTCCGATCTACTATTTCAAAATTACATTCTTGTAAAAGAAGAATCCATCTTATAAGTCTCAGTTTAGTATCCTTCTTTTTTATTAAGTACTTAATAGCAGAATGATCAGTATGCACTATACAATGAGTTTTAAAAATTTATCAAAGGCATATACTATTGCTAATAACTCTTTTTCAATTATTGTATAATTAATTTTAGTTTCATTAAGAGTTTTACTAGCATAGTAAATAACTTTGAAAATTGTACCATATCTTTGTCCTAAAATAGCTCCAATAGCATTATCACTTGCATCACACATAAGTTCAAAAAGCTTTTCCCAATTAGGTGAAATTATGTCCAATATCATAATCACTTGCATCACACATAAGTTCAAAAGGTTTTTCCCAATTTGGTGAAACTATGTATTGGTACAGCGATTAATTTTTCTTTTAATAATTTAAAAGCTTTTAGGCATTCCTCATCAAAATTAAAAATTGTATCTTTCTCCAGTAAATGGCATAAAGTCTTAGCAATCTTAGAAAAGTCCTTAATATATCGCCTGTAGAATCCAACATGTCCTAAAAAATTCCTAATTTTCCTTTCATTTGTTAGATAAGGCAAATTAGCGATCACTTGAATTTTAGCAGGATCTACTTCCATACCACTTTCTGATATTTGATGACCTAATACAATTCTTCCAGCAACCATAAATCTGCATGTTTCCAAATTAAGGACTAAATTTGTTTCTTCACAGCGCTTAAGAACTTTAGATAAATGTTCTAAACATGAGTCAAATGAATTTCCAAACACGAAGAAGTCATCCATAAAGACTTCAATCCCTTTTTTAATTAAATCACAAAAATTGCCATCATACATCTTTGAAATGTAGGAGGGGCATTACATAAACCAAAGGGCATTCTTCTAAAAGAAAAAGTACCATAAGGGCTAGTAAATATTGTTTTCTCTTTATCCTCCGGAGATATTTGAATTTGGTGATAACTGATATATCCATCCAGAAAAAAAAGTATTTATGACTAGCTAGTCTATCCATCATTTGATTTAGAAAGGGTAGTGGAAAATGAACTTTCCTAGTGGCAAGATTTAATTTTCTATAATCAATTGATATTCGTCACCCTGTAACTTGTCTAGTAGGTATTAACTCATTGTGCTCATTCATAGTTACAGTTACTCCTCGTTTCATAGGAACACAGTGAATTGGACTAACTCGTGTACTATCTGAAATAGGGTAGATAATTCCAACATCTAACCACTTTAAAATTTCTTTCTTAACAACTTCTTTCATAACAGGATTTAATCTTCTTTGTGGATCAGCCCTGGGTTTGTAGTTTTCTTCCAGATAAATTCTATGCATACAAACTGAAGGACTGATTCCTTCAATATCAACAATTGTCCATCCAAAGGATTTCTTAAAATTTTTTAGAATTTTCATCAGATTTTTTTCTTCTTCCTTTGTTAACTTTGAGAAAATTATGAAAAGGTAAAGTAGAGGAATCTCCTAAAAAGGCATATTTTAAATGTTTAGGAAGAAATTTCAACCCAATTTCTGGAGGTTTTTCAATAGATGGACAAAATGATTTGACTTTGTCTATTATGTCCAAAATTTTAAAACTTTCATGAACATAAATTGAATCTTCCTTAAAAAGGTTTACACATTGATCTAATTCCTCTTCTTGCTCATGTTCCAAATCTTTTTCTTCATTTTTTTCTTCATAAGTAGTCTTGAAATGACATTCACTCAGACATCTTATAACATCCATTCTATAGCATTCATCTTCTTTACCTTTTGCAGGGTATTTCAATTATTTTGAAATGTTAAAAGTAACAGTTTGTTCATTAACATGCATTGTTAATTCCCTTTTTTGCACATCTATCATTGCTCTTCATGTGGCTAAGAAAGGTCTCCCCAAAATTATAGGTATCTTATTATCTTCCTCCATATCTAGCATAATGAAATCAAAAGGAAAGATAAATTGATCCACTTTCACTAGAAAATCTTCTATAACACCTTTAGGATAGGTTATTGAACGATGTGCTAACTGCAGAGTTACAATATTAGGGGTTATTACTCTTAATCCCAATCTTTTGAATATTGATAATGACATAAGGTTAATGCTTGCACCTAAATCACATAAAGCTTTCCTATAAAATCTATCTTCTAGTGCACATGGAGTTGTAAAGCTACCAGGATCTTTAAACTTTTCAGAAAGTTTCATCTAAATTATAGCACTACACTCCTCACTAAGTGCAACAGTCTCATTATCTTCAAACTTCTATTTTCTGTTGAGAATATCCTTCATAAACTTTACATAGCTTGGCATTTGTTCTAAGGCTTCAATAAATAGAATATTGATTGTAAGCTTCTTAAATGTTTCCATAAATTTTGAAAATTGCTTATCCAACTTCTGTTATCGAAGTTTCTAAGGAAATGGAGGTGGTGGTTTTTCTAAATTAATTTTTGACGGAAATAGGTCTTTCAGAATCTTTCAGAGCGTCCTCTTTTGATTCTTCAATTTCTTCTCTCTCTGCTTCAATCTCTTTTTGAACCTACCTTCCAACTCTCTTCTGCTTCTAAGTTGTACGGCTTTAACTTGTTCTTTATCCTGGTCTTTTGTATTTGATTTAGTATTACTAGGAAGTGTTCCTTGGGATCTATTACTTAATGAACTTGTAATTTGCTTCTAATTGTAGCTCATTGACTTTGTAACTGATTACCCATTTGTAACACCACTTCTTCTATAACAACTTCTTATTCTTAAATTGTGTATTACTGTTAATTCTTGGAGGATAAGTAGATCTATAATTATTATCCCCTTGGTTGTTCCAATATCCCAATGAGTTTACTTGTTTGTTCCACCATTGCTGATTATTACCACCTGAATTATTATTCCAGTTAAATTTGGGATGGTTCTTCCAACCTGGGTTATAATAATTGGAATATGGGTTATTCTACTTACTATTTATGGCATTCAAAGTCTCTAATGATGTTTGAGAAGCTACAATTTGACCTAATGAATTCTCTTCAATCATGGAATTTGGTTGAGAAAAATTCAATCCAAATTGGTCTAACTTCCTTGAAATTGCAGCAACTTGATTTGCTAACATAGTAAATGCATCAGTTTCATGAATATTGTCTACTTTCTTTAAATTGGTCTAACTTCCTTGAAATTGCAGCAACTTGATTTGCTAACATGGTAAATGCATCAGACATTTGGCTTAATGAATTCTCTTCAATCATGGAAATTGGTTGAGAAAAATTCATTCCAAATTGGCTTTGACCTAATGAATTCTCTTTAATCATGGAAATTGGTTGAGAAAAATTCATTCCAAATTGGTTAACTTCTTTGAAATTATCAGGCCTAATGAATTTTCTTCAATCATGGAGATTGGTTGAGAAAAATTCATTCCAAATTGGTCTGACTTCCTTGAAATTGCATCAACTTGATTTTGCTAACATAGTAAATGCATCAGTTTCATGAATATTATTGGATTCACCCTCTCAGAAGGCCATTGAAAATTATTGGTAGCCATCTCTTCAATTAAAGCAAAAGCGTCATGAAATGATTTTGACATCAATGAACCACCAGCAACGGCAGCGATAATAGATCTAAGAAACCAATTAATCTATTATAAAATGTTTGAATTATTAACCAATCTGGTATAACATGGTGTGGAAGTTCTTTAAATCGTTCTCATGCTTCATAAATAGATTCCCCTTCAAATTGATTAAAAGATGTAATATCATTTCTAAGCTTCATAAAATAGATTCCCCTTCAAACTGATTAAAAGATGTAATATCATTTCTAAGCTTCACAGTTTTTATGGAATAGATTCCCCTTCAAACTGATTAAAAGATGTAATATCATTTCTAAGCTTCACAATTTTTTTATGGTGAAAATGTTTAGCAAGGAATTATTGTGATAATTCACCCCAAGTTCTGACAGATCTAGATGCTAACGAATTCAACCACATCTTAGCTTTATCCCTCAGTGAGAAAGGAAATAACCTAAGTCTTATGACATCATCTGAAACACCATCGTATTTAAATGCAGCACACTATTCTAGAAAGTTGGTAATATGTAAATTTGGATCTTCAGTTGGTGATCCCCCAAACTAATTATTTGATATCATTTATATAATATCAGGCTTAAGCTCAAATGAATTAGCCACTATAGTATATTTTTTAATACTACAATGAAGTTCATTATAATAGGGTTGGCATAATCTCTTAAAGGTCTAAACTCTTGATGAATTTCAGCATTTTGATTATTTCGATTTGTCATTTCTATAATTTTTTTGGATTTTTCAAGATTTTTAATTTTTTTGTTTTTTTAATTTTTCTAATAGTTCTTTCTAATTCAGAATCGTAGGTCACTAGTCCTTCAGAACCTGAACTACACATACACTAACAAAAAGTAAAATAAAATAAAACACACAAAACGAGATACAATATTTAAATTTTAAATAAGACTTTCTAAAAATAAAAATTTGCTTAGTTTTCTTTCCCGGCAACGGCGCCAAAAACTTGATCTCTGGATACTTAATGCTTATGCACAGTATATGAATAGTTCTGATAGTATTTTTCACTTATGTTTCCTTATTTTGCAACAAAGCAAAAACTTGATTCTGAAGAAAAATAAGAATTTAACTTTTTAATTTATATATATTTATATTGAAAAACTACGTAAGTATACGTACCGTTACTAAGTAATATAGGACTTATTGATTAAGACATGAATATCGAACCCACAGGGAAGATTATGCAATATGCACTTTTTAGAAAGTTTTTCTATTTTAAAAAAGATAATTACTTAAACTAAAAACAATTTTTTCAAGAATTTAAAATTTAAATATTTTTGGTATTTTTGATTTTTTAACGAAAGAGTAAAAACATAAAAAGATAACTAAAGTTTCTGTTGAAGGAACGTAATTAATATGAAAATATCTTTCTTCTTCTCATGAATCAATAATAAGTATAGAAATTATGTTGTGGAAGTATGCAAATTGTGTTGTGCCAAATAGAAGTAATAATATTCTTTACCTTTACTAGAGATGCTATAAAGAATATTGACTAATTAAAAGTTTGAATAGTTTTGAAGGCTGGCTAGGCAGGGAAGATACTAGCTCTCACTCTAGAGTTCTCTCGAATCCCTCCACCTGGGGGCTAACATTCTCATATTAGAACCTAAAACAATAAATCAAGTTGGGGGCTTTAACCTGTCACTTTCAACTCTACACCCATCAATGAATATTTCCCTATTTATTTGCACTCAATCATATGAATTACATTTTCATTCATATAACCTCATGTAATTTTTTCCAATTGTTAACTGAGACAAGACCAGCCCAGTTCTTACATGTTCTCACACTAAATTTTAACATCTGGATTGGCTAAATCAAGAAGTAAATGAAGTGCATGAATTTAAATCATCACAACTTCTTCCAACATTAAAGATCAATACTCTCCACAAATTCCGTCCAAAACTTAATTACTTATAATTTTAAGAAGAAAAATACTCAAAATCCATGGAGGAAACAAAACCACACTTTAGTTTGAAAGAAGAAATCATTGTCAAAACAACAATAAGTCTCAATTAAAACCAAAAGTAGTCTAAAATAAAAGGATAAAAAATTATCTCAAGTCCTCCACCAAACTCTTGAAGTTCCTTTGGATCTCTTCTCTTTTATAATCACTCAAAACAAAATAACAAAAAGGATAAAGTAACTAAAAATTTGTTCCTTTAAATCCCTCTAAACTAACTCCTCAGAAAAGAACTCTCAAAACTTGTCAATATTTTCAGGATTCTTTTCTTAGTCCTCTCTTCTTTCTTTTATAGTTTTCCAAGAACTGCCTCGGGATCTCTTCAAAATGTGTCTTAATTCAATGTATTTGCCCAAGAGACGCATCCTTGCATGATAATTTTCGTCCATGGTGGTTCCAACCACCTATTAAGCCAATTGGTGCCTCAAAAACCTCTTCAAAATTCGTGAAACCCAATTTTACTCTTCTAGTAACCGCCACTGGCACTTAAGCGCGGGTTCTTGGAGCTTAAGCACCGGATCTGGCTCTTAGGCGCCAAACTCTTTTGCACAATTTTTCACTTTTTCTCCAAAGTTTGATCTGTTTTCACTCATTCAAGCACTTGTTTTCATTTTTACTTGTATCTACAAGAAAAACATAAAAATACCTTCCATTAAAGTACAATATCTCAAAAATAGGTATAAAAATATATCTAAAAATACTATATATTTTAGATGTATCAATCACCCAGAGTAAAGATTCGAAATATCAGGCTAACAACATTAAACCAGGCGCTTTGTCAGAGGTAACCAGTAGTTATCTTTATAAGTATTTTAAGTTTGTTTTTTCTAATGTAAAATAAGTAATTTCATTTAATCTTATGTGCTTTGGAGACTTACATGGTAAGAAAATACATAAAAGTCTTTAACTATTGAATTGTAAACAAGGAAAGAGTGTTATTTGGATCTTAATCAAGGAGGTGCATAACTGTGCACTGGCACCTAGGCGTCAAAAATCGGCACCTATGCGCCAACTTACAAAATGCCTGACGTCTAGGCGCCTAAACCTGGTGCCTAGGCACAACAGTTAGAAAAACCGCCTGAAAGCTTTCAATTGACTGTTTTGCCTGAATTTCTTCTATATAACTCTTAAAACCAATGATTTGAAGTTAATTTAAATCAATAGAGAGGGAAAGGATCCACAAATTTTTGTTCTAATGGCATCCAACTCCAAAGGAAACTACAAATTTGGGATTTTCAACTGCAAGAAGTTCATTAGTTTTGATGCGTAGAAATTATATGATAGTAATCTTGTGAAGAAGAAATTGATCAAGGAAAGATGTTTTATTAATCGAGGTTTTAATACTCCTGGTAGTCGTGTGGAAGAGATAATCATACAAAGGTGATGGGAAGTACTATGCTACACAAATGCTGTCATATTCATTCCTGTTGTGAAGGAGTTTTATGCTAATCTTCATGGGATTAACCAGGGAGTTGCCTTTGTTTGAGGCAGTTTGGTACCTTTTACTCCTTTGAGAATTAACAATATGCTCATAATTAAGAATATTCCAATTTGTCACTATGCCAACTTTGCTCCTACAAGAGACAATCTAAATGAAGTCTTTAGATTCTTAATGGATTAAGATGGCATTTGAGAAACAAGTGATGATTATGATGTAAGTTTTCCATCTTCATTGTTAAACTCAGCCTCAAAGCTTTGATAATTCTTCATTTCAGCCAAATTACTCGCTACCACAAAACTCAGCAAAGTCTTGAAGGAGAGTTCTATCTTTATTTATTGTATTCAAACTGGAAGACCAACTGATGTGAGGTCTTTAATTATTTGATGTATTCTTAGCTTAACAGAAATTGGATCTTCTTATGGACTAGGACATCCTTATACTATATTTTTGTTTTGTAGTCAAGCACAAGTTTCTTATAAAAATTGAGAAAAAGCACTTCTTCCTTGGAAACCTATGGACCCAAATTTAAACTTTGAATGTGTGGATAATGAAGAAGTAGATGATAAAAATGTATCTATGGATCAATTGTCTAAAAATTCAACACCATTTTTACAGCCCTCAACTTCAGAGTAATTTAGCTATTATTTTAAAGAAGATTAAGATGTTGGAGAAGGAGATGATTAATATTATGAATGCAATTAACAACATTTCTGATCAATATGACCATCTGGATTGTCGAATCAAACAACAATTTGATCATACTACATTTTTTGAAGAGGCAATGATACAAATGTATAAGAAAAATGTTTGGATCGAGGATGAATCAACAGATGGATTTCCTAACCGTCCTTTCTATAACTGATATGTCCATCACCAATCTTTTGGAGATTTTAGAGAAGAAGAAAGTAATGAAGTTGAAGATGTGTAGTGGCTCGAAGTACGAAATTCTGATTTAAGAACTTTTCTATGTTGTGTTGTGTTGTATTTTATTAGTTAATGATGTTAGATTTATATGTGTTTGATGTTGGTATTTGATTTTTATTTTATAGAGCTAAGTTGTTGTGGGTGTTATTTTGACGCTGAATTATATGTCGAGGTTTCAAATATTTGTTTGTAATTTTTTGGATTTATATATAAAAAGTGAGTTATTTGTTGTTTGTGAAAATTGATAATTTGGAATTTTACTTAGTTATAAAAATTAATTTGAATTTGGGCTAATTAAAGTTTGGAAGACCTTAGTGTTCAATGCTTTTAATTAAATAAAAAAATATTTTTTTTAGAGTTGGTACCTAGGTGCCAAAATCAGCCACCTAGGCGCCTATTCGGCTGAATCGGCAAACCGTTCTAAATCATAAAAAATGCCTGATTTCCACCTTTTTTTTCTTGTGCCTTCTTCTTCTCGAAGCACATTGAGAAGCACCTTAAGGCTTCTCCATATTTAGATTTTAGGCAATTTTGAGGCAAAAAAATCTTGAATTTTTTCTTCTGTCGGTAAGAGCTTCACTTTGGCTTAGAAATTTTGATTTTTATCATGGATTTCTTCAACATTATGGAAATACCAAAAATTGATGAATTTGGAAGGATTAAGTGAAGAATCCATGGTGTGAAGTTTCTCAACATTGATTTTGATTTTAGGAGTTCAATATACCTTTATTCTGAATTTATTTGGACTTATTGTGAATTTTTAGAAATTTAATGGCACCTAAAATGAAAAATAGGAAAGGAAGGGAAGTCTTTGATGCTAAGAAATTTGTCTACATCAAGGCTCAATTTCATTACAATACTCTACTCACCTCAAGAATTTTAATTTAAGAGCATGCTTTTTTTAGACTTGGAGGAGATATAGAAAGTTTAATTGTTGACCGACATTGGGAGGACTTCTGCTACTTCGTAACGTTCGTAACGGTGGCAATTATCTCAGTGGTACGAGAATTTTTTGCCAACCTCCGATTATCAAAATTTCATTCGTCAAAAAAGTGTAGAATTTACCCCTGAAAGGATTCATGCTCTTTATCAAACTCAAGATGAGATGGATTACAAGTACTCTTCATTTGAAACTTCTGATTCAAAGCTATATGAGTTATTGCATTTTTTAAGGATGAAAGGGGAGTCTAGAAAATTAAGAATAACCGCAAGGTAAAATTTTCCGCTTCAATGTTAAATGCACACTCTAAAGCATGGCATTATTTCATTTTTCCAAGACTTCTTTCTTCCAATCATCTTAGTGAAGTGACTAAAGAGAGATCCACTCTCAAATTTTGCATTCAACAACTGAAACATATAAATATTGGCTCTCTTATTTATCAGAACATCCTCATTTCTTCTAGACGTGAGACTACTGGACTTTTAGGGTACCCTTTTTTATTTTCACTTTATGTGAAAAACCAAGAGTAGGATATGAGAGATGGGAAGAATTACTATGACCCTTAAAACCCATCAGTAAACCAAATGTGCATACTTATGAATTACATGTTGGATTAATGACTAGGGGTGGAAGGGGAGACATACCTTCTACTTCAGCTTCCAACCCTTCCACTTCTATTACTATTTCACTAGATAGTGTGATGGAGCAGTTGTCCATACATTAAGGAGATTTTTTGACACTACAAATCAGGTAAAAAGCATTGATGCTCACTTGTCCCATAATGATGAATACATGCAGAGAAGAGTTGATTTTGATATTGCTTATCACAAGGGTATAGAGAGAAGCATGAGGGGTGATCATTCTGTGGAATTTCCCAAATGCCCTAGTTTTACTCCATATCATAGTGGACATGTGGATGTTGATATAGATTTTGGTGATGAAGAAGATGATGATTGTGATGATGAGGAGTAGTTTTATCTTTATTTTTTATGAATGCAGTTTGCTTTTATGTTTATCTTAGATAGATGTAGTCTTTAGATTCTGTGTTATGGTAAACTATCATGTTAAACTTGTTATTTGTGGAACTACGTTGTTTATTTATTTTTTTTGTACTACTGCCTACTTTTAAATTTATTTCTTATGTTTAATAATATCCTTTACTTAACAAATCCTTTTGATATATCATATTTAATGAAGCTTTATGTAATGTTATACACCTGATCTTTTTAATTAGTACTTGCAGAGTTTTATGTTCAAAACCCTGTACAAGTCAGTCTTATTAATTGCATTTATTATTTTCTTCCTACCTACATTTTTGCACTATATGTTTTATTTGTTAACAAAATTAAGTTTTGGGGAAGGAATTTTTTAAAAAAAATGAGACTAAACTTTATTTGTCTTCAATAAACTATATTTTTTAATTTATTTTAACATGACCTTCTGGCATTCCATGTTAACTTTTAATAACTATATTTTTGATTTTATAAATATCATACTAGATTTAAGTAAAAATTTTTAATAATAAGGGTTAGTTCCGGAATGAAGATATTTAGTATAAGAGAATACGACTCTATTTTTGCTATTTAATGTAAAGAAAATTGTATTTTTAAAATATTAAGAGTCTTAGAGTTACATATAAGAAGAAAGAATTGAAACTATGAATTTTTTTTTTCAAAGCTAATATGCATTTATAGAGTGAAGAAATGTGAGAAGTTTTTAACTTTAGGAAGAAGATATTGAAGTTCAAAATTATTAAAGGCTATCCGAATATAATAATCCTTACATGAAAAAAGAAAAAATATATATTGAAAACAATCCTAAAAAAGCAAAATCAAAATAAAAAATAGAAAAGCAAAAAAGGAAAAATATGTGTGAGGAGAAGCTTAAGGAAATGCCTAATAAAAAATTGGCTTCACTTGAATCATCTTAAGAAAATGGGCTTAATTACATTTCTGAACTTATATTTAATAAATTAACATCCTTAATAATAGAGTTCTCATGAAATTCATTTTCATATAATTCTTCTAAGTCTCCTTAGTAAGATAATTTAAAGTTATTTTTGAAATTAATAGAAAATCAGAACTCTTAGACTTGATTACTAGATATTCTTACATTTCTAGTTTTAATTTGAGTTTTTGAAAATTTTTCTAAAGTTTTACTATTGTATGTATAAAAAAAAAACTATAGAAGTCTTTAAGTAAAGCTCACTACCATGAGTCATAATTTTTATATAGTAAAAGAGTTACTTGAGGACAAGTAACAGTTAAGTTTTGGAGATTTTGACATGTCTAAATATTTTAACTTTTATACATACATTTAATGCTTACTTTTAGTGATATTGCACTTTAAAGAAAGACATTTTCATATTTTTATTGCAGGTACACTAAGTTAGACATTTAGAGCTGAAAGGAAGCAAAAAATGACAAAATTTGGAGTCAAAAGATCACTTTTTGAAAACTTTGAACGGGCGCATATGCACTAGAATCTGGCACCTAAGTGTCAAAATACAGAGAAGGAGGCGCCAAGGCTCCAGGTTTTAGCTCCTAGGTGTCAAAGACGGTTATTTTTCCAAATACATTCAATTTGGACGAATTTTGAAGGTGTACAAAAGGAGAATCTTGAGAATTCACTCCTACATTATTTAATGGTGGGTTTTAGTGTGCATTAGTGTGCAGTGGCGTGAGAGAGAATTAGAGAGGATTTTCTCTAAGAGTTGTAAAAGGAGATGGAAAATGACAGATTTCTTATTCATTACATTTCTAAGAGAGATTTGAGTAATATTGTAAGGAGAAAAAGTGAATCAAATGAGCTTCAATGGATTTGCATGGGGGGGATTGAAATAGATTGTTTGTATTTTACTTTTCTTGTCGTGTAAACTTGTTTATATATATAAATCCATGTTTTGTTGTATCTTCCTCATGAATTATGAGTAGTTTGCTTGGTCCTTCTCCCTACAATAAGATATAGTCATGCGAAGAATCGAAATTATTTAAAAGCGTTTTAATTTCATAATTGTGATGATTCAAACTTTGATCTTCATTAACTTATCGATCTGGCTAATTGATTTGTTAAAATTTGTTGTGAAACATATGATCTGAGAGGGTTATGCTTTCTTCAACAAAGTAAGAATCACATTTGATCTCATGATTGAGAATGTTCTTCATGGGCTTAAGTGCAAATAGATAGGGAAATATATTTTGTTGGGTGCAGAATTGGAGATTTTAGGGTGACAAACTAAAATCCTCAATTTGGTCTAGAGGTTTGGAAACTAAAGCAAGATGTTAGCCCTTATGTGAGGGTAACATGCGAACGCTAAAGTTAGTGTCAGTATCTTCCTAGCCTAACCACACATTTAGAGACCAAACTCTGGATTAACCAATGTTCTTTGTCGCTCGTAAAGAGGATAATGAATAAAATTGCTCCTATTTAGCACAATATAATTTAGAAAGATTTGGATTATTCACTGACTATAACCTTATTATAAGGGGAAGGATACTTCCTTAAATTTGAACTCTACGCTTTAAAACTTAGTTTAGAGGCATTTAGATTTAACTTTTAAATTTAGAGATAAGTGTAGTAAACATAGTGTATTTAGTTGTATAAAACAAATTTTGATTGCTTTCTTTTGTAAGTTTTTATAGTTTAAATATTGTGTATTTGAGTTTTTATTATAAGAATTTCCATCTCCCTATGGGATTGATACTTAGGACTCTATTAGAACCATATATTACTTGTGCAATACATATACTTAAGTTTACATCCCAATGATTAATTAAAATTAAAAATTATTGTTGTGTTGCCTTGCATATTCTCTAGATTAATTGTCCACATATTAAACATTATATTAAGTTTTTGTGTAGCACTAGGATAGCACCTCTGGCCTTCCGCACCAGTACTCTTGAAACACATTACTAACTTGACACATACACTTGCGTTGTACAACAACAACTTATGTCTCAATAAGTTTTAGCTCATCAACGACCTGACCTTATAAATAAATGTCCAACATCTGCCTCTTCTTCAATGTGAGCTACTTCTTCTGTCTTACCCCTTCAGGCTGAGTCATTTCCTCTAGCCTCTTTGCCACCACGGGCTTCTTCACAGCTTCGTGATGGCTCTCTTCACCTTCCTTATGCATGGTAAATTTTTCTCTTTATGGGCAGACACCTCTCAGGTAGAGGGCGCACTCTGGTCATTTCTTGGTTGGTTACCTTTCTATAAGGAACTGCAATGCAAAAGTCCCAAAAGGCTTCTTTAATACATCTTTAGTAGGATTGTCCAACAATGATTTCTTGTCGCTAGCCATGGCAATTTAATCAAAATTGGTCGATCGAACTGATGCACTCTTAAGAAATGTGGGTGACTAAGACATCATAAGTGCCCTACTAAATTCTCTTGTTCTTATTATGGAAAGTAAGAGATTTGAGAAATCAAATATGTCTACCAAATATATGCCAGCATGAATCTTAAGGAGCTCATATGGATTGAAAGTCAAGCATGATTAAAGATGGCCTATAAGGGATCAATTATCACATTAACGTGAGCTCAAGAGATCCAATGTCTATCCACAACCCCCATGAAGTCGTGTTTAAAGCATGCAAAACTAAAGCTTTTCAACTCAAAGATCAAGACCAACCCAACAAGAGAAGGGATCTACCATACTTGTCAAAATAATACCATGAGTCACTTCAGAGAAGACCCTCAAGACTCACTAGGATTATTCAGGTGCTCATCACGACACCACCATAAATCCCCCAATGGCTCTCTTGTTAAAGGGGTGGGCTACCTGCCACTATGGTAATGTGCCCTCTGCCTGATATCATATTCTCATCTTGGCAACGTGATCCCATTTAAGTGGTCAACAAAAAATAGTCGGACCAAAACAACCAACTAAATGAAGTCTGGTCCTCAAAAGTCGATCGATTGCCCCTAGCCAAGCTGGTCGGTTGTCCTAAGTGGGGTCGACCAACTGACCAACATATGAAAGCCGATTGTTTTCCCTAACTTAGCTAAATCGACCAAGCCAACTTGATCAACCCAAGGGCTTACAATCTTAGGCGACCAAGCTAAAGACTATTTATTTATTTATCTATTTATTTATTTATTCACGTATTTATTTATAACCAAAATATCTTTTTGTGTACTTATTCAATCAGGGACAAACATGTAATTGCATACTTTATATGTTCTTTTGCCTATAAATAGAGAGTTATTTCTACAATAAAGGGCTAATGAATCGTTCAGCTTAATCTAGTCTTATTTCTACTCTATTGTTCTCTCTTTCTCTCCCCTTCTCTCTCATATCCCTATGATCTATTCTTTGGGTGTGACTTATAGGACAATCTTGGATTCAATAGTATTTTTATGCTAACATTTGCTATTATTTGTATATACTCTCTCTATTTTAGCGTACAAAATGAGTTTATATATTCCTTCAATATGTCCCACATTATTGGGGTGTAGTGTCTTCAGGATCAAGAGTGTGACAAATATTGAAAGATTATAATAAAAAAAATCAAGAACCTCTCGAATAAAATTGATACAAGGGTTTGTTCACACAACAAACCCTAATTAAAACAACAAGATAAAAAATGACTTAAAATTTTGATGAAATTTTTTAAATAAATTTACAAGTTTGTTATTGGAAGAAATTGATGAGTCAGAGATGATTTATTAGAGAGCATGGCTTTGGCGGAAGAAATTATTGCATACGGACACCGCATGCATCTCTGCATGCGGTGTCCGATCCTGACCGTAGATCACGGTGATCTACAGTAAGGATTATTTCTGTTTTAAGAAAAAAAATTAGATGAGGCCCACCGAAATACATCAGGACCGTANACCGAAATACATCGGGACCGTAGATGAGGTGATCTACGGTCCGGACCGCACGCAAGCTGCTTGCGGTGTCCGATCCGTATGGAATAATTTTTCCTTTGGCGGTGCGTCAATTGCCCCCAACAGTTATCAAAAAAAAAAACCAGCTACATGGGAAGACTATTTTGTCAGTGCTCAGAAAGTGACAATTTATAATATATTTTCTTATTGTATTTCTTAATTTTAAACTTAAGAAAATATTCAAATTTTTTAATTTCCATTTATTCCCACTTAGTTCGGAGTCTTGCGGCAGGATCGGCTCCTAAAAACAGAAAAAATTTACGTACATCGACGTACGTAGCGATACCTGCATCCTCCAATGGGCTCTTGACAAATCAGCACAGTCGATCCCACCGCATTCATTCAAACGCAACCCGTAGACCCGGCCCGCTCAATTATAACCAAGTTATAATCGAGTGGTACAGGAGTTGTAACTGAGCGGTTAATTACCATGGTACCGCTTGAATAACAGGCTTGTAACCTTCCAGTAACCTCAAGATGAATGAACCGTGTTTATAACCTCGCTGTAACCGAGACATAACATAGCGCCGTGTAACCTAACAAAATAAACGAGCTATAACTGATCTGTAATCGAGAGTTCATACCGCGCGTTGTAACCTAGAGTTATAACTGAGTTGTAACTGACACAGTTACTCCGCTGCATGTTGTACCGAGGCTGTGTAACTCCATGGTAACCTCTACACCCTGCCCGACCAATGTACCTTCTGTGTAACGTTTCTGTAACATCCAAAGCAAGGTTTCCCGGGTTTGTAACCTCGTTGTAATCTGCAAGAACCCTTCACAGTCACAGAGCTGTAAATTAAGTATAACCGCGTGATAATCTTCTTAAAAAAATTAGAGCACGCAAATGCGACTATTTAAGCAGTAGAAAGCTAGGGTTTACTGTTTTATTACATTTTGATGTTGAAGATGGACCACATAAGGTGGAATTTCGTCTCTGACAGGGAAGGAGACGGTATATTTTTCAGCCAACACAGAACAAGTCGATGTTAAAGTGGAGGTACATTGGTTGTATGTTTGCAGTTCTGTACTTTTTTAGAGAAACTTCTGTATTTTTTCTGTCGAGATATCTTTGTTTCGTGGTGTGTTTAGGTCTTTTTTTGGGTATTTTTGTTGGTGTGTAGCTTGTTTTGTTTTATGGTGATTTTCTTAGGTAGAGATCTTCAGTTTTTATTAAAATGTAGTCTTTTATTAGGGTGATCTTATTTGTTGTATGATTTATAAGAATATTATGGATTTGAATGTCTGTAAAGTTGTGATTTTTGTTTTGTTTGTTGTGATGTGCTAATTAGGGTTGTAGGGTAGTTTAATAGTAGTTTAATATAGTTTTATATTTGTTTGCAGTTGGATGAGGGTGAAGCTAAATGTAGAGATGAAAGTGCAAATATTTTACTTGAAACGGTTGTCCACAATGAAAAAGAAGCTTACGAAGTATATTGTGCTTACGCTCATCATATCGGATTTAGTGTCCGTAAGGAGCACGGCACGTTCTGGCCTAACTCCAAGAATCTTAAGACGAAAGACTTTGTTTGTGGGAGAGCAGGTTTCAAGAAAGAGTTGAAGGCCACACAAATTGTTAAGTACAAAAGAGCGGACACAAGAAGCAGTTGTTCGGCTATGATTCGTTACGCAGTTGATGCTGAAGGCAATTGGACAGTTAAAAAATTCATTGAGTCTCATAACCACTCCTTAGCTAACCCTGGTGATAAGCATCTGTTGTGGTCTAGTAGAAAGATAAGCGAAGTGAATGCAGAGGTTCTCAAATCGATGACACAGTCAGGAATAAGACCTAGAGATGCATTTAACTTTCTAGCCACAGAAGTTGGAGGAGTTGAGAAATTGGAGTGCACCAAGATAGATGCCTTTAATTTCATTCAAAGAGAGAGGAAATGTAGAATTGAAAACGGCGATGCCAATGCTTTATTGCAACTTTTCACAGAGAGACGTGCTGATGATATCATGTTTGAGTGGGACTTCAAAATTGATGAGAGTGGTAGGCTAAAGAGTTTTTTTTGGTGTGACGGCACTTCCAGGCATGATTATGATTGTTTTGGTGATGTTATCATTTGTGATACGAGCTACAGATTAAATAGATATAACTTGTGTTGTGCTCCTTTTGTTGATGTTAACCATAATTGGCAAAATGTTCTCTTTGGCGTTGGTTTTTTGTCAGATGAGACGATAGAGTCTTTCAAATGGCTTTTTAAAACCTTTCTCCGTATCATGGGCGACAATCATCCAATTACAATATATACAGATCAAGACCAAGCAATGGGAAAAGCCATAGAACAAATCTTGCCAAATACACGACATAGATTATATCAGTGGCACATATATAATAAGTTGCTCACAAAGGTTCACTGTGGGTTAGCGAATAAAATAATAGCTAATCTTTTTTTATAAGTGTATGAGCAAATGCGAGCNTCTTGGACTGATTTTCTAACAACTTATATAGGTATACCTGTTGAAGTTTCAAGTAGTCAAGAACCCAAGTCTTTAAATCCTTATCCAAACATATCGTCACTGCCTAATTTTCTAACACAGGTCAGCAACCTTATGAAGAAATTTGTATACATTATTTAAATCTTATAATAATTGTGGTTATTCTAAATGCAGAATTTCTTTCCTCCAAGGCACAGGGAATCATACACTGCAATGATGACAAATCCAATACATGATCAGTAAGTAATTTGACATATTCTAAAATTGAATGTTTTTATTTGTTATTATTAACAAATATGTTCCTTTGTTTTTCGATACAGGTTCTAGTCAGGATGCACACAATATTTATGTAATTTTTGTGTACTTTTCTCTGTATAAAGAAATTTGTTGAGGAGGATGTATCTAGAAATTTGTATACATTATTGTAATTCTGATATTTTCAAAGGAATATCCCTGTTGTTCTCATTCTCTATTGTCCAGTCTTTTTTCATTGGCTCATAAAATCAGGAGTTGCAAATATAAGAGGAACCAGCTTCAGAATGTTCAAAATGGATTTAGATTTAAGGAATGTCATGATCAAATCTCTGTGAACAGTTATCTGTAATATGGATTTACATATACAGTTAAACTAGCTTTCATTCTCTCTATAAGAACTACATTTAGGCTAGATTTCAAGGCATATTATGTAATAAGAAATGTTCAATCTGAAATGCAAGGGCTACTAATGAACAACACAAATTTCTCACCACATTATATATAACAACGAAGTATAGGGCAACGAAATGCAATAGCTGCTATACAACAACACCATATCTACATTTTATTTACAACAGTATAATAAACATTTTTTACAACAAACATTTTCTTTACAACAATACAATACCCACATCCACAGCCACATACAACCCCACACACACATCAAATGTTTCACAATGTGTAAATTCTTCCAACAATCAGCTCCGTCATCACGTCCGACCGGCAAGCTGCCATCAATAGGATGGCATCAGTTCCAGCAATCTGAACAAAGGAAGATAAATAAAACATTAATTGTAATGCTTATGAACAACGTTAGTTCCAACAGTTAGATGAACAATATTATNGGAGGCGTAACGAGAAGGATGAAGATTATAAGTCAGATCAATCTGTGATCACTCCAGTTGCTAAAAGCAGTCATATATTGTAGCAGGCATCTGTATTTTACTCTAGGAAGCTCTAAAATATGTTTGAGGTATAATTCATTCATGGATCATGTGGCCTTCAATTGCACGCCTCTATGAACAATGAAAATGAATTTTTTATTAATAATTTGGATGATCAGACCACAAACAGAACTTGGGTGGTTCATTTGATCCTTTCAGTTTGGAGGTTCAATGTAGCTGCAGAAAATTCAAAATGATGGGGCTATTATGTGCTCACGCTCTACGAGTATTAAACTTTCTACACATTAAGAAGATCCCAGATAAATATCTCCTATTGAGATGGTCCACAAATGTAAAGAGAGATGTGTATAATAATGATGCATACAAGCACTTCCAACAGTCACAATTGTTGAATGATGGGAAAGGTAGCCTAATATTCGAAACACACATGCAAAAAATGTCATATCTATGCACTAATAAAGCCAAGGGAAACGAAGAGGCTGAGCAGTGCATGAAGGATTCAATGAAAAAATTATCGTTGGATATTGATAATATAATAAGTGGAAGAGTTTCAAATTCAGGCAAACAACCTAAAAGTAAAAAAAAATCAGATAAATAACCAATCAAATCTTCTTGATCCCGCCAAAATGCGACCCAAAAAAATATCCAATGTCAGGCTAAAAGGTTACTGGGAGAGAAGAAAAAGAGC
>JXCR01148592.1:94467-127465 GCA_002079205.1 Phalaenopsis hybrid cultivar | reverse complement strand
CATGTAAGATGAAAGATTGTTTTGACAGCAAATCTTGGAAGGTTCCAAATCCATCATACTTTCTGTTACAGGAATGCGCCTTGCTACTTCCATTGAATATAATGATAATAGAAGATATGATTTACATGGTACATGTTGAAGGAATGGCCGAGTTGTTAAATCTCTCCTTACAACAACAACTACATTTTGTAAACCTTGAAGTTGATCCTCCACAGGTTATATTGCTCATGCATTCTTTTACAAAACAACAATTTTGTGCTTTGGAATCACTATTTTTTTTGCTGTTGCAGTTGATTTTGCAAACAGNCTATTTGGCATGCCTATTAGGAGAGCAACTTGGTCAGCATCAAATTTCAGCTCTTTCCCACCCAGCTGAAACATCGTTCGATCAATATTCCAACAATTAATTATATGCATTGTTAGAATGTGATCCTGTGGGTATGGAGGGAGTTCAAAAAATTGAACCAAGCTCATGTTTTCTAATTTATTCCACGTGTGCTCGTCGATGGTGGGCCGGACCTTATCCAGAGCTTCTCGTACTGCAGATGGACGACATCTGCAGTTCATTGATTTCGCGCTCAAAAACCTACATTTAATTTTAATGTACGTTAAACTATGTAAATAATGATGAAAGAAATTTAAAATCTTCTATAACTCAGTCTTAAAATTCATCATTCAGAATTAATATAACTCAAGAAATTAAATTCACCATTAAACATTAACGAAAGCAAAATATCAAATGTACCTAGAAACGGCCTTGGGTTGCTTTATGGATTCGGTCTCCTCTGTGTTCCCCGTTTTGGAGCCACCTAAATCCTTCTTGCGTCCACCCTTCACCATTAGCTTTGGCAGCTTGGCCTCAAACTTCTTGCCTTCCTCGACATCCGACTTCTCTGCCTCCTCAAAATGGGCAACATTCTCCTCTTCCAACGACGCCGTACCCTTGTTGTTGCCCTCCATTTTCGACTAAACCATAAACAATACCAATACCTCGACGTAATGTTCGAGTGAATGCAAACCCTAGGCGCGAACAAAAATAAGAATTCTTACTGTCACGAAATTTTTTACCACGGGTATTTGATCAGTGGCGTTAAATGAAGATTACATTCACTACCTAGGTTACCGCCAAGTTACACGAACGTTTCAATTTCTCAGGCGGTTACCGCAAAGTTACACTTCACTTTCTGTCGGTTATGTGTCGGTTACAGCTCAGCTATACCGCTCGGTTACAACGCGCGATATGAACTCTCGGTTACAGTTAAGTTATAGTTCGTTTACAAAGTTACGCTTTACTTTATCTCGGTTACGCCTCAGTTACAACTCAATTATACCGCTGCGGTACAGCGCGCGGTATGAACTCTCGGTTACGTCTCGGTTATAGCGAGGTTAAACTAAGTTCATTCGTCTTGAGGTTACTGGAAGGTTACAAGCCTGTTATCCGAGCGGTACCGCAGTAATGGCCCGCTCGGTTACAACTCCTGTACAGCTCGGTTATAACTCGGTTATAATCGAGCAGGCCGGGTCGACGGATCGCGTTTGAATAAATGCGGTGGGACCGACTGAACTGATTTGTAAAAAGCCCCTTGGAGGAAGCAGGTAGCTGCGTCCGTCTTACTTAAGCAAATTTTTTCCCCTAAAAACTTGGTGCAACGTACCGTTTGCAGCATTTTTGCTTCCCCAAATGGACATACGCGACGCTGAAGAAATCCTGTGTCTGCTGGATTCGTGCATTTCGGCCATCAAATGGCGGCTGAGGCCTTCGGCAAAGCGCCGCCTAGAAACTGGTTCTCTTCCTCACTCTTTTTCTTTATCATGTTCCTTCTTCTTAAGTACTCCAATCTTCTATTTGGATTTAATTTTATGGAGATTGCAGAAACCCCTTTCCACGTTGAGATTGAAGCCTTTAAGTTATGAATTTAAGTTCCAGCTTTATTTATTTGNAAAAAAAAAAAAAAAAAAAAAAAAAAAAAAAAAAAAAAACCAGCTACATGGGAAGACTATTTTGTTAGTGGTCAGAAAGTGACAATTTATAATATATTTTTTTATTGTAGTTCTTAATTTTAAACTTAAGAAAATATTCAATTTTTTTAATTTTCGTTTATTCCCACTTAGTTCGAAGTCTTGCGGCAGGATCGGCTCCTAAAAACTTGTTGCAACGCACCGTTTGCAGCATTTTTGCTTCCCCAAATGGACATACGCGACGCTGAAGAAATCCTGTGTCTGCTGGATTCGTGCATTTCGGCCATCAAATGGCGGCTGAGGCCTTCGGCAAAGCGCCGCCTAGAAACTGGTTCTCTTCCTCACTCTTTTTCCATGTTCCTTCTTCTTAAGTACTCCAATCTTCTATTTGGATTTAATTTTATGGAGATTGAAGAAACCCCTCTCCACGTTGAGATTGAAGCCTTTAAGATATGAATTTAAGTTCCAGCTTTATTTATTTATTTATTTATTTGTTTGGGAGAAACAATTAAAATGCGAATAAAGTCCATTTTATTTTGCCGGGTTTTCGTTCTTCCAAAAAAATGCATATAAAGTTTTCTTCTCTCCCCCCTTCCAAGCCTGCTGTCGATGACCGAGTTTTATTTGAAGAGAATAGTTTAATTAGATTGTTTACTTTTATGTCGGGTTGTCAGATGTCCTTGCTCTATGTACTCGACTAAGGGCCGTGGTGATGGTTGACTATGGCGGAAAGATGCCAGAGCTACAAGATCATCTCCGTGATTTATTGAGTTCTATGCGCAAGGTATACTCTTTTGAGCCCGCAAACTCTTGCTTTCTTGAGAAAATTTTATCCTTTTTAATTTTTGTTTGTTTGGACACTGATGTTATTTTTATCATTGCTTGTTTGAATATTCTTTGCTTTTAGGGCCGTAAATGAACCAATTTACTTACTCAATGAACAACTCAAACTCACCTCGATTAAGATTCAGCATGTTCGTTCAAATTAGTAAATAAACAAGATTGAAAAAATTTTAAAAGCTCAAGGATTTATCGAACTAGTCATGAACATAGTCGAATTTTTCGTTTATGTTCACGAACAAATTCGTTTGTTGTTCAACAAATGACTCGTTAATACTCGGTATTAAGCTTGATGATAACTCATATCACATATGATACATTATTTAAATAAAGTTTAATTAACTGAACTTTATTTAATGAAAAATTTAATAGCAATATATTATTATATTAATAATATTTTTTTATTAATTGTTAATTGTATATTTATTTTATTAAAATTTAGGTGCTAGATGTGAAAATACATAAGACTTACGTGGTATGTATGAAATGCCCCTTAAAATTAACTTTAAACCCCTGCAAATCTTACTTTCTCTTTGGCTTCTTACGGTTTCACATCTTCCGATTTCGCCCGAAACATACAAAATTATGAGTTGTTAGGGCATGCAAGGATCGAAGGCAACAATGAGATCATGCTGTGCAAGGATCTCTGAGAATCTAGTCTCTCTTTTATATCCTTTATTTACTGTGCCCTTAAATCTTGCCTGATTAAAAGTGGCGTTGAGAAAGCGTAGTGTAATCATTATAAGTCATATATGATTAAAAATTAGAATGACGTAACAATGCAATATATAAGACATCTACAAAATTTTCAAAAAAAGTCTAGAAAATGACAAGTGCATATAACTATGGAAAAATCAACACTTACATCTGAATGCGGGAGTTGGGTGCAAACATTGAAGTATGATCATGGTGCATAAGTTATCTTTCATTTTTATAAAGTATATAACTTATAAATTAGTAGGTGCAATCAGATTTGTAAAATTATTTATTAAAATTTTTATATAAAAATTTAGATTCTCATTTGAATTTTCAGCTCGTTTATTTGCTTGTTTAAATACTCGTTCACTTGTCATATACAAATCAAGTTTAAATATTGAAAAAATTAAACCAGTCATGCTTGAACAATATATGAAAGCTCGCACAAGCGTAAGCCAAACATCAACAACTTATAATTATATCAAGCCCAATCCGAACAATGATATACTTAGCTTGACTCGACTCGATTAGAGATCTAGTTGCTATTTATTTGAAGACACTTTGTGAGTTTGTTTTATTTTAGGAATGTCGATAACTTTGGATGGCATAAGGTTGCATGGTTCGATTTTGCAAGGAGATTTTTTTTAAACCAGAAGTTTCCCCAAACAATATTTTTGCTTGGATCATAATAATCCTTATTGTATGAAGAGATCACGACAACACGAATCTTGGAGAAAAATGTAGGTACACGACAAATAGGTGGGACCTGTAGTCAAAGTATATGAAGACTCAGTCAAAAACTTATTTACTTTATGGAATTAAAAGTCACTGTTAAGTCAAGATAGGAACATCTCAAAGTTCTGATAAGTCACTCCTCTCGGTAGGCGAGTCAATCTATAGCTGAAGGAAGGACAATCATAAATTCAGTCGATCGAAGGATATTTGTACACCGAGCCGAACGAATAATATCTTTGAATGAGGCCGAACGAAAGACAACTCATCGCCGAACGAACAAGACAGCGAGCAAAGAATTGAGGTAAAGTCATTGATAGACTTGATCGAGAAGAATTCACATCATCCTCATGTGGTTTGTCATCACCGAACGATCAAGCACATGCCGGCGACCAAAAATCATCATGGCCCACTGTCAAATTCATTGTTAATATAATTATGTATATTGTAACCTTAGTACCTCTCAGCTTAAATGAGGGCCTTAAATGTAATTATGCATTCTGGATATCTTCTATACTTATAAATAATAGTTCACTTTATGAAGAAAGGCTCTCAATTCTCTCATATTTACTGTTCGCCTCTTCTTCCTCTCTCACTCTCTTCTCCTTGTACGCCCTATTCCTTGTGTGTGATTCCTTGGATACTTTAGGATTCAACACATATTTAAACATAATTTGATACCCAACACAATAATCTCAAGCTACACAAAATAAATAAAGGAATGAGGCCCAATTTGAATTAATTTCACTAAATTCAAGGTTGAGAGTTGAAGTTTGACCAGATATGTGATAAATAAGTTCTTAATACTGTTTAAATTATTTTAGTTAAATTAGATCTAGTTTGACCAATCAATTTATTATTATTTTGGTATTAACGTGTATAATATATACTGTTAGATTTAAAAGCAAATTTATTATTTTTAGGGGTACTTGCACCTACCTTGCTTGCACAGAGTCAACATGACACATACCTTCACTATATTTTTTAAAATCAGATTTGCCTTCCTTCTTGTTAGATATTACATTAAATATTAGTCTCAATCCATTTTTTTTAATTACAGTTGCCTCACATTTGTTAATGTCATGAAATGCCTGCATAATTTCCTTTAGTTGATACACACCACACTCACTAACACTATCACCCTCTTTCTTGTTCTTCCCTTACCACCTTATTGATATAAAGGATCCATACTGCCTACTCATTAATTCATATATTGTTGTAATTATTTTGTGCTTATTTTTCCCACTCATCAATTTACTTAATATTGTATTTATTATTTATTGATTTTATATATTTCCTATTAGAAGCTCTATTTGGATTGAAATAATACGCAAATGTTAGAATGCAATGCTCAATCGTATCTCTCAATTCTTATCATGGAACTTGTAGGGTTTTTTTTTCCTTGCTTTCTTATATTTTCATTATAATAGGCTTCTTGACAGCATTGCTACAATTTTCCATTCTACATTGCAGCACGTCATTTTCTTCTATTTTTTTATAACTAGAAATAGTAAAGGCGGTCTGAAGAAGTTAAAAATTCACCATAGCAGTACTTGGATTAATTATTCTTAGCATAATTCATTTCATAATTAAGATTCTATATTAGCTTTGTTATGATAAAATTATGTAACTAAATTTGTTGCTAAGATAAGTAGGGTTCACCTGCACCTTGCAAATATTTCCTTTCATGACCAATTTGATTCTACAAGATACAACATGTAAGATGAAAGATTGTTTTCACAGCAAATCTTGGAAGGTTCCAAATCCATCATACTTTCTGTTACAGGAATGCGCCTTGCTACTTCCATTGAATATAATGATAATAGAAGATATGATTTACATGGTACATGTTGAAGGAATGGCCGAGTTGTTAAATCTCTCCTTACAACAACAACTACATTTTGTAAACCTTGAAGTTGATCCTCCACAGGTTATATTGCTCATGCATTCTTTTACAAAACAACAATTTTGTGCTTTGGACTCACTATTTTTTTTGCTGTTGCAGTTGATTTTGCAAACAAATCAGACCTTATCCATGTCTGAATTTGTATCAGTTCAAAAGTTATTTTCTTCCATATTTCCATGTGATGCTGCTGTCAATACTACACATGGAGCTATGTCCTCATCCATGGATCAAAGGGTAGAACTGTTGGAACACAATACTAATTTGGCCTCCGTCGCTGATCTGGCTGCTTCTCAACAATGTGAGATCTTTGATCTGACTAGTTTCCTAAAAGACATGCAGATTACCATACCAGCTCTGAATGGGTAATGCTAACTCATAATTATTTTCTCTGAATTTTAGTCCTGGATGAGAAAGAATGTTTGTGCATGATAATAATCTATAAAATTTTTTTGATTATTTTCCTTTTTCTATTTTTTGAAACTTTTGTAGTGGTATATCTGCAAACTTCATGGATATTATTCTGACAAAATAGTTTGGCTAGGGAAGGCAGCATTTTTCATTTTATTGGCAATCCATTTTTATGATTTTTACTAGTTTCTACTGTTGTCATGTTAACATGACTATCTTTGATGACCCAGGATTGATCTCATTTCTAGAATGCATATCTTTGTTATAAGATTGAATAATTGATGCTCACTTTGAAATTTTGGTGGAGATGTTTGTTTAGTAGGAGAACGTAAAGAATAACTTCTTGTTGCTGAAAAAGAATTGTTCTGATATGCTACCAACGAATTTTCATTATTTGACATGAATCTTGATGCATGGCATTGATGTGGGGGCAAATCTTGGGTAATAAACACTCAAACTTTAATTAGAAGTCATCCAGAACTTCGATTTTAGGAAAATTAAAGTTAAACTGATCTGCTCGACAAGACATATTCAACGATATCAAAATTGGTCTAATCCAAGTCAGATTAAGTCATTAAACCACTTTTGGGAGCTTTTTAGGCATAATTGGAAGGTCAAATGAATTCAGAATATTGCATGCTTATAGTCAAATCAAGTGTCTTGACAAGGCAAATCCAACAAGCCTAACATCGCTAATTTTTTCACTGACCTAACCAATTCTATCTCGTTTCTTCTTGCTTGAATCTGCACCACGAGCCATCTTAAAAGTCTTCTTACGTTAATTTACATAATCTCTCCTAAATTCCTAATTATAACTTATTTTTTAATATACAAATAAATCCTAATATCAGTTTAATCCATAAAACTTGATATTAATTTATTAATGCTAGAATAACAATCCCTAATTCTTACTTACAAGGCTCGGTTCACCTCATTGTTGAACGCATGGGTCGCTTACTTCAACCTCATCCTGCAAGCTAAGGCTTGGGTCAACCTTGACTCTTATTTTTCTTTCCACTGGATGCACAGATCTATGGCATTACCCCCATGCGAGACACCTTCCCTCTTCTCTGCTCCATAGTGGTGTCACCTCTTCTTCACTCGACAACAGTGTCACCCTCGTCCCTAGTATCAAACGCAGGAATTCCCTTTCATGCAATTGTCTCTTTGTTCAGCTTCACAAGAGCAGTCAAGGTTGGTTACCATTGCACTCGTCTTTGCACTAGCTGCTCGATTCACCTTCTCCTTCAAGTTGATTGATCGTCCTTATATTCAGAACTCGCTGTGTCTTCCTCTCTCGAGTTCCTCAATTATCATGCGCATAGGTACTCCTTCGATCTTCTCCTACTACTCACGCAAATGGTTCGAAACCCTCACACTCTTTCTTTCCCTCTCTATCTTGTCTCTGCCTGCATCTAAGAGTTTTGAAGTTGTTCTATTAGAAAGGTGGTTTTGTTCCTCCTTATAAGGCTGAAACGTTCTCTTCAACTCCCATCTCGTTCGTCTCCCATGTGCTCTACTTTTCAATTGTCAAGGAGAAGGAAACGCTCTACTATGAGGCATTACAGATGATTTGAGATATATGATTGCAATAATTGATGCTAGTCAAGATTGTAATATGATGAGTAATAATCATATTAATATAAATAAGAGCTATGATTATGTGTTTACATCATAATTATTTGATCCATTTATCGCTTTGTTTATTCTCTTTCAAGCAACATTTTGCCATTCATCGTAAAGCATATGCTTTTTTATACCACTTGTTGTGATGTATGAATTTTGAGGTTTATTATCATGTTTATGTGGAACATTTCTATTAGCCAAGTTTATTTTGTGCCTATCATAGCGTTTTGAATTTAAATGCTTATTTGATGAAATTTGTCGTTAAAGTTGTAATATTTATAATAGAATATATACTATACAGAGTAAAAGATATATGTATAAATTAACCAAATAAAGAGATAAGAAAATTAAAGCTTTAATTCAAGTAAAATTTATCAATGATGAAAAAAAATATTTTTCTTCTAAAAGAATATTCAACATAGTCGTGTAAGTTATTTTGATAAACTTTTCAATGAAGATTACGAAAATACAATCAATTTAAATTATCTTAATATTGTAAATAATAATAATTTTTTTTATTTTTGCCAACGCATTAGTAAAATAAAAGTTGAAACTTTAAAGAAAAGCAAGTGTAATAAAACATTAGAACCTGATTGTATTCCAGTCGAAGTGTGGAAATATTTAGATCTAAAAATTTATTGGCCTACTAAATTTTTTAATATTATTTTGAAAACTAAAATGATATTTGATGAGTCGAGCAATAGTCTTTTGTTTCCTATTTTTAAGATTTAAAAGGGGATGCACAAGGGCATTCAAATTTTAAAAGAGTCAAGTTAATATGTCATACATTAAAAGTTATGGGAGAGTAATTTAACATATGTTATAACGTGATACAAAAAATTCTCAAAATCAAAATAGATTCATGTTGGACAAGTCTACCATGAAACTTANGAGTCATGAATCTTGAACTGAAGTTTGTCAGTTGGCTTTGCTAATTATGAAGAGTTTAGGACTAATTATTCTGCAGGAGTTTGCGAGTAGGCTCATCATGCTTATGGGGAATTCTTGGATGTTTTGGAAGATGGTGATATGCAAGTTAAATTTGGTGATAGGATAATGATGAAGTCTTCAAATGTTAATCTTTTCCCTAACTTCAAGAGGATATTGATCTTTATTAGGATAATAGCTATAGAATATTATGGCTCAAATCTTCTCAAGCAAGTCTTAGAAGTTGATTAAGAATCTGTGGTGATAGCATAGGGAAGCTAAGATAACACCATATATTTGATCGGAGTATCATGACAAAATGAAAAAGATTATGGTAGTAGTTGATTCATTTATCACTTAGGGATTGAGATATGCAATGCCTCTGTCAATCCTTAAGTTTTATTAGGACAGAGTACTGTACAAAGAAGATTCTTTCTCGGGATTATACATTTAATTAATCTTCAAGCAGGAGATTGTTAAGTTTATTTCCTCTCTTGTCTGCTGATTTGCTAAAATTTTCGCACCTCATTGTGGTTAAATTTGAAATGGTTGATTTAATTATGCCATATCCTCCTTAATACTTTTCATCTTTCTATTACTAAATTTAAGCCACCCAATAGCTTGCCATAAATTAATAATTGTTCCTTATTTCTTGCTCTATTGCCATTAGGCTATTTAAGGAGATGAAATTCCTGGAGATGGGTTCCATCTGAAATAGTCAGCCACTCTTGCAGACAATGAAATTTTCTTTATCCACCTGGATTTCTTTGCCGTTGTTAACATACCCTAAGAGTAAGGCCTCTGTGTTGAGGGAGGAGCACTTTTTCAAATTCAGCACCGGCTTATTTTCATTCAAAAATTTCAGTACTTGCTTCTAGTGTGCTTGATTATTATCCTTTCTTTTTCGCTGCAAACGAACATGTCTTCGAATTTGACCACAACACATTGTATTATGAATGGCTTTAATATTTTGGACATGATATGCATGAAGGTGAACAGGGTATTGCAAAGTCTAAATGCATCACTTGCTACTCAAGGTGTCCATCTTGAGTTTTGAAGATTGTTTTCTATTTCTCTTCAGGTTGGATCCAACCTTAGTGATATCCTAATATCAAGTCAAGCTTAGAGAAGAACTTGAGATAGTGACACGGGTTTGCTTGATTTGAGTCGGGAATGAAATTGTTGTTTTATTCTTTATTCAAATTTGAAGAACTGATAAATGTTGTATTGTTTTTGCTTGGTCTTGTTCGACTGCATTGCTTTAGAAAGCTGACTACAAAATTTTGTTTAACAAGAATTTTAATATTAAGTTTGGATAGGACTGAATTGTTATGTTATAAAAATTGGTTTTGATGTAAAAGTTTGGAGAATTGAAAAAAATATAAAGTGCTATGTAAGTAGTCTAATAGTATAATTTGTGATGCTTAAAATTCACCTTTTAATTTTTTTTATAATAAATTAAATATTAGAAAGAGTGATAGATATATGTATAAATCAGTCAAGTAAAGAGATTTGAAAAGTAAAAATTTAGTTCTAGTAAAGTGATATAAGTATGAAAATTTTTTTAAAAAATATTTTTCTTAGGTAAGGATATTTGATAGATGTGGATGAGATATTTTCATCAACTTTTTAATAAAGATTATGAAAATTTGATCAACTTTAGTGATTTTAATATCATAAATACTAATATTATTTTGTATTTCTACCGTCGCATTTATAGAACGAAAATTGAGAAAACTTTAAAGAAAGTTATATGTGAAAAGCAATAGAACTTGAATATATTTCAATAGAAGTGTGAAATGATTTAGAAAATATAAGAATTATTTTGGCTTACTAAATCTTTTAATAATATTTTAAAATAAAAAAGATGTGGTTAATGGAAAAAGAGTCTTTTATTCTTTTTTTTAAGAATAAAAGGGGTTTATAAAAGTGTGGAAATTGTAGAGGAATTAAGCTAATATATCTTACATTAAAGTTATGGAAGAGAAAATTGAACATAGGTTACGACATGTTATAAAAATTTCTCAAAACCCGTTTAGATTCATGTCGTGCAAGTCTACAATGGAAGTTATACATTTATTGAGTGGTTTGATGGAGAAGTACAGAGAGAGTACGATGAATCTATATAAATTTTTTGTTCAATTAACAAAAAAAAGAAAAAGACAGGATTCCAAGTACATTGGAGTTTCTTAGAAAAGAAATTTTGATGTTGTTTATATTCAAGTCATTAAATATATGTGAACTAGAGTTGTTACTTGTGTTCGAACATAAGGAGGTTTGACCAAGTTTTTCTATTTTTATTAGATTACATCATAGATCGATTGTAAGCCCAAATCTTTTTGCTTTAGTTATGGATGTTCTTACTCGACATTTATAGGAGGATGTAATTGTTGTATGCTATTTGCTGATGATATCATTCCTGTGGATAAGACTAGAGAGAGTTCAGAAAAAAACATGAATTTTGGAAGTTAACTTTTGAGTTTAAAGGCTTTGTTTGGGTAGATCTAAAACTGAATACAACAACAACAATAACATCAATACCTTTACCTTCCTAAGTTGGGTTGGCTACTTAATCTTATTTCTCTATTGTGTCCTATTGAGTGTTATATTTTCATTTAATTCTAATAGATTAAGAACATTTTTTGTACAACACACCCAAGTCTTATTAGGTCTACCTCTAACTTTCTTTTCAGAAGTCAAATTAAAATTTCTACTGTTAGGATCAATAGATGGTCGATATTTAATGTATCGAACCATCAAAAATGACTCTTTCCAAACTAGTCTGCCACTGAACCCACTCCAACTCTTTTACAGATATATCCATTTCATAATTTCGTCTCAAAGTGCAAAGCCACTCATCCATTTGAGCATTCTCATTTCAACGACACTTGACTTAATTCTATGCATCTATTTTATAGGCCAACTCTCTGCAGGTCTCACCACCATCGTATAAAATTTTCCTTTTAAGTCTAAAAGGTACTTTTCTTTCACGCAATAGGCCCGATGCATTCCTCCACTTCAATCATCCAACTTGAATTCTACTAATAACATCTCCATCTATATCACATCACTTTGAACAATAAACCCTAGATTTCTAAAACGTTCACTAATGTCTTGATTAGCCATTGTTACAACCGCACCACTAGATCTATTACAAGCCAACATTTTGGCGTTCATTTTTTTAATGACTTGACCAGACCTATTGTGTGATAGAAAAGCACCACTTAGACTTTTAAAGGAAAATTTTATAAAATTGTGATGAGACCTGAGACCTGCAATGTTTTATGATGCAAAATGTTGGCCTATAAAAGAGAAGCATAAAATTAAGTTTTGCTATGATAAGAATGCTTTGGAGGATGAGTGGCTTTATGTTTATAGGCAAAATACAAAATGAATATAGCAGTGAAAGGGTTTGAGTAGCTATAGTGGCAGAAAGAATTAGAGAGAGTCACCTTAGATGGTTTCGTCTCATAAAACGTCGATCATCTTATGACCCAATTAGGAGAGCTGTCTTTGGCTTTAGTTATGTTAAGGTAGAGGTTGACTTAAAAAGACTTGGGCATGTAAAAAAAATGATCTTAGTTTATTAGAATAAAATAAAAATATGACACTCAATAAGACACAATACATAAAAAAGATCCTTGCAATCGACCCCACTTATTGTGATAAAGATTTGTCAGTGTTGTAGGCTTAATTGTTTTATTATGACTTTGCGAGCACTTTTTTTAAAGAATATGAACTCTCAAATATAAAAAGATATTTCTATATACTAAATATTTTGTTGCAATTATAAGAAATTTTGATATTTGTATAGAAGTTTGTTCTCTTCTTATGAGTTTAAAGCTGTAGTATACACGTTTACCAATCAGATGTTATTTCAAGCACAGATTTTTGAATCATCACTTATTTTAAGAAAATTACAACTGTTACAATTTCTTCAGGTGGCTTCTTGGTTATCCCGTAGTATATTTCTTCCGGAAAGAGTACGCTGCTGATGCTGTGTATAATCTCTCCACAAAGTATCTCCATATCTATAAGATGGTTATTTGCAGGTTTGATGTTTTTGAATTCTTCTTCATTCTTTTAAGATGAGTTTCGTTTAGTTTCCGTATGGAAGTTTAACTGCCTTTTCAGATGTCAGACACCCAGCAGAAAAGCTTGCGAAGAAGAGCTGCTGAGGTTTGCATCTATAAATACTTCATTCTTCCAGCTTTTAAAGTGTGTTAAAGTTTTCATGCTCAAATCCACTGAGGTGGATGCCCTTGTCCTAATGTATATAATGCATTGCAAATGCCTGGATCTCTTCCTTAATGATTTAGAAAAATATTTATAATGCCTATTGCATCCCAATTATAAAATTTTTATTTCTCACCTACCATAGGAGTGGTAATTTGGTTATACCTTTTTAGCTGTTTTTCAATGCTAGGAATTTGATAAAGGACATAAAAGAAGGGGTTAAGAAGCTTAACTCTATGACTCGGGATTTCTGTTGGTATTATAAATAATTGGGGTTTTATTTCACGGGATGACCTGCATACATTCCTTCTAATAGGATTGTGATAACTTGTTTTTGCCTTTTTGGCTGAATGTTCGAATGCTAGGCATTTGAGTCAAATCAAAATAATGATAGTAATAATAATAATAATAATAATAATAATAAGAGCAGAAGAGTTTAAATCAATGATAATGATGTGNATTGTGATAACTTGTTTTTGCCTTTTTGGCTGAATGTTCGAATGCTAGGCATTTGAGTCAAATCAAAATAATAATAATAATAATAATAATAAGAGCAGAAGAGTTTAAATCAATGATAATGATGTAAGATTCATATTGTTCTCTTAAATTATTGGGAATCCATTTCATTACATGCCATGCACTTCAATCCAAAGAATGCCTTTAAGATTTGGATATATTTCTTGAAATTTGCAAAGGTTCTTGTGAATTAATATCGTTATTATAATTAAAATAATACATTATGAGAGCATATTTCTCAGCGCACACAGTGAAAAGTAGCACATAATGAGATAACAACTTGCTTAAGTACACGAGCACTTGCCATTAGTTCAGTTTGGAGTTGGGGTGTAAACGAGCCGAACACGAGCAAGGCCAGCTCGTGTTCGGCTCGTTTATATTTCAAGCTCAAAAAGTGTGTTTGTATTCGGCTCGTTTGTTTAGCGAGTCGAACACGAACTGTTCACGAACAAAGGGTCGTTTTGACAACCCTAATCACGTAGCCATAAGATATCAAGATTTAAAAATTATTGTTTTTATTAAAACATGATTTGAATCTAATTTAATAATTTTTATTCTGTTCTCTTAATTAATACTTTTAATTGATTATAATTCTTTGTAGCCTTGTAGCCTTTGGAGTGCATCTTCTCTACAACATAATCACCAACTCTCAATGTTCTACTCTCTATGACATGACAAATTTTTTTTGTGGAATAGCGAATTACTTCCAAAATAACCCTCGTCCTTCAAAATAATTTTTAGGTTTATTAAAATTATTTAATCTTTAGTTCGATTACATCTGCACTTTGTATTCTTTTTCTTGAAAAGTTAGGCCTTGAGGACACTAAGTTAGTGTTTAGCTTGTGANAGCGAGTCGAACACGAACTGTTCACGAACAAAGGGTCGTTTTGACAACCCTAATCACGTAGCCATAAGATATTAAGATTTAAAAATTATTGTTTATATTAAAATATCATTTGAATCTAATTTAATAATTTTTATTCTGTTTTCTTAATTAATACTTTTAATTGATTATAATTCTTTGTAGCCTTGTAGACTTTGGAGTGCATCTTCTCTACAACATAATCACCAACTCTCAATGTTCTACTCTCTATGACATGACAAATTTTTTTTGTGGAATAGCGAATTACTTCCAAAATAACCCTCGTCCTTCAAAATAATTTTTAGGTTTATTAAAATTATTTAAATTATTTAATCTTTAGTTCGATTACATCTGCACTTTGTATTCTTTTTTTTGAAAAGTTAGGCCTTGAGGACACTAAGTTAGTGTTTAGCTTGTGATTGAGTATAAGTCCAATATAGTCCTTCGACTATTAAGAAGTGCCCAATTTTGCCCCAGAGTTTTAGAATACTCCAATTTAGTCTCAAACTATTTAAATGTGCTCCAAATTGGTCCTAAATCATATTTTTCGTAAAATTTAATGGTTGTCTGGATGAATTGAAAGGTATTTTTGCCTTTTATTTAATTATTCAAAAAGTATGTGGTTTATATTTAAATCTTCTGTGTTATTTGCTGTTGAATAGTTATAACTTTTAATTTGCATTAATAAATCTCCTCACAAGTCATCACTGTTTTAAATAAATTTTTTTTAAATAATTAAGAATTATGCAATAAGAACTCACTCATTATAAAGTTGTATGAATTACTCGATTTCAATTGACTTTTTAATTTTAATATTATTTATTAAAGAATATATTTTAATATAGTTAATATTAACATGTAAAACTAATTAATGAATTTATTTTGCTCTAAAATATTCTGAATGTGAATGAAAATTTATGTGATTGATACGATTACTCTTGGTGAGTTTAATTTGTGAATTTTGCAAATAGATGAAATTATTCTTCAAAACGGGAAATGAATTGTTAAATTTAATGAAATATATGATTTAGAGCTAATTAGGAGCATTTATTAATAGTCTGGGACTAATTTGGAGTATTTAAAAAATTGGGGATTAAATTATACTCTTTTTAGNAGTTTTAGAATACTCCAATTTAGTCTCAAACTATTTAAATGTGCTCCAAATTGGTCCTAAATCATATTTTTCATAAAATTTAATGGTTGTCTGGATGAATTGAAGGGTATTTTTGCCTTTTATTTAATTATTCAAAAAGTATGTGGTTTATATATAAATCTTCTTTGTTATTTGTTGTTGAATAGTTATAACTTTTAATTTGCATTAACAAATCTCCTCACAAGTCATCACTGTTTTAAATAATTTTTTTTTAAATAATTAAGAATTATGCAATAAGAACTCACTCATTATAAAGTTGTATGAATTACTCGATTTCAATTGACTTTTTAATTTTAATATTATTTATTAAAGAATATATTTTAATATAGTTAATATTAACATGTAAAACTAATTAATGAATTTATTTTGCTCTAAAATATTCTGAATGTGAATGAAAAATTTATGTGATTGATACGATTACTCTTGGTGAGTTTAATTTGTGAATTTTGCAAATAGATGAAATTATTCTTCAAAACGGGAAATGAATTGTTAAATTTAATGAAATATACGATTTAGGTTAATTAGGAGCATTTATTAATAGTCTGGGACTAATTTGGAGTATTTTAAAAATCGGGGATTAAATTATACTCTTTTTAATAGTTGCGGGATTAATTTGGGCTTTTACTCTTTTTTTATTATTTAAAAATTGGTATTAAACCAGTAAGGGAAAATACAGAGAACAGCATTATGTTATGATTACCAATTAGGCAATATGATTAATATTATCATCTGGTATGATGGAAGACATTCTACTAATAGGCTGTTAAATGTGTTTAAAAATCAAATTTATTCTGCTTTTCCAGTTTCTCGGTACCATATGAACTGAGCTTAGAGCGGGAAAAAGAAGCATGGGCAGAAGCATTTTTCGCACACATGCTGGCAAAGTTTGAGACATGCAAGCAGGTTTGGTCGAGGATTCGCTTAGAGGTCATTCCATGCTTTCCTCAAGCAATTGTTCTATAATTATACATGAATTTTATTGTAATACTCAGAAGCCTACAATTATTTTATTGAATTTCAATGCTAATAGTTCGATAAAACACTTGAGACATAAAATGGATTGAAATGACTTTATGTAAATTGGATTGAAATGACTTTGTGAAAAAATTACAAGCCATATCTTTCCATTAACAAATACTTATTTAATATCATTTTATAGTTTTGTGTGCAAAAATTAAAATTATATCTTTCCTATAACTAACACTATTGAAGGTAGGTTGAAGAGGCGCTATCACCTTTGTGTGACTCTTGAAACCCTTTTTGCCAAGAGTAACCAGAAGAGGCTCCATGGTTGGATGCCAGCGTGTTAAAGCTACTTCATCTTCAACTGAGTATTTTCCAGCCAAGAACTCCATCTCAGCATTACTAATCTTAATGATATCAGCCTGTTCCCATATGCTCATGGTTTGCTTCTTTGCCTCTGCTTCCGATGGCCATAATGGCAGAACTCTCCCACCTATTTTGCCTTTTCAAATGTGGAGATCTGCATGGGTCTGTGATCAAGCTTATAGATCCGTAGTGGAAGATTTTTGCCTGGATGTAGTCGAGAGCAAACAGGTTAGTGTTAGCATTAACAAAAATTTTTGGAAGATTTACATACATACCACCCAATTCCTATGCATTTACATATCTAACATATAAGCTTCAATTCTTACATCATGCCACCTTGCCTATTCATGAAAAGGTGTATTCACTTTTTAAAAGTTTAAATGGCAGGAATCTTTATGTGATATGAAAGATTTGGATGGTATAAATGTAAAAAAGCAAAGTTTATGCGTTAGACATGTTAATACATTGGAATTAGGTGGTATATATGTAAATATGAGCAACTGTAAATCACGGTTTATATCCGCAAAAATTTTCACTCCGGACTCCGAACGTAGTATCATGTCTGGAGTTCAACAAATTTATACCACGTGTAATGGCGGGTCCCACACTCTAAGTAATTAAAAAAAGCAAAAATTTCCCGTTCAATTAATCCGACTTCTGGAGTATCCCGCCTATTGAAATACGGTTGTCGAGAACCTTTTTGGCTTCCGCGAGACTGATTTAAAGAGCTCCCATTGTCAATCTGCTAGGTTTTCGCTAGTGTTCTAGCGTTGAAAGGTTAGGGTCGAAGGAGTAAGAAAATGGAGTTGGAGTATCCCAAGAATATGCAGCTGGAAGAAGAGGTGGAGAAAAGGGAGTTTGATGATCCCAAGAATATACAGTTGGAAGAGCTCTTGAGACTGGAGTTGGAGGAGGCCAACAAATGTGACCGGGAACAACCGAAAAAGAAGTTGAAGAAAGAAAGGAAAAAGAAGGATGAGAAGAGGTCGAATACAAAGGCGAATGAAGCATAGAGGTTGTCCTTGTATATGTGATTGTTTTATTATGGTTAGTTTTTTTATCTCAGTCTAGTTTGACAACGAGTTTATGTTCATAGTTGGTTTATTGTTGACGTAATTTTAGTTTTTTCACGGGTTATTCATGGTTTATGCTTGGGGGTTCATTACTAGTTTATATTTTGGTTATATTTGGGTTATTTTTGGCAGCTATTATTGGTTAATTGTTGGGTTATTTATGAGTTATTCATGAGTTACTCATGAGTTAATGTAGTCGTGATTTTTGTTCTTTTTACGAGTTAATCTAGATTATTCTTGGGTTTTTTGTGTGTCATTATTGGATTATTATTTGGTTATTTATAAATTAATGTCGCTGTAGGGTCTGGTTTTGTGGGAGTTATTCTCGTGATAATATTTGATTAGCCAGGGTTTATTGAGGAGTTAATTATTAGGTTTTGCTCTTTATTTTGGTTTAGGGATTTCGTGGAAGTTAGCTAAGGTGTCAGTGGTATGGATGCCAGGAAAAAACAAGCCCTCTGTGGTATGGATGCCAGGAAAACAAAGAGTGAACTAGCTAAGGTTTCACTCAGAGAGTCTTCCGGTGTCGTCGATGAACTATTTATTATGTTTTTTGTTGGAAAATTTACTTTTCCCTTCTAGCAATTTTGGTGTGGTTGAATGACTTTATTCATTTGCTTAGAATTTGGATTCTTTTGCTACATTTAAGTGTACTGCAACTATATGTGAATATTTTATTGAGCAAGTCAATGCTTGTGGCATTAAAGTAAAGATGGGCCAACCATTGGGTTAAACTAAATGGATTTGTTTTCCTCCTAACGGTTAGTGTATTATCCATATTTGCAAAAAGTTTATGCACTCTAGTGTCATCATATCATAATATTGATTTATTTGTGTTAGTGCAGGTGTGGTTTTATGAGCACACAACTTTGTAGTCCCTGTTGTTCCTGAGGCCAGGTTTCACATGCTGAGGTGGCCACACTTCACATGTTAGTAATTTTTATCCTGTTTAGAGTTATGTTTTGTGCTACTTTATTTTGTTGTATTTGCAATTGGGCAGTTTTACCTAAGTGGTACTTAAGTTTGAATCTATTTGTATGTTTTTGATTCTTTTGCTATTTGAGATATGAGGAGCAAGGTTTACTTGCGGCTCCCACTGATTTAATCTCTTCTCTTATCACACAACCCGAAGCCCACGCCGAACCACCATCACCCAATTCTCATGTCGCTCATCATCCGGTCCTCAGTCGAGCCATCCCTCCACCAACCCAGTCACAAACATATCCAGACAACGGCGTGGGCACAACAAATCTCTTGCAAATGCTGCGGGAATAACAAAAATTTCTTTTTGAATTTAGAGAGTCTGTAAATAGTCGCCTTAATAAAATTGAGATCACGACCAGAGAGATCTACAGTCCGAAATCAAATAAATAAAGAAATCAATAAATAAAGGTGATGGGGAGTCTACAAAGGCCACATGCACAAGAAAAAAGAGGAAGGTAGTCTTCCCATTCACCGTTTTTGGGAGGAAGATGGGAAGATCAATAGAGGAAATTGAAGAAATTCAAGTGTAAATTAGATTATGTAGTACAACATATACACAATTCTTTAGAGATTTCTATCGAACTAATAAAAGGCGATTCCAATGTAGAACATACCAAAATAACAGAAGTATCAGACACATCTGACATTCTTTATACGCAAACACCTACTCTTACCGAGGAAGTTGGGGAACACGCTGCAGAGATCACAACAAAGGATGTAGCTGAAGATGTTCTGAAGATGTTTAGAGATTTCTGTCTAACTTCAAAATGCAAATAAGAAAACCAGAAATCGCAAAGAGAGTCATTCCTACGGAAAAAAATAATATGTGATATCATAGGGGAACGGAGATCACACTAAACATAGAAAGAGCCGAAGATCTGAGGGAAGAGGGAGAGTAGAGAGGCAACTGGTTGCCACCAGAGATTGGAGGGAAAAAGGAAAAGAGAAAGCAACTCGCTGCACTGTAGAGAGGCGCGAGAGGAGTAATCAAGAGCAGAGCAATCGAGAGAGGTGATCAATAGAGATGAGGGCAGAAGAAACACGTGAGGCTAATAGCGAAGGTCAGAACAAACACGAGAGAAAATGCTGCCATTTCCAAACGCTTCTCCCAATATTTTCAAAACGTGTCGCGCCAATTAAGCCGCTCTAAACAGAACCTAAATGTTCTCCTTCTGAAGAAAGAGAACGGCCACCCTTATGTTATTTTTCAAAATTTTACATACATACCACTCAATTCTTATGTATTTACATGTCTAAAACTTATACTTCGATTTTTACATACATACCACCCTACCTGCATAAAAATATGTTTCACATTTTAAAAATAAAAATAATGGTCTCAAGAAAATGAAAAGTGTGTGGTATAAATGTAAAAATTAAAGCTCCTTTGTTAGATATGTATTTAAATAAGAATTGGGTGGTAATTGTCTGTGAACGCCCCTTTATTTTAAAAATGATAAAACTTTACTTTTGCACACAACTAATATAAATTTGTATTAATATATATATAAGCGAAGTTAAATAGAAAATAAAAAAATAGGAGGTAAAATTATAGTCAGCTTGAAGGAGTAAAATTATTTATTAATTAGTTTCCATAAACTTAAATTGGTGTTTTCTAAGTTATATTTGGTATAATTAAACGAGCAAATGAGCTTTACCCCAAAAAAGATTCATCACCTAGCTAAATTTTAGTATCATATTATCTTGNTAAAATTATTTATTAATTAGTTTCCATAAACTTAAATTGGTGTTTTCTAAGTTATATTTGGTATAATTAAACAAGCAAATGAGCTTTACCCCAAAAAAGATTCATCACCAAGCTAAATTTTAGTATCATATTATCTTAGATTTGTGAACTTTTATTTTGCATGTAAAGTAAATCTATTTTTTTATATTGTAAATAAATTTGATTAATAATACATTTAAGCTTACTTTAAGCCATCTTTTTTTCACACTAGCGATAGCAAGTACTAATTCGAGCGTACCAAACAAATGGGCACAACCTATAAATTGGATGCCCACTAATGACTGCTTATAACAAACGAGACATTATAAAAGTAATTTAATGAAGTGGTATAACAAATAAATCATCCAAATAAACATGACAATTTTGTCACCTGAGATCTCCATTTTATTTCTTGAAAATTGAAGATACATTTAAAACATGATGAATTACTTGATTCAAAATTTCAAACAAATTTGGCTAGAAATTAATATTAACTCCTACATTCCATAAATATCTTCAAACTCCATCAGATATTACAGTTTTATTTTAACATTAAAATGAGTAAGATAAAATCATTCTTTTTTTTTTATTTCCACTGTCTTTTTGATGTGATATGAATGATTTGGGTAGCATAAATGTAAGAAATAAAGTTTAGGTAATTGATATGTAAATGCATAGGAATTAGGTGGGATGTATGTAAATGCCCTATTAATAAATTCAAAACAGCTTACAACACTACATGCAAAAAAAAACTTTTTCTGTATAGAAAGGATCTTATTTTCACAATAAAATCACAGCAATATGTAAATAGTGAGAACCTGACCTCTTCTGCTTTGATGTTGGTGTTTCAATAACAAAGACATAGTTTCAGATCAGGTTTTCAAATGTGTAACCCTCAGAAAACAAGATGTGCTTTTCTTCCAAGTAACAAAAAAGGTGGATAAACTCAACTATGAAGCAAGCTTTTTCTTTGTGATCATTCAGACTCTTGAACTCATGCGAAGCTATAAATGATGTTTATTTAACATGCGGATGTTCTGTAAATTGTGTAGGCCAACGACAGTGGAATCCAGAAGCAATAAACAGGGGAGTGAACAAATGGGTTCATGTCATATGCCTTCACCAGGGCTCTGCATTGCTGTAATATAAATTGAATAGAGATTGTTAGTAAATGAATAAGAAGGCAAAAAAACAAGGAAAATATTAATTTCGACTTCAAAATGGCTGACAAATACAGGATTTGGATTTCTTCTACTAACAAAAATGAAAAAATATTTGAATTGGCAGTGTACACCAGACCCCAAGCAAATGTGCGCTCTGTCCAACCAGACAACTATTAACACAGGCAAGAGCTAACACAGGCAAGGAAAATATTAACAAGGAAAATATTAACAAAAATGAAAAAATGAAGCCAGGCAGGAGCTAACACAGCCCAACCAGACAACTTACTAGAGTTCAGGCTCTATTCGGTCGAAAACTTTTAGGGTCCCCGCTCCGTTCGGTCGGGAGCCTTGAAGGTTGCCGACCTAATATTCTTGTAATGACTAAAATACCCCCGTCGTATATAAGTATACTAGGGGTACAACAACGTGTAATTGTACATTCTCTCATCCTTATAAATAAGAATCCATTTCATGAATAAATGTTACGCAAATTTATTCTTATATATTGTGTTTTTGCTCTCTTTGCTCTCTCTCTCTCTCTCTCTCTCTCTCTCTCTCTCTCTCTCTCCCCTTAGCGCTCTATTCATTTGGCGTGTATCCCAGACAATTTCGGATTCAACATCCTAAAAGGTGTGATGAGCGTGGAGTCATACCGTCGACAAAAAGAGCAGCACAATAATCGCAAAAATAAGAGAGTAGCTAGAGAAAAATAGATGACGTAGAGCTTACACAAGAAGACATAGAAGAATAAACTCAGAGAGGGATGCAGCAGAAGAGAACGCAGATCAAGTACCAGATCAGAGGTCCTAAAAGTTGTCGCAGCCCTAGAAGGTCTAGTCCGTTGGGAACAGAACCCAATGTATGAGGTCGCAACAGCGCACAACGGCAAAAGACTGAACAATGGCCTTGAGAGGGTCAATGACTCGCAGCACCAAGACAGGATCCGTGCAAGTGGAGAAGCAACGACTTCGATGCACCGAAACACCACGATAGTCGGAGAATCTTTTCTCCCTTCATGTCTCTAGAGCAAAAGACCCGAAAATGTTTAAGTTTCCAGTACTAGATGCCTGTAGGGGGCGGTCATAGCCCAACAACCACATCTCTTCGTTTGAATCGGATATGTGCCTACTGCAGGTCTCAGATGTGTTCAAGTGTTGACTGTTGATTACCACTCTAAGGTTGTCAGCCTTAAAGTGGTTCCACTCGCTGTCGGTCGGAAGCATCAACAACTTTTTGGACTTTTGAAGGCTTTTCTTAGCACAGTTTGTGAGCACTCGGGCACTGCAAAGGGCCAATGAGAGCCTGAGCTCTTATATTCTTCATTTCCAAAGAGTAATGCTGGAGGTAAAGGACCTCCGAGCTGACATGACATAGGGAGCCCTAGAACACCTGAGGTCAAAAAAGTTTCATTTCAACCTCAGCCTACAAGAACCTAAGGACTTAGCAGAGTTGTTGGAAATGGCCAACAAGTATATACTCGTCAAGGAGAGCACTCCTAAATTGGAGTCAACATAACGTCAAGCCCTGAAAAGGGCTCCTCTGAGTGGCAGGTCGAAGCCGAGGGAAAACCACCAACCGCCCAACAAGCGTCGTACGAAGAACCCCTATCCTCCCGCGGCAAAAGAGGACTGGTCGATACGGCCAACAGGAAGATCAGGCGAGGAATCATGACCCGCGGTTAGTTCGATATTATGAGAGACCGACCATAGCATTATGAGCAACTGCACAGTGAGTTTAGAGGCCCAAAGTTTACCCTGTTGAAGGTATCAATGACAAAGTTTGTAGACGCTATTCAAGATAATGAATACTTTAAGGAAAACACACTGATGATGGTCGGAGCTTTTCTCCGTGATGTGACGAAATATTGTAAGTACCATAAGGATCACGACCATGATATAGAGAAATTCAGGCACCTTCAGACTCTCACCAATGAAAGAGTTTGTGGCCCAAGGACACCCGAGTCAAAGGCATGGAAAATCCCCAGCAATAGAAGCTCCGCTAGAGCCCGTCAGGACAAATGTAATCCACATCGACGCTATAGTCCCAACCATTCTTGGAGGAACAAATTCCTTTCGACAAAACTCCCAAAACTGGACCAGGACCGCGGAATTGTTCAACCTCACAGTTGTGCAAAGGAGAGGGAGCTCCCCTCCCATCACATTCAAAGATAACAACCTGTCCCAACGAGGAAACCCTTGCAACAAAGCTATAGTTGTAACAAGGAATAATCAACTTCCAAGTGGAAGTGAAAGGAAGGAGATATTAGGCTTAATGTCGTTGGCAGTCACCTGGGGAGAAGGACAGAAGCAATTCACAGAGTCGAGATTTTCTGATAGTTGACTCATCTGCAACCTACAACGCCAACTTTGTCCGCCACCTGTTGAATCGCTTCAAGGCAGTGGTGTCCACCTACCACGTTGCAGTTAAATTCCTAGGAGACGGGAACGAGATCACAGACATAGGAGACTTAGAGAAGTCACGGTTCTGCCATCTCCGAGTGGTAGGAAACGTGAATAGGAGCCACTCGACCTGCAAAACCGAAGCGAAGGGGGTCTCGAGACCAGTGCGACAACACTGAAGATGCCTGTCACCGAAGATGGGCCTGATAAATATTTCCTGCTAGTGATAATTTTGATGCAACAAGCAATGAGCTGCTATTTCAAATGCTTCGAGACCACCATGACTTCTTCATTTGGTCTGCTGCAGAGATGCTAGGGATAACAGTTGACGTTGCCTACTACCAGTTGAATGTGAGCCCCACCGTCAAACCGATCAAACAGAAGATCAGAAACTCAACATTTACATTGGCTAGACCCATCAGAGAGCATGAGCTAAAGTTAAAGGAAGCAGGATACATTAGGGAGGTGCAATACCCCACCAAGATCTCAAACGTCATCAGGATCCAGAAAGTCAACAAAAATAGCAAATATGCATGGACTTCAGAAATTTAAATGACACGTGCCCGAAGGACTGCTACCTCTTGTCGAGGATGGAAACCCTGGTGGATGTAGTTGTCGGTCATTCCACAATGAGCTTGTTGGACGCTTTCTACGGTTACCAAAAGAGCAAGATGCACCCGGTTGATGTAGAGAAGACCGCCTTTATTATTGCTGAAGAAGTTTTGAAATAATGTAATGCCCGTTGGGCTTAAAAATAAGGGGGCAATATATCAGTGTTTAATGGATGTAATATTTGTCAATTAAGAGAAAAAAAATATTGAAGCCTATGTCTATGATATCCTTCTGAAAAGCCGGACGACATAACAACATGTAAGAGATCTAAAAGAAGCCTTCCAAACTTTAAGAAAATGTAACATGAAATTGAATCTCTAAAATGCACGTTTGAGGCTTCAACCAGCAAGTTCTTGGTTTACCTCCTAACCTTCAAAGGCATAAAGGCAAACTCGAAAAAAATCCATGCACTAATTGACATGCCTCCGCCAAGAAACACCAAAGAAATTCAAAAACTAACCGGTCATATTGCAGCTCTCAGTCGATTCAACTCAAGGTCAGACGACAAATTCGCAGCATTCTTCAATACCCTCAAGAAAAGTTTAAATTGGACGGATGATTGTCAACGAGCTTTCCAAAGCCTAAAAGATTCCTTAGCTTTACCACCACTCCAAAGTTCAAAGCCAAATAAAATCTCTCACTGTACTTGGGAGTAAGAGTCGAGGCGAACAGCTTGGTACTAGTCAAAGGGAATCAGGAAGGCAATGCACGATCTACCACACAAGTCACGTTCTCAGAGGAGAGGAGAAACTAACATTTGCTATAATGGTGTCAGCCCGCAAGTTGCGACTTTATTTCCAGATGCATCGCATTCGGTTGATTTTGGATCACCCGCTAAAGTCGGTGCTCACCCAGCATAAACACTCCGGCCGGTTACTCAAGTGAGTGGAGCTAAGCGGGTTCAACATCTCACTCACTGACGATCATCAAAGCACAGGCTATCGTGAGCTTCTTGGTGAATTATATGAAACAAGAGCAGCCGGGAAAGGTCGAAGCAATCAACAAGAGTGGCTCCAATACGTGGATGGTGCTCAAATAGAACCAAAACAGAATTAGGGTTTTCTTTGAGCAACATAGGAGAGCACTTATACCACTTAGTGGCGGTGGAATTCAAAGTGAAGTAGAACCAGATGGAATATGAAACTCTGCTTGCCAGCTTGCATCTAGCCTAGGAAAATGGTGCTCGGATTTTTGTTGTAAAGTCAAACTCGCAACTGGTAGTAAATCAAATAAATTGTGATTTCAAGGCCAGAGATGAAGTAATGATGAAATACCTCAGTAAAATCAAGGCAGAAATTTGAAAATTCGCACAAGTCTGAATCGAGCACGTCGGCAGAGAGGAGAACAAGGCGGCGGACTTACTATCCAGATGTGTTCACCTGAGGGATGGAACACCACAAATACTCAACTAACCGGTTATCGAAGCGATTGAAACAATGGCGGTGGAAGATGGAGAGGCTAAAAGCTAGGTAGATCCCTACATCAAGTATTTAGAAACAGGAGACATTGTAGAGGAGGTCGTGAGCCCTAGAAGATTTAAATTCAAAGCCGCACAACATTTGCTAATTGAAAGGATGCTCTTCCAAAAATGCACGACGTCATTATACATAAGGTTCGTAAGGAAAAGCAAAGTAGAAGACATCCTTCGGGAAGTTCACTCCGAGGAGTGTGGGAGCCACTTGGGAGAGAAGATTTTGGCTCATTGAGTCTAACGACAGGGGTACTTTTGGTGGACACTGCTAAAGAATGTCAAAGCATTCTTCAGGAGATGTGAACAGTGCCAGAAGTACGGTCAATTGCAACATCAGCCGGCCCACAAACTTCAATCAATCACCAGCCCATGGTCTTTCGTTGTCTAGTGTTTGGATATTCTGGGACCATTTCCACCTGAAAGACAACGACGCTTCCTCCTGGTATCAGTAGCTAATTTTTGAACTGGATCGAAGCAAAAGCTCACCCGCGGACGTCATCCAGAACTTCATCTGAACCGACTTGATCTGTTGTTATGGTCTATTGTTGATGATCATCACGAATAACGAGACGCAATTCATAGATAGAAAAGTCTGGAGTTTATGCCAAAATCAGAGAATAAGCCTCAAATTTGTCTCAGTCCATCATCCTTGGACTAATGGCCAGGTCGAGGCAGCAGACAAAATCATTCTCGATCTGTTGAGAAATAAAGTAGAAGGGGCGAAAGGCAGTTGGGCGGATGTCCTTCTATCCGTTTTGTGGGTCGTCTGCACTACTCCATTAACTGCAACTGACCAAACACCGTTCATGCTCTCACACGGAAGCAAACGATGAGCAAACAATGTCTGCGATAGAGCGTAGCTCGGTACTACAACTGACACGTCCAGGAGAATGCTCTCCTGGATATCTGGTACTGAAGAAGGTTGACCCTGCAGCACGAAGGCGGACAGTTGGAAAATTGGACAAAACATGGATCGAACCCTACATCACTGATTGTCAGGCATAACCCGAAGCATAAAAACTGAAGACCTACGCAGGGAATGAGAGCCACAGAACCTGGAGCGTAGAAGACCTCAAGAAAAATTTTCCATTAACTCATCGTTTCTTTGTTTTGTACCAAAACATCAAAAATAAAAATATTTACTCTCATTTCTTTGTTCGCAATTCAAAATTTTCCCTAGCTATAAAATGAGTATTAAATTAACTAATGCCTTACCAGTTGAAGATCCAAAATTTTTAGATTAGAAAAACACTCAGGGAACTTGAAGAACCAAAAAGCGACCAAAACATCAACTTGACGCTCGGAAAAACGACAGACCACAGTGCCAAGATTGCTTGGCTCTGTCAAAAAATTAAGATTGCCAACCAAGGGACCGCCAGACTCCAGACTGAGCATGAAATTGAAATGGCAGGCCACGATGCCAAGATTACCTGGCCTTGTTCGAAAGTGAAGATTGTCAGCTGTGGTACTAAGACTGCCAGGCTAAGCATGAAATCGAAGAAAGGTAAGTTAGGGAGCCAAGATTGCCCGGCTTTGTTCAAAAGTAAAGACTGTCAGTTGTGGCCCAAATAATGCTCAGTTGAGCATGAAATTGAAGAACAGCAAGCCGTGACAATAAGATTGTCCGGCCTTGTCCGAAAGTGAAGACTGCTAGTCTTGGCACTTAAAAGGCAAAATAAAGCATGAAATCGAAGAACGGAAGACCGCGACGAGAACATGTCCAGCCTTGTTCAAAAGTGAAGACTGTCAGCCATGGCGTAAAGACCGCCCGACTGAGCATAAAATTGAAGAACGACAGCCTCGGCGCCGAGATCATCCAGCCTTGTCCGAAAGTGAAGACTGTCGATCATGGCGGCAAGACCACTCGGTTAAGCATGAAATCAAAAAAAGGTAAGCTACGGCGCCAACCCGAGAATAAAGACTGTTAACCGTGCATCAAAATTGCACGACTGAACGCAAAATCAGAAAGTAACCACCTATGTCAACATGTTCGCACTAACTAGGTCCAAAAGCTAGATTAAATTATCGAGTCATTTAGGCCGCTCGACCAAACTCAACTTACACAAATAACTCATTTATATATAAATAAAATCCTTAGCCCAAAGTCGAACAACCCACAAGGGAAGAAAGATAAACAATCTCACGGATTCATACAAGCACAAGCTAGCTATCAAAAGGTAAGCACTTCGCAAAAGACTGAAAAAAAGCAAATTAAAAAAAGGAAGTTAAGAAAATAGGGGAAAGGCATCTATTATTTCTTCAAAAGATATACAAAATTCTCCCATGTTCGCCAGCCAAGCATGGTCAAACGGTGCTAACATTTGCAAGGTTTCTTTACAAACAAAGGAAAAGAGAAAATATGTATACAATGCATTTATGAGACCTAGGCGGTTATAGGTACGTCACAGCTTCCCGCTTTGCCACCACCAAGCTAATTTGCCTCGTCATCTTCATCCTCAAGGTCGACAAAAAAAAATGCGAGTTAGCCCATATTTGCCCACTTGAGCTCAACCAGCCCTCCCTTTATAAAGCGCTCCGCTGCCATAGCTATGCGGACTTGAACCTGTTCAGAGAGCGCCACCACGTGATCTCCTTTGGAGATCATGTCGGCCATCTTTTCCTCTAGCTCCTTATGTTTTGCCATCAATGCGGCAATGGTCTGCTCATAGTCTTAGGCTATTGCCTCCCACACCTGAGTCAAATCTCTCAGTTTCTTCCACACGTGAAGAAGCTCCAGCTCAGCTTTTCTCTTATCCTTCGCCATCGTGGCCACTATCAAACTGGTGGATGGTGGCCTTCCTCTTCTATTCCTCATGAAACAAGGCTTTTACTCGGCATTGAGAAATGGACAAGGCCAGAGCGTTGCATCTGTCGGAGGTCTTACACAGATCGGCGCAGCCCATGCCCGCCAACACGGAGTCAAGGCTGTCGGACATGACTTCTATTAGGAAGCTAGGAAGATATGGTGCCTCCCTAGGTGAAGACCGGTGAACTATTCTCTCTGGGTGTCTGCCATTAGGTATCGGCCATCTAAACTCCCGCACACATTGCTCTCGACGTCCATCCAGGCTATCTACCCTGGAAGTGACCTTTTTTTCTGACAGGAAAGGGGAGGCGATGTTGAACCTCAATCAATAGGTCTTTTTTCCTTTCGGGCTCGATCAGCCCGCCTCCGGAACCTTCATTACCTTCAAAAGCGGATACAACATGTAGGAGAGACTCGTGTTGCGGCATCTCTTTCCTAAGGGTCCAGGTAAGAGACCTATCTCCCCCTTCCTCTCTGATGGTAGTCCACCCGGGGAAGCCTCTTCCACGGAGTTCAACTCCTAAGACTCCGAAGATATAGATAAAGTCTCCCAGAACGTGCCGGAAGTCCCTGCACCCGTTCCAATCGGTCACCACAAGTTTCTTCACCCTAAGTTTCCTATCAGAGACCTTTGACGCCACCGTCTTCATCCTCTTCTTCTCCCTGCATCAGATTCATACCACAAACTCTCAGCCATTTCGCCGAAAACCTCGAACCATGGCGTCCCGCCCAATAAACTAGAACACTAACAGTTCATGTCCCTCAATCATATCAGCATAGCGTTGGACGTGTTCTAACAAAAGATTTAATCTATTCACCCTCTTGGTCATGGGCCGAATGGAAATCTCCCAACCCCTCCAGTGCATAGCAATTACAAACTCCAATCACTAATCTTTAACCTTACTTTCGACCACTATCACTTAGATTTTGGGGCCGGAAGAGAAAACGGTGTAACCATCTCTATCCACTTTGAATCCGAAGAAATTGGAGAAGAGCTCGATAGACCATTGTATCTCCACTCGTTGGAGGAAGATGAAAAAAGCTATGACTATTGCGATAAAATTCGATCACCTACCCAAGGATGACATTGTAGCTATTGAAGATAGATCTCATCTCACTGCAAAATGGCAGTTTCAGGCCATATCGAAGCCAGTCAACATCACCACCAGACTATCGCCGAAGTTGCCCGCTAATTTCTCACCTTCCGCGGCTGATCGAAGACAGGCATCTGACCAGAAGATAAATGACTATCAAACTCGCTACCTGCCACGCTGAAACAACCGACGCAACCACAACCTAGTTCACGCTGAAGAGTTTTGAGGAGTAATTGGAAGCCATGAATGATGAGGAGAGGGGTCACACAGAGAAAGAAGAAAACTGATTATATATTAATCAACTGATTCACAAACTTATAATTCATTAAAGAAGCCAAAGCGACATTAGGCAAGTAAAGTATTTTCGCCACATTAAAGCGCGGGAAAGAGTCAACTCTAACAAGCATACCAAGAAATCAAAAATTAAAATATGCATATACGAATATATTAACAAAAAAAAATATTTACACCTTTTTTGTCCGATTACAACCATTTGACAGAGAAGAAAATTAGTCTATTAAAGACAACTTTGTTAGAAAGAAGAAATTTAACAAAAAACAATCATTCGCCGCCTCAGCTCGGACATACAACAATTGAGACAACCGTTTATACATTAACTCTCTTCCAATCTTGACCTTATCTACTCTATTCATCTTTGAATATAGCCAAGAGATCGAAACTTTCTCACAGATGACGACCAACTCAGCCCTTGGAGACGTTAGTTGCTCCAAAAGAGTGACCTCACGAGTTTGGACCTCGGCTAAATCCTCCTCCAACCTATCTAGCTCGCATTCCAGAGTTGAAGATGATCTGTTTCTTGACCCGACGAAGCCTCGGCCTCATGAAGACGAAGCTCAGCCAAGTTGGACGATCCTGCATGTCTGTCATTCCCGCCAGGTCGACCACCGGGCATATCAATACATCCCCGTGCAGTTTGCCAAATTTCCTGGAACCTTCGAGAGACCCCTAGTCCACTGCAACATCGGGTCGGGAAGCGTTACGATCAATATAAAGTGGAGTCTTCATACCCTCGTCCAAAGAGGGGCTCGTCATCCGATTCATGTTAGAGGTGTTGAAAGAGTAGGCTCCCTCCCCATCCTCCTGTGACATCTGCGGAAGAGGAGATTATTTGGGAAGTATCCGTCGGGTGAAAGTCGAGGGCATCCCCTTGGCCATCAGAAGCTAGAGCCTCCAGAAGTATCAGCGTAAAGGCAGGTCCTTGATCCCGCCCGAACCTTAACTCAAGCAAAACTAAAGGATGGATCATCTGTTTCGTCTGCTCATCATCAGAATAAATCTTTCCCAGCATGCGGCGTTTCTTCACAAGAAAATCCCCATCAGCGCTTAAGGAACACTTTGCGGGGTGGCCGTTATTTGAATCTGACAATCCTATTTCAATCACCGATTTGAAGGTCTGAACTTCAAGCACAACATATTTACCGGGTCGTTCGGCCTTAAAGGTTGACTTGGCCCTCTTCTTCAAGGCATGGAATACCAAAGCACGAGCTTCCTAACCAGCAGACTTGGGAAGTTATCCCCCCTCCATATTCAGAGCCACAAAAGAGATGAGAGATCAATCCAAAGGGATGAGTGAATGATAAGTGCCCCTATCTCATTTTCTTCATTTATAATAGTTTTGACACAGAAATCAATAAGTAGTTAATTATGATGCATTAAATATTCATAAATACCGTCGACTTATTTGAAAATTTAAGATTTCATTGTCCTTAACGCAGTTGTCTTCATCAAGGAGCAAGAGAATTGATCTTTAATATGTATATCAAGAATGTGTCAACACGAATCTCGAGGATATCCCACGGCTGGAGAAGGAAGACGAGTGACATCATGAGAGCCCGCCAGAGATAATATGATATCCTGTGTCTCTTTGGCTCACTACGACAGATCAGGAGGAAAACATTTCCAGACGGATGGAATTCGATCACCTTCTTAAAAATCAAACTGCCGGCGCAAGACCCATGCAGATAAATCTGACATCTTTATTTGTTCCGGTCGAATGAGCAAAGCGAATCATCAGGCCCCGAAATAGCTAGCCAAACTTTTCGCCCAATTTGCACATGGGTGAATTCTCAACAAATAGTCAAATTAATAGTTTACACCGAGCCCCTAGCAAACGCCCGTCCAGCCAAAAATGAAGCTAGGCAAGAGGCTTACACGGGCACCCGGTTGTGTCCGACCAAAAAATTTCAAGCTCCCGGTCCTGTCCGGTCAGGAGCCATGAATTCTCCCGGCCTAATATTCATGTATTGACTAAAACCCCCATCGCATCTATATATAGTAGGGGTACAGTGTGTGACTGTACATTCTCTCATCCATATAAATAGGAGTCCATTTCATTAATAAAGATTACGCAAATTTGTTGTGATATACTGTGCTTTTGCTCTCCTTTATCTCTCTCCCATTAGCGCTCTATTCCTTGGGCGTGGCTCTCAGACAATTTCGCTTTCAATATATATATATAT